>OZ059842.1:22995066-23329349 GCA_964057195.1 Orthosia cruda
TAATAGTAAGTAAAAGTTAAGTAAGAGTAAGTAAAGTAAGTAAAAGTAAGTAAGTAAGGTAAAGTAAGTAAAAGTAAGGTAAAGTAAGTAAGTAAAGTAAGTAAAGTAAGTAAAGTAAGTAAAGTAAGTAAGTAAGTAAAGTAAGTAGTAAGTAAAGTACAAGTAAGTACAGTAAGTAAGTAAGTAAGTAGTAAGTAAAGTAAGTGCAAGAGTAAGACTCTAAAAGTACCTACCCTACCTACCCTACCCTACCCTACCCTACCCTACCTACCCTACCCTACCTACCCTACCCTACCTACCCTACCCTACCTACCCTACCCTACCTACCCTACCCTACCTACCCTACCCTACCTACCCTACCCTACCTACCCTACCCTACCTACCCTACCCTACCTACCCTACCCTACCTACCCTACCCTACCTACCCTACCCTACCTACCTCTACACTCTACCCTACCTACCCTACCCTACCTACCCTACCCTACCTACCCTACCCTACCTACCCTACCCTACCTACCTACCCTACCTACCCTACCCTACCTACCCTACCCTACCTACCCTACCCTATCCTATCTCTCAAGTTGGATCGAACTGCACATGGTGTGCGAATTTTATTATAATCGGTTAAGTGGTTTAGGAGTCCATTGAGGACAAACATTGTGACACGAGATTTATATATATTAAGATAACAAGTGGAATCACACGGGAGGATAGGATAGGATAGATGGACCCCTTTTCCGCACATAGACTCGCATTTAGTCCGTTGTGCGTGCAGGCCTTCTCTCTGTTACAGAAGTGTGAATGTGTCATGTCTTTGATTTATGTTTTCTAAGACATGCCAGTTTCCTCACGATGTTTTCCTTCACCGTTTGGAGAGCAGTGATGATGAAATAATGTGCACATAGTAAAGCGCCTGCCTGGGTTCGAACACACGACCTACTACTTGCAAGTCGCGGCCGTTACCACTGGGCTTTGCCTGGAACCTTGGCAGTTATCACCACCATCCATTTCAGGATAATAAAGAGTCAATGACACTCGCTAATGGGGTAGTTTTCTATCAAAGAACTTCTAATTCCTACTTTCAGAGATTACCTGTCTCTAACAAAACCATATTTTTATTTATTTTATTAATTTCCAAAATACTTAACCTACTTTACATTTGGTTTTAGACACACAACAAAAACCTCACAGGGTTTAACTGTGTGATGGTGTTTGTTTTAAACTAAATTACATATCGTAATGCTGAGTTTTTAATTTATTAAATTACTTATAAATACACTTCCATAATACGCACTGATAAATTTTGTTTACAGATAAATTTTTTGAGGAATTTTATTGTGTTAGGAAACGTTTTAATTTGTACTTATAAACTTTGAAACACTTTTTAGGGTTCCGTACTTCAAAATGAAAAAACGGATCACTTTGTTGTCCGTCCGTCTGTCCGTCCGTCTGTCTGTCTGTCAAGACCCTTTTTCTCAGGAACGCGTAATGGTATCAAGCTGAAATTTATATCAAATACTCAGGTCTAATGTCCCTTAAAGCTCAAACTTCTAAGGCAACGCAATCAATAGATACAGCCGTTTATGTCGCAAATTTCCGCAAATTTTCGACACTAAACGACGACGACGGAATCAAAACGTACAGGGTACTTCCCGTGAGCTCAGAATCTTGAAATTTGGTACGAAGTAACGTCTTGTAGCACGGATAAAGGAATAATTGCGAAAACCGTAAATTTTTAGTTACATCATATAATTTTTTTTTTTAATAATTTTAAACTTACTACCCCTTTCCACATGAACGCCTAGAGGTATTAAATTGAAATTCATATCAAATACTCAGGTCTAAGTTTAAGTTGAGGTATGTACGGAACCCTCAGTGCACGAATCCGACTCGCACTTGGCCGGTTTTTGTATAAAGTCTGAAAATCTTCTGGAAGTTTATTAAAAAAAGAGGTCCCAAGTATACTGCAACCCTCATCCCGTACAAATTATTGTATTTTGGTAAGCTGTATTTATTTTAAGTAGTACATTTATCAGAAAGTCAGATCTCGTTTTTTCGGTTAGCAGCTTGGGTCTATTCACTTCAGTAAGAGTGAAAAATTACACTTTATTGAACATATTTATAGCATTACATACACATACATTGTGAATTGTTCAATTTTTTTTTCTTTTTATTTCCCCTCTTCACACGGTGTCTACATATCTTTTTTTGCAACTCTCCTCTCGCAGGTATGCTGGAAGAGATTTCGTTAGAAATAAGCATACCTTTGTACCTATTTTCTGTTATTTCTTCTTGTCTTTTTACTATGTGTGTTTACATTAATGGTTAAATAAATAAATAAATACATAAACTGATGCCTTTTTACCCAGGGGAGTAGGCAGTAACTTCAGAATGCCGCCTGCTATGACCCTTCTACTTTTTCATTTACGTTCATACACCCTTTACATAACCTTGTATTAGTATTATTTTAGATGAATAAAAAACCTTTAAAACATAACAGGTAGTAGAGCATATATGTTTTTCCTTCGTAGTTTTCTGTCGCATCAAGCGAGTCCCGTCATCGGTGTCAAACCACTTGAATTTATTTTCGCGCGCGTTTATTTTTATTTTGCGAAATGTCCTAAGATATTCATTTAAATTATATGGTGTAAAGGATTATCATAATGTGCATAAAATGCTTAAGGTAACTAACGTATTTAAGTTGATAAGGAATAATACTGTATCCGTCAAAATAGCTTACCAATTACCGCATTGTACGTGACCATTATTATTTTAGAAGTTAGAATGGGTACAGTAAGCTATCATTAAAAGATAGACATATGCCATCGCGGATTTCCTATAGACCTATAAAAGAGGAACAATTTCACTATACATTGTTTTGTTATATTTCAAAGGCATTAGGCAGCGTTTACGATGAAAGCTTCCAGGCGGCTTATCTTTGGCGACATTTTCAACAATTATAGTTATACTACAACCAATTTACACAAAACTCTTATCAAATTATACAGTTAAATCACTCTGATTATTGAATAAAACTGCATGAAAATCCGTTCAGAGTTTATCTCGGGCAGACAGACAGACAGACGCGCCGGCAGAATTTGTTTTATAATATGTAGTGAAAGTAATATTGTTTTCTTATTAATGGTCGGCTCGCGTGTGACTACTATTTCACTTAATGCTGATAAGCGAAGATCCGCAGGCGTATTACGTATCTTTTGCAAGAGCAAGACGATAGCGATCAAACGCTTTATGTGCTAGAAGTCGGAATTACCTGCAGTGTAGGTATGGTAGGTCCTACACAATCGTTTGCTAATCGTTCGCTGTTTGTCAAATGCTTTTATTTCAAAGAAAAACCGCCAACAACTCTAAAACTTTTGTATTGAAGAGCAATTATTGCGCAAAAATCGCTATCGTTTTGCTCTTGCAAAAGATACATAATAAGCCTGCCGGTCGACGACGGTTTGGGCTTTATTCATTGTCTTGTCATTCAATACGGCCTCTCGCAGTGCACTGCTAGACATATCCAAGCTACGCCAAAACACCCGCAGGCTTATCACGTTAGAAATAGCAATCAGCAACCATCGCGCGATCAAACGGTTTATGTCATAAAAGTTGGAAGGTAAGGTTGATCCTACAAAATCGTTTGCTAATCGCTCCCTGTTTGTCACTGCACTTATTTCTAAAAAAACCGCCAAGAACTCTAAAACTTCTGAATTGAAGAGCAATTATTGCGCAAAAATCGCTATCGTTTTGCTCTTTCAAGATACGTAATAAGCCTGCCGGTCCTCTGCCTTTCGCACCCAATCTGCCCCAGACACCTGATTCAGGCCGCCAGCTGCAAATTAGAAGTCATATAATTTGCACTAATTTGCTTCTAAAGGCATCAGACCGTGCTTCAATGATATATTTTTTGTGAGACCATTCTGTGAGGTTAACACTTCGCCCTTGACTGGAACCTAATCTTTTACATTGTTTTTTTTTATGACAAAGCAAGGACAATGGCGTGGGCAGTTGATCATTGTAATATTTTGTGTCAAAGACGTGGAAAAAGTGCATGGAAGTACGCATGAGCTTTGAATATGTAGTAAAGAGCGAATTGTGAATGGTAGAAAAAGGATGCGTTGAATACCCGCGTAAATTATTGTGCCTTCTACGTTCAAAAAATCTTTTAAACGATTCATTTGAAATACGAATCAACGTGAACAGCCTAAAGCCTGATTGCAACGGTGCAATTTAACACCATTTGTTGAAGTTGTTGTTTAAAATAAAAAAAGGAATAAACAGTATTTTGATCAAGATATTTGTATTTCAATCGCATTGTCTGCTTTTGTCAAGATAATTGCAGTGTGTAAATGCGTATTTTGATGATAGTAATTATATACGAAATATCAAAAATGTATGGCATTATCCATGCGTTACCGAATTGTCACGTGGTGAATGCATTGAGTTAATATGTAGTACATTATTGCCTCAATGGGTGAATGCCAAATATTTTGGCATTTGCTGATAGAATGTCAGTTTGTCTAACTAAAACCCAAGGTGTCAGTCAACCACAGCAGTCCTGCAGTTGGCAGTTAGATACTAACTAGTGAGCATTTTTTTATGTGGCCAGACACCATGTAATGATGATAAACAGGTCAACTATTTTTTTTATGTCCATCAGCAATCATGGCATTTCCAAATACAAACAAATGCTAATTTCCATGTCCATCAATTATTAGATTTATCGTGTAAATTAAATTGAATTCAGAACTAAGTGCTTTATTGTTGTTTTGTTTTGATTTCCGTGTGAAATATATAGTGCTGTAAAAATAGCAGCTTTAGAAGCTTTCCTCCCATTTAACTGATAGAAATCCGACGACTGACGAAACACGAAGTTTGCCGTCGCCCTTAAGAAAATATTTGTACTGTACCTACCTATACTTCAACTTTGTTACAACCCACAACAACCAACAATAACAAGGTATTCCTTACATCTTTCTTCTCTACATTCCAGGTCAAGGATGTCACCAGCAGCGTCGTTCGCTCAACGATGGGCCCGTGACAACCTGACCAGGGAACCGTCTCCCGAGGAGCTGGTGGTGCTGGGTCTCTTCCCCATCACTTGTGAGGGGAATGAAGCTGAAGCAGCCAAGAGAGCAAGGAGATACTATACGGCGAGAGGTCCGGGTGGACTGACGGACTTGTGGCATAGAAGGCATCCTGATGACGAGGAGATTCTGTCTAGCTGTCAGGATGTGTGAGTATATATTTACCCGACTGCCAAAGGAGGGTAATGTGTTTATCAATCTATGTACGTATGTATGTATATATATTGCTATGTCGAGTTCTAGAGACAAAACGCGTCGGCCGATTTTGATGATTCTTACGACAAACGATTTGTGTTAACCTTGAGAGTGTCACTGGCTACATTAAAATTGGAAAATTTAAAAATGGCGGGTATTGGGCGCCATAATGTGGAGGCCCAATAATTTTTCTTCCAAGTCCATCGTGTGGTGTATCAAAATAAAGGGTTTTAAGAGGTGATTTCAAAAATATATAATACTATGTTTAAATGTACCAAAATAAAAATAAAATGTTATCTAAAAAGAAATAAAGTTAATTCCAAAAATCAAAAAACCCGACTGCTTAAGAAGCGAACTAAACAAACGTAAACAAGAAGAAAATCATGCTGTGCAGTCGAGGGAAACATCTGGTTTTGGTCAGCCAGCTCGCGAAGATGTATCCTCCGACTACAGATTTTTGACAGGGATTTTTGATTTATTAAATTAACTTTTTTACATATTCGTGGAGTAAAGAGAATAAGTGTTAGCCCTGAAGAGGGACAGTGGAAATCATCTAAATCTTGCTAGAACCACAAACAATCATGGATATTACCATGACTGTTTATGGTTCTAGCTTGATTTGAGGTATTTTATTATTATGTCTGTTGTTATGGAAATATTAAATTCCGTGCCCCGCAAAGCACGTTAAGCCATTGGTCCCGGCTGTCATTTGAAGATCTTTGACAGCCGTTAAGAGTAGTCAGAAGCTTGAGATCTGACACCAGTCTTGCCAAGAGATATCGTGTTACCCAGTTACTGGGTTGTGGCGGTCAGATAGGCAGTCGCCCCATGTAAACGATGGTACTCAGCTGAATCCGGTTAGACTGAAAGCCGACCCCAACAATAATTGGGATAAAGGCTAGGCAGATGTTAAGGAAATATTAAAGTTATATAGGAGAATGGTGCTTATGATGTAATATTATGTTATGTACTAGACATTACTGCAACATATGTATGTCATCAAGATAAAGAAAAGAGATCGTTGCACGAAGAAAATACACGGGTTAGTTTAACTTAATGTAACATTAACTTCATATATGCTTTTTCGGAAAAGCATAAACATTTATGTAGTTACCAGATTCTGCCAGCGGCTTCGCCCGCGTGAAAGTCGAAAATTATCTCGAGGGAACATATTTCTGAGATAAAAAGTAACCTATGTGCTATTCCTGACTATATAATCAATCTCTTTGCCAAATTTAATCCAGTGTTTGACCGTGAAGAAGTAAAATACATATAAACACACACACACTTTATAATATCAAGTGTGATTACTACGTTGTCGGTCTTTGAGAAATTAAAAAAAAAAAATGAAAATTAATTAAACAAAAGACACCGATTACCTGCTTAAGTTTATAGAACAGACAAGCTACATTATGACGAAAATGAATCCGTATTTGAAGTAGCTCAGTAGACCTTAGTGTTAGAGGAAATCAATAAAATAATGAAAACACGATATGACAATCGTAGTTAGCATTAGATTTATTGAGCGCTTCCGCCACTAATTTGTATTCTCTAGGGATCGAATTTATGGTGATGAACAGGAAAATCTCTCTAATTAGGTAGTTAGTTTTGTTTTTACATAGAATTTTATCCTCATTAGTAAACGGAATCTAACTAATAATACCAGCCCGTAGGTAACTATAAATATTAGGCTACTTGCTCCACAAATTTTTATTATGGCTATGCTTTAAAAGCCTAAAGAAACCCGTTCACAATTTTTAACATCTTCAGGATCTACGGGAAATGATCCTCTGGAGTATGAACAAGATATAAATCCAACTAGATGACGCGGTTGTATGTACTTACTATTGTAATGATCGTACTTTGAGCTTTCATTTAGCATTATCGGCACCGAAAATTCACCGAAACCTAGAAAAATGCTTAATTATGCCATATTGAGCTGTACATACTGTATATAAAAAGATGGCCGAGGCATTGGAAATGTTTTCTTTCATTGGTAAGTAAATTTGTTTTTAAATTGTGTGTGAAAAATTGGCACGCTTGGTTTTCATACAGATGGAGTGACTTGCGTTATCTTGTTGTCTGTGGCTCCCCTCAATATATAACTGGAACCAGCTCTTTCCCAACAATATTGAAGTAAACTTTGTAAAACATCATGTAACGTATTCATGCTCCAGAGGATCAATGCCCATGTGCCCTAACTCCTGTTTCCTCATAAGTGGTAGAGTAATTCTACTTATGCCAATATTTAAGACATAATAGCTGCAATCTAAGTTCTAAGTCTTAATTTAGCTGCCACAAAAACTTTGTTAATATGAGTCGTTTAGTATGTTTTAGCTGGAGTGAGGTCACCCCAGCTTCCTCATTCAAAACGGGCAAACCAGTGGGGTTAGGATTTTGGACTTTAGTCAGAAAATTAAGACATAATAGCTGGCACAAGGAAGGAAAGAACTGAACGATAATACTTACAAAGTGTTAAAACAACGATCAAAAAACGTGTGTGTAAGCTGGAATGACGTCACTCTAGCTGCCATGTCATATCTTCCGAACGAAAGAAGATATGATTATATATGAAAGCTCAAAAATTAAGGCATAATAGCTGCCATTCGCTGCAAAATTTTCAAATCTCTGGTCAAAATACTCTATAATTTACTAATCCGACAAATATAAATGTAATCTGGATTGGTGGCACCCCAGCTGATTATGTCATATCTTCCGAGCGAAAGAAGATATGATTATGTATTATAGCAAAAAATTAAGGCATAATAGCTTCCATACACAGCAAAATTTTCAAATTTCTAGGCCTTGTAAATTCCACGTGATAAACAAAAAAATTGTTACCGCGCCAAAAAAATCTAATTATTGCTGTTGCAATCTGTCAAGTTAAAATCTGTCAAAAATACCTCTAAATTAGTGAATTTAGAGGTATTTTTGACAGATTAAAAAAGTAAAAGTAGTGACTTTTTGACAAAGTGTGACTGAAGTACGAATGTGAACGTTTCTTATAAATACATCTCCGAAAATGCCACGTGAAAATTGCTGTAGCTACAACTACATAATCCCATTAATTGCATCTCTCTTGGATGCTTAACCTGATTGCATGTTCGCGGACGAATGGAAGAAAAATCTTGTTCAAAACATTATCATCATTTTAGCCGAAAGACGTCCACTGCTGGACATAGGCCTCCAGCAGGCGTCGCCACATTGACCGATCCCGTGCATCTCTCATTCAGCGCATTACCGCAACTTTAACCAGGTCATCGGCCTACCTAGTGGGATGCCTTCCAATACGTCGTCTTCCGGTTCGCGGTCGCTATTTCAGAATTTTCGGACCCATCGGCCATCCGTTCTGCAAGCAAAGTGCCCTGGCCACTGCCACTTAAGTTTCGCAATTCTTCGGGCTATGTCGGTAACTTTGGTTCTGCTGCGGATATCCTCATTTCTGATGCGATCAATTTAAATGCGATGCGATAGTAAATTATCATCATTTACTAATATGTATCAACCAAATATTTCCAGATACATCGTGCCACTTCGGACTCGCAGTATGGGAGGCAGACGAGTGACCCTGGTGAGACTGCCGGCTCCATCAGCCCTGGACAGACCACTGTCAGCTAAGGCGTTACTAGCAAGGTGGCTTATGATATTGGACATCAGGTAATTAATTATTATTTATGTGAACTTTTTTGTACCTATGTGACAACTTCCTGAGCAATGTTATGTTGTCCGATATTTTTGCTGTTAGTTTCGAGTCTCGTTCTAAATGATCCATAAAATTGGTTCTTACCCCAATACTTAGGACGTCAAACTCGTTGATAATTTAGGTTTCCATGTATACAGTAAAAAATGTCATGTTCTAAAGGACAGGACAGGACCAAATTGAACACAGAGAGCAATAAAGTTGCAGTCAATCACGGGCATAGATATATATATATAAATAGTTCAAATAAATTGCGCTAGATGGCGTTATAAGACTGACGAGTTTTGTGAAATATTAAGATTTTCTAGAAACGCTCATAAAAAATGTATTTTCTTGTTTAATTAACTCTCCTAAGCACAAAATTAAGGAATATTGGGCCCTTAATTTACGTTTCAATGATTATTTGAATGGATCATTTAAAATTGATGCCAACAGATGTGTTCGCGACGAGGCGTCACAAAAATGTTAGAATAGTTTTGTAGATATAAATAGTATAAACAAAACATACGTCTGCTTACCCCAGCGCGCGAGCTCGTACTAAAAAGTTTTAGACGAGAATTTTTCTTTTATAGTTTTTTCAAACATATAATTTCGACCACTTTTTGAGGCACTAAACATTATGTTTTAGTGTATATGAGTATGTATTAAGTAAATATGGGGTCTAAAGAGTAAAGTAGAATCGTTACATACATACTAAATGCGGTAGTTACGGAAAGAAAGCAAAATCAAAACAAGTCAAATTCCGTAAACACGACCTACCGCCATGACAGTTTAGTTCGAAATGAGCAGTCAGATGGCGGTTAACGTATATATAGTCTGGCGCGTAAGCAGGCAAATTTGGTATTTTAGAATAGCGTTTTGAGGGCTTTATAATAGCCTATAGTACCTAAAATATGGTTATCTAGTATAATTAGAATTAATATACTATAGATAAAATGTGTAAGTAGTATTTTAAGCAAATAAAAAATATTTGTTTACGTTTTTTGGACCCCCCGAAAATGGCCGGGTCGCAAGTATCGATAGGTGCGCTCTGCCCACCTACCAATCGTATTATTTACCTTACACATTTATTTTGTTAGGAAACACCACCTAGGTGTTCTAGATAGTATACCTTGGTGCTATGACTGAAATACCGTACATAATAACAGTACATAGCCAGGTTTAAAACAGTTTCACTCTGAGATGGTAAATACATGCATTTTTGCTCAAGTAAGTAAATAGAATTTTGGTTATAAGCGTTTTAGCGCTTCTAGGTGACCTGGAACTGTGTCCAGGCCCTATATATAGATGGCATCTATGTAATTCTAGTACATAGATATTACTTACTTGAAATAATGTGTCTGTATGTGCCAGCATGGACGTTTCTACGCGTCTGCCAGAGGGCCCACTACCTTCAGACACACTTGGTGCCTGAAGGATTATTGATATGCTATCTGAAGCATTACCTTTGGGGACCCTCGGGCACACGCCTGGACTCAGTCACAACACATAGCTAATATATAGCTACACATACACATACAGAGGCGTTAAAGCCGTGGAACAACACGATATTTTCTATTTCGGCCGCTTCCCGGCATCAGAAGTCCCAGAAGGGCTGGTGGTACACCCATCAGGGTACTACCATTCGATAGCCCAATTCTCCAGCTTCCCAACCACATTTTTGGAAGGAGCCTAGCTCTGGTGGTTAGGGAACTAACCGACTTAATATAGTAAGAGGTTCCATGGTTTTCTCGCATCATCGACCACATCAGAGTGAATACTGGATCGAGGGTTGGAGCTGTATCCACCGGACTTCCACCATGGGGTAGCCCATCGCGAGGGCTATCCGATGACGGTTGGTGAATGCGGATCCGCCCACCAGCTCGAGTACAAACTCACTAAATATGCCGAAAACAGGCACAGAAGCTATGTTTTCGCACTTTCACGTGGCTGTGCCCGTGAAGGTGACAGATGAAGCTGTGGAACTGTCACAGATCGACGGTCCAGGAGTAGGGCTACAAGTCCCTTGCTGGTACTCTGGCACTAAAGTGCACCATTGTATTGTAAAGTAGCATATAAAGCTACAAACTGACTGAAATTCCCCTTATTAGGCGTTCTCCACGCAAGGGCTCCGTGAAGGTAGCAGATATGAACCTGGACCAAGGTCCGGAGGGAAGGTCTTCTCGAGACCTATCCAGAGACACAAGTCTCATCAAAATCGGTTCAGTAGAAGGGGGGTTTCTGTCGGTTTTCAGCGACTAGCCGTAAGGTATTAATTTGTTAATTAAAGTTTATGCGCGGTCGTTGTTTTGAGGTCCTCGTTACGGTCAAGTGTGGTAGTAGGATAGTGCGCTGAGGCACCGTCCTAATCGTAGCCATTATTTCCAAATATTAAATCCACGTCACTTTGCGTAACGGAGACCATGAAGAGACGTCGCTTTTGGACATGAAAACCTGACTCTTTTTCTGAACTGGACATCACGCCTTCCCCTCAACATCCTTGGCAGCCTTCCAACCACTGCAGGGTCGGTATTTGCTCGAAGATAACTGAACAATAGGTGCAAGGGGCGTCAACGCGTTCAAGCTGAAGCCTTACAACCTTCAGTCAGCCTGGGGCCTTGATCGATCACGTCCGTCCCGCACAAGATGGCGTGGTTTTAAATTTCTGAGGTATCCATAGATTTACAAAAAAAATATAACTCTTTTTGGTACAATGAAACTGTTAAAACTTGCTATAAATACTATAAAACAAATCGACGCTGTATTTAATAAAAAAGTATTCACGAACCGAGTAAAATCTTTTACTTGCAACTCGCTGCTAACACCATCTATATCCGTGGAACGGAACCGAACGTGATCGATGTTGTGATGAAAAATAATCAGTTTTAATAAGAAGAAAAACGCTAGTTATGTCGGCACGGTTTCTTTGTATGGGATGATGCATCTGTATGCTAGTATTATATTATATGTGTGAATATAAAATTGAACGTGTACTAAACTCAGCTGTGAAACACAAAACTGATCAGCAAAACATCTTAAAATAACAAACATATATATTTAAAACAAAATTCTCACAAGTCTTACGTTTTCGATAACAACTCATAACTAAGTAAATAAAGATAAAATAAATGCCTCAGAATATTGGAATTTAATCAGTTTATAGAAACAAAGGACCAATGTCAAGTCTAACAAAGACAGTGATTGTTACAATAGGCGCTTTTGTTAGGCTCCCAGACTGTTTGCATATCGTTTCGTCTCGTCATCGCGAACCTTTGGAACGAGCTCTCAGGCTTATGTACTCTTCAATAATATAGCTGTGACACAAATTTGCTGTTGAAATATTTGATTTTTCTTTCCTAAAATTTTAACGATTTCTGACGAAATTAGCCAAGGCACAGATAATATAATACTAGCATACAGATGCCTCATCCATACAAAGAAACCATGCTGATTAAGATTATTATATTATAAGTACTTGGATCGCGTTCGGTTCCATTCCATGGCTATAGATGGTGTTAGCAGCGACTTGCAAGTAAAAGGATTTTCTCGGTACTTGACTATCTTTTTCTTTAAATACAGTGACGAATTGTTTTATAGTATGTTTTTGCACGTTTTTACGGTTTGTTGGTGCCAAAATGTGTTTTAATACAAATTTAAGAAATAGAGCGGCATGCCTCAGAAATTTAAAACCGCGCCATCTATTGGAATCTATTTTAAATGATCCGTTCAAATAATATTTGAAATGTGAATAAAGGGTCCCATATGCCATAATTTTGTACTTGATAAAAAAAACAAACAATAGTTATGATCAATTCTAGAAAATGTTAATTTTACACACAGTTCAATAACAAATCAATGCATATCGCGCCATCTAGTGACATTTATTTAAACCATATTTTCTTTGTTAGCGCTGGGACCCCGTGGCCAAGGTATGGCGAATTGACGAGAACTTCCTGGTTCCTCTAGTGATCACAAGTGTGACTGGTGCGTTTGAGTTCCGGGTTCGATGCCTAGGTCGAGAAAAAATATATTGGGTTTTATAACTAGAATTATTCAGTAGCAGCCTGGATTTAAAAATAACTGGCAAATTGTTGGTGTACCATAGGTGCACCTCTCCCAAACCCTTTACGGTATACAGGCATTTACACATAATGTTATGTTAATTATGAAACCTTTTTTTAATGTCGTTTCTCCGGTGAAGAAACTACTATCAATACTTTACACTTCGCAAATAGAGGCTATATAGTCATCAGCGACGCCATGTGCGCGTGCGCTTGAATTATACAGCTTCAACCACTGACCTCTATCATACAAGTACGCTGGACTTCATATTAACGATGACAAAATGAAGACATTTGATTTTAGCCATTTTGGCGCTGATAGCAACGTGTCTTAACGTGAGAGTCCATGGAACTAATATTAGAGATGGGACACAGCCTTCTGTAAAAAAATACTTTTATGGGCTTTATCGATCGTGCGAATAATTTAATACGTAAGAGAAAAAAAACCCAGTTATTTTTATTATGATTCATTTTTAAGTAATAGAATAATTGCTGTAAAGGTTAACTGAAAAATATTTTCAGTCAGATTGCAAGGTATAAACTAGTGGATAGCGTGCTAGTAAAGTTATAGCGCATTACCTGTCAGATCAGTGAGATTTAAATATGGGGATAGGCTAACGACTTATCCTTAAAACCAGTATAATTTGAGCAAGTATCTCCTCGCTCAAGTTCACTAGTTAGTTAATACTTACAATCGTTTGTATTCACTCGGTTGGCGCCCATCGGATTCGTGAAGGAAACATTATTTATACAATAATAATAATAAATGAGATGGATAATCATTTACAACGGACGTATTTCTAGCTCTCATCGCTGAGATCCTGTCTCTGTAGTGTTAAGATGCAAATAAGAGTAACATCGCATTCCAGCAAGGTGAAGACTTATATCAGTTTTCAACTCTGTTTCAGTTGCAGATAAAAAATGGTTTGACTTTAAAACATTTGTTAATAAAATTATAATTATCATGATATTATTCCAGAATTAATTCCAGGCTTAGGAACGTGGTGATTGGTACAAGAGAGAGGCCTGTGCTCAGCTGTGGGCGAAGTCGGGCTGTGGATGATCATAATGATGATTCCAGAATTTAGTATTACACATTGCTTTTGAACATATTAATACTGATTGTTAGGCATTCATATAAAATTCATCACCAAAACCAATATGAAATATTTAGTTCCAACATAATACAAGAAGTCAATACAGTAGATGAGTGATACGCCTTGCCAAGTCTACTATTTTGATATTAGTGTAATTTAAAAATATCACTAATACTGATATATTAGTTACAATATTATAATATTTCCAGGTGAATATAGTATTACCTAATTTTGAGAAATTAACCTTTAAAGGTATTATTAACCTATCTCTAAATGTGTCAATTTTAGTTCTTGAGAACCTCGAGCGGGGCGCTTTGAATCAGCACAAAAATCAACTGTCAATTTATATAGTATGTTTAGTCCAGCGTACTTGTATGATAGAGGTCAGTGGCTTCAACACACGTGTTGCTCGAACGATGACTGCCGCTTCACTGCCACACAAATTAAAGCTCGCACGCACACATGGCACCGCACGCACTGTTGAGTTGAACTATCTATATCATAAAGTACAAGTTTTTCTAATAGGCTAGGGTATTTTACTCTATATGAGCAAAATCTATAAATATATTATTGAGATACTTTATACGCAAAACGCAGTTCTTAGTTAGAGAAAATGTTAGTTCATAAAATGATAAAAAAAAAAAAAATGGAAAAAAAATACCAATTCATTTATTTCAGATAACTTAATCCATACAGTTCGATTAATTAAAACATAAAAATTAAAATAAAATAACATTCTTTAAATGTCTGTTTTATAACACCATGAAACATGAAATAGTTGTCGTCATGATATTACGTCATACGGCTGTGCAAACTAAAAACTGTCAGCTGATCGGCGTATCGGCGAATTTTTTTACACAGCCAACTGACGTCATGACAACAGAGCAATATGGCGTCCACTGCGTCCAGCGTTTTCGTCAAACAACGGGCGAAATTTGAAAATGTAAAATTTTAATGCATTTTTAATGGCACTTACCGATTGAATAAAAATTTTAAAGCTATAGAATTTAATTGAGACACTTTTCAAAAATGGGTATAATTCCCTATTGTCTTGAAATAAGTTATTTATAGGTCTTAAAGAAACTGTGTGAGTGAATGATAGCCTGACGGTTGACGATGACTTGGTAGAATAGAAGAAACATTGGACCTTAGACAGGAAAATGAATATAATGATGAGATACTAAGCAAATGTACAATTCATTTTTTTCATTAACTTTGTTGCTCCAGACTCCGCGAAGACCCAACTCCTGGCGAGGAGGTGATCTTCATAGACGTAAGCGATCTCCAACCAGCACATATTAAGAACCACTTCAGAGGCACCTACTGGAAAGATTTCGTTTGGTGCATGAAGGTAAATAAAAATAATACAGTTAACTTATTGACTAAGGATATTCAATGTCCTCGTTTGCTAAAATAGAATAAGCACACTAATATTATAATGGAGAAAGTTTGTGAGTGTGTGTTTGTATGTTTAATACTTCTTCACGCTCAAACGGCCTGGATGAATCTGGATTAAATTTGGCACAGAGATAGATTATAGTAAGGAATAGCAATATCTATTGTCTGTCTATTGTTTTCGCTAATTACGACAGATGAAGACACTGCAGGGTAAAATCCTCTTCTCATTTTAAGAAGGAACGAGCAATAATCACAACGTGTTCTCACGGCGGATTGGATATTTCAAACTTACGAGTCAATCTTTCCTCACGATGTTTTACTTAACCGTTGTCAGCGTTCTCCGAGATAAAGATAGAAAATATTATATGAATTTGAAAAATCATTATTGGTAGTGGCCATTTATTTTTTGGGTGTGAAATCAACCAATGACTTCTCCCACTCTGGGTGAAGCGGGAGGACGTTTCAGAATTTTACTGACTAAAACCCACCCGTGTTCCTTCAGTTGCTTGTGCCAGGGCCGCGCCTTGCTCTTTCAAATTTATTCGCGGCCCAGACAGGCATCGGCCCTAGCGGACCCCGTCAATTTTTGGCTGACATCTATTTGGAACGGCCGTCGACTCGGGCCTTGTTCTTATCGGACGGCGAGCAACCCATTACTCGCCGTCCGCAAGCCCGCGCCTACAGGGCGTCGCCTGCGGTGGCTATGAGCGTGAGGGCGTCTCCGTTGTGTCTCCCTCACGACTTTCGCCCCCTCCTTTGCGAGCATTACTGCTTCGCTGAAGGAGGTCAAAGCATCCCATGCCCTCTCGCTCCGTACCATGGCCTAAACCACGGCCGGACGCGAGAAGTCGCCACCGCTGATAACCTCCGCGAGGACACGGCGGTGCTCCACCCAAGCGGGGCAGACCTCCACCGTATGCTCCAACGTGTCCTCCAATTAATAGTTGCCTGGATTTGAACTTACGACCTCAAGCACGAGAAGCGAGGTATTAGCCACAGGGCCACCACGTCATCAATTCTCGAATTTTGTGTTAATGGAGGATATTCAACGCCCATATTTGCTACAATAGAATATCTTCAGTAGTATATTTTAGAAATATTACAATAAGGAAAATTCCAGCATAGCCCTTGTTTTCATTGTTCTTCGGGATGGAAACCTCCATTGTATTTGCTTACTCACCTACCCGTATAATAAACTAGCTTCTGCCAGCGGCTTCACCCGCGTGAAAGTCGAAAATTATCCCGAGGGAACATTATAAAGTAACCTATGTGCTATTCCTGACGATAAATCTATCTCTGTGCCAAATTTCAACTAGGT
Source organism: Orthosia cruda (assembly GCA_964057195.1). NCBI lineage: Eukaryota > Metazoa > Arthropoda > Insecta > Lepidoptera > Noctuidae > Orthosia > Orthosia cruda. The sequence continues at coordinate 23,011,905 of OZ059842.1, forward strand.
CCGTCCAGCCTTTTGAGCGTGAAGAAGTAACAAACATACACACTCACAAACTTTCGCCTTTATCTATACCAATATTATAAAGAGGAAAGATTTTTTTGTTTGTTTGTTTGTTTGTACCGAATAGGCTCCAAAACTACTGGACCGATTTCAAAAATTCTTTCACCGTTGGGAAGCTACTCTATCCCCGAGTGACATAGGCTACTTTTTATCCTTGTATTCCCACGGGAACGGGAACTACGCGGGTGAAACCGTGAGGCGTCCTCTAGTAATATTATAAAGTGTGATGTTAATTGGTATCAGATGCTTTAGACAATAGTGGCATCCGGTACTTGCTCGGATTTGATCCCACGACCTCAAGCACGAGAGGCGAGGGCTTAGCTACTGGGCCACTACCACACCCCGCCATGTTGTTAGTTGCAGATTTGTGATGGAAGTCTCTAAAGACCAACCTTTTATGATGCATCAAACATGATATCGTCTGATTAACTATGATAAGAATAACTTTAGTTTATCTTATCACTAACAAATACCCACATGTAAATTAAAATAATTAAATTGTGATTTTGTGTGTTGTGCTGTGTCTTTTGTGTGCACTGAATAAATAATTTACCTATCTATCTATTTCTCATATTCCAGACTGCCTACCCCCTCCGCATCACAGAAGTCCACATAATCAACACCCAACGCTTGAAGACCATGTCACTCCTGCTACTCCATATAGGCCTGTACCCCTGGAGACGTAAGGTGGTCCAGCTGCATGGGACATCTGACAGCATTGAGGAGGCGCTTGGTTCCGACAGATACCCGATAGATGGGCTGCCGTATGAGTATGGGGGGAGAGCTGGGATGATGAAGGATCTTAATGGTATGGGTTCTTAAATAAAATGTGTCCGGACTTGTAGTAATAAATCTTTAAGGCCGTAAAATACACTTAATGTTATCGATAAATACAACCCACATAAGGAAAAAAAGTTTATTGAATTTCTTAAAATTCTGCAAAAGTTATAGGTAGAAATGTGCAAGGGTTATTGTTAGGAGATATTAAAATTAAAACTAATTGTCTTAAAGGTCTGATTCTTTTTTCAGTGTGTAGACCAAATCAAAGACTAACAAAAAGCCAATAAAAGACATGTGTTAATCCCGAAATATTTTGCAGATTATAGGAAATGCAATCAAAACCATGTGAAATTACGTTTAAAATTTGTCTTTTATGGCTCAATACAAAAATATCTTATCTTATGAGTATTAGCTGAATAGTTTTTTAGATTTTCCTTTTTATGGCCGCAAAAATAACTTTATATGTACGCCTCTGTGAGACCTAGGCCCAAAGTTATGGTTGTTACACTATGTGGATATCGTAATAAGTAGGTAAGTCAGGTACTAAAATGGTTCTATCTTTAAGGGGGTGGTGTTTTATCGTTAAAATTGACTATATTTTACCTTCTTAAAGTTTTATTACTACAAGTACGGACACATTCTATAGTAATGTTTTAGTTCATAAGCAAGCTTAAAAATTAAAGCCTCCCTAGGCCAAAGAATATGCATTATTAAACCAAGTATACACGTGCAAAAGACCGCAGGCAATCATTCTTGTTACTAACCTTGCTAGGCATCTTTCGTTTTTGGCCGTCAGGTATATTAATACAAAAATATTGGACACGATTTTTTCTTTTGACACGTAAACATAAAGTGACGACGATATTATGCGCGAAATATCGTGTGATGTCACGCGGTTAGTATACTTTATACTGGCATAGTGACGTCACAAGCCTCCTGAACTTTGATGCGCTTTATTTTTGTCAATTTGTATTGATTTGGTCAACCAAAAAATACGTATCCAATATTATTTGATAATCTCACTGAAAGACTAAATAGAATTATCATTTTTCTGCCCAGGAAACATTTCTTAAATTCCGAACAAAGCCAGGTTATTTTATTTCTATGATCCATAGGAATAGTTTATGAGTTGAGTATTTTGGTGTTAAGTACAGGACAAACCTTACTTGAATTAAAAACGTCCCAAACCCTTATTTTAATGCCAATATTTGACAGGTTTTCATGCTAAAGTTATTGAAATTATCAACATCAAAGTCTTAATAAAGAAATCGGAGGTATTTAGAGTTGAATATTTCAGTTTTCTTAATTAAAACTATCACTGCTAAGAGCTACATAATTTGCTTGCCACTATGCATATTTTCAGCTCAAGGCAGGTGAAAGGACTGCTTATATTACAATTATCCCTTTGTTCGCATACGGACAGATTCTCATAAAGACAGATTCGCAGAAGGACAGATTCTCTTAAGGACAGTTTCGCATAAAGACAAAGTACATTTATTTGTTGAAAAGAATATATATATATATATAGATATATATATATTAATTCACTTTTTTACTTTATAAACTAAACCAAAACAAAATATTTGAATGTACCACGTGGTACTATATTCAAAACTTTACTGTCAAACTGTTGGTACAATTTTACTGTCAAACAAAATATCAGATTACCTTATTTTCTTTTCCTGCACAATACACACCGACTATTTTTAAATTGGACAGTTTTGCTTCCTCTTCCAAGAGTGTGATGAAATAAAATAAAGGTGGTCTTTTAGGAATCTTAGAATTAATCTTTCGATGGCATTCGTGGTTCGAAATTTGGCTATAGCAATAAAAATATATCGCTGGTAATGAGTTTCATCCACTGTTTACTGAAATAATCTTGAAAAATAAGTTTTCCTCATTAATAGGGCCTAACTCGCATAAACAACTCCGGTACGCCACTGGTAACAGCGTTGCTGGCAATAGTGCTAATAGGCAGAAAAATTAAGTGTATTTACGACCCTCTTTAGAAGAACTGAATCCAATTAACTTTTGACTTCTGCCAAATTGCATTTATAAAATGATTGTAGCAGCCTTTTAGTACTATGTCAGGATAGGTTAACTGGATAGCTTGGATAATAGCTATTTCATAATCACACTGCTTTGGAAAACTAGTATGTATGTATGCGTGGCGGTGAAAATGTTAAGGGTCTAAAATAGTGTGCGGGACTGTACATTTTCTATCTCTATGCGAAACTGTCTTTATGAGAATCTGTCCTTCTGCTAATCTGTCTTTATGAGAATCTGTCCTTGTGCGAACAAAGGCAATTATCCATTTAACTTCGACGTCACCTCTTTTCACAGACGAATGGACAAAGAAACTCCTATTAAACTCCAAATGGCTACAAACAGAAGAGCGCAAGTTCTACGAAACAGATCTCAAGCCCGAAGTCCGAACGCGCACGCGTCACAGAAGTGCAGTCAGAATGCTGCGCGGAAGCAACGGTTCTTACGATACGGTGACGAGAACGCACTCGTGTAGATCTCTTCATCGACATGATGACCTGGATGATGGGATGCATGGTGCCTATAGGACTTTGAAAGTGGCCAGTGATAGGAGTTATAAAGTGGATATGTTATAATCTTTGTGATAATTTCGACACAATTCTGTATGGAAAATACTATAGTTGTTGAATTCCATGAACACGCGTCAGTTATTGCAATGTCTAAGGGCCCTATTTATAAAAAAAAAAAAAAAAAATTATAATGAGTTTGAATACTGAGTAGTAGATTCTTAATTTAAATTCTCCATAGAGATTTTGAATTAAGAATCTCTTTGAGTGTTTAAATTAATCATAGGGATAAAAAGTTTTTTTTATATATACGGCTGCTAGTCTTTTGATAAGTTAACATGCCTGTATCGATAACAATTGTAGAAAGCCTAGAATGTTTGAGATTGATCATATAATTCAGTAGAACATGTCAATCCCATAGATGTAGGATTTTGTAACAATCATTTTCGCTGACTGATTGTCATTTTAACTAAGCCCTCTAATGTCATTGACATAATTATACCTTCAAGATTTGCAATGACTCTAGCCACTCCTTTATCAATTGTACAACATCACGAGAGATTTATTATTAAATGAAAATAAATTAATTACCAATGTATAATTAAAACCTTTTACATATTTGTATCTTATGATTGTAAATAGTTAAATACGTTAACGATGTATCGTTCAGTTTTATTACTTTAAGTAATGGAATATTTTTTATTGAATGCTTTAAAATATACTGTTTTGAAAATCATGATCGTGAAATTGTAAAAGCAAGTTGAAATAGTTTACATTATCAGTGATACTACTGTGTTATCAAATATATTTTTTACTATTAATTGTATAATTGTGTACAATAATATTTATAAGTCTTTTCAATACTCAAATAAAATAAATAAAAATATATTTTTCACAAAATTTCTGCCTTTTTTATTAATTTAATAAAAAACTTTTTATATTCTTTCCGTGAATAATTATTTAATTTTACCTTGCCATAAAATCGTCACACAGTCAGTAAACTGCTAACAAAAAAAAGAATATAATAATGGTTCTGTAGTTTGAAATAGAAACAAAGAACGAAAAATATTTATTTGTATTTACACTGGTGACACAAGAAAAAAATAAAATTTATGAAAATAAAATGAAAATTAATAAAATATAATGAAATTAAGAAATTAATTATTATTGTAATAATAATAAATAATAATAATAAGGGGAGAGGCTGGCCACCGAGGAGCTTGGGATCTAGGGGCCAACCCCGATCCGGATCCCCGCTGCCCGTGGTTGTGTGTTAATGAGATGGACTCAAGGTATGAATGAGAAACTCATGCGCGCATATCACGGGTCTACAGAGGGGGGAACTAACCTCGCTGCGTACTGTGTTAGGATGCTGTCTCTGTTTCAGGACCTAGAGCCAACCGTAAACGTCTTGGCCCAACGATTATCGGATCAGGTGCGAGTCATTCAGTGTAATCACAGGTTGGATGACGCCGCACTTGATAGGCTGCGCTCAGAAGTGCTGAGCAACCAAATCGTCTCAACCCCGACACAGACCGCGGCACCGCCAGCCACTATTGTGATCCCGCCACGGTCCAATCTTGTTAACGATGAGGCAGATGATAGGGTTGCCACAGTAAGTAGCCAGTGCAACTATAGATTGAGGAGCGCACTGGAGGATGCGCTTCGCGAGTATAGGTCAACAACGACTGAACAACACAAGAAGAATAGGGCGCTGGTGTGTGCCTTGGACTCGCTGCTTAAGAACATCTTTGAAAGCAGCGAGAACCTTGTTGATACGCACTCAATCCTGTATTGCGGGGCTGTTACGGCATGTCGTTTGGCCAATGTTAAGTTCCCAAACGAAACTATTCGGCCAAAGCCTGCCGTGCCAGCCTGGCAGTGCAGGATCGAACGGCGTATTGATGGGACCAGGGTTCTCATCGGCAAACTATGCTGTTTCAGGGAGGGCAATACACGACCACGTGTAATGCGCTTCGTGTGGCGGGCATTTTCGGGGACTGGAATCAGTCTTCTAGAATACATGTCCCGTGTCACGGAGCGCATTGACTTCCTGAAGCAGAAAGTTTGTGCATGGGCCAGCCGTATTCGTTAGTATAGGCGGCGGGTTGACCGGTACTCGCAGAATCGCATGTTCCAGAGTGATGAGAGGTGGGTATACAGAACTTGGGAGCGACCTGAACAAAGTGTGACTGACGTGTGCCGCCCGGATGATGTCTGGTGACATGTCGAGTACATTCTGGCGAAGCATCTGGTCGGTACCCGTCTGTCACACTACCCTCAGTGTGACAGACGGGTACCGACCAGATGCTGCGGTTGGATGCGTGATGTCGAGCGCGTGTGCGAAGCTATACCAGAAATGGAAAAAGTAATCATTAGTCCATCTGATGTAGCCAAAGCAGTTCGTCCGCTACCAAACTGGAAGTCCCCGGGTCCGGACGGAATGCATAACTTCTGGCAAAAATGGTATAGCAGCTCACACGCGTTTCTGGCATCTCAATTCCAGTCATGTTTAGAGTCTGGGTCGCTTCCACAGTTTTTAACAACAGGCGTTACCCACCTGCTCCATAAGACAGGTTGTCCTGCGGAACCCAAGAAATATAGACCAATTACATGCTTGTCAACGGTTTATAAACTTCTTACATCCATCCTGAGAGCAAAAATTGATAAACACATTGAACGTAACTCAATAATGTCTACCTCTCAGAATGGATGTAGGAATGGGTTCCGCGGCACTAAGGAGCTATTCCTCATTGACATGACCATAAGCCAGCAGGTTCGTCGATCCCGCAAGGATCTGTCGACATGCTGGATAAACTACAAGAAGGCCTACGACTCTGTGCCACATACATGGCTCATGAGAGTGCTGGAGTTGTACAAAATAGATGCAACTTTATGCACCTTCCTTGAGTCATGTATGGAGCAATGGAAGACAGTCCTTCGATAACCAGGATGTCGACCAATTCAGGGGGATGATGAGCCTGTATGGATTAAGCGGGGGATATTTCAGGGCGACAGTTTGAGCCCACTTTGGTTCTGCTTAGGCCTGAATCCTCTAAGTAAACTGTTGGAGGATTCAGGACTAGGCTATCGGTTTAGAAGAGGTGGTCAGGTCTTATCTCACCTCCTTTACATGGATGATCTGAAACTCTTTACCCCCAATAAATTCCAACTGACGGAGCTTCTGAAGGTAACTGAAACCTTCAGTAACTCCATCAGGATGGAATTTGGTGTGGACAAATGTGCAGTCATGCATATAAAGCAAAGGGAGATTATGGAATCCGAGGGAATTCAACTCTCTGATTCCATACACCTTAGACACCTCTCCTCGACCGAAACTTACAAGTATTTGGGTATGTCGGAAGCGTTGGGCATCAACAGTACTGACATGAAGCAACTGCTGAAGGAGCGTTTCTTTGGTCGCCTGACAAAGGTATTAAATAGCCTTTTGTCGGGCTGAAATAAGGTGCGCACCTTCAACAAGCCGGTTTTGATGTACTCTTTCGGCATACTCAAATGGACTCAGACCGAGCTCGACGCCCTCGATAGGAGGGTCCGGACACTGCTGACCGCAAACCGGATGCATCACCCACGATCATCGGTGATGAGACTGTACATCCCGCGAAAATGTGGGGGTCGAGGCTTTTTAAATGCCAAGACTCTTCACAACCGCGAGATGTGCAGCCTCAGAGAATACTTTTTAAAAACTGAAGTGGGTATACACCTATGTCGCAGTGGACAAGGGACTCACCCCGTTGTCCATGGCTAAAGAGAACTGGCGCAAGCCTGTAATACTACCGACTGATGAACGCAAAGAGGTATGACAAGGCAAGGTGCTAAACGGGCGCTTCTCTCATGGGCCCGATGTAGATTTCCCAGCGTCCGTATCCTGGCTACGTTTTGGTGACCTTTTCGGGGAAACTGAAGGTTTTGTCAGTGCAATTATGGACGAAGTTATCCTGAAGAATAACTACCGGAGATATATAATGAAGGACGGGACGGTTGACATATGTCGGGCATGCCACCGTCCGGGTGAATCCATCAGGCATATTATCTCTGGTTGTTCTCGTCTGGCTAACGGCGAGTACGTACACAGGCATAACCAAGTGGCCAGGATTATTCACCAGCAACTTGATTTGAAGTACAATCTAGTGGAATCGGAGGTACCGTAATTCAAGTATGTGCCCGACCCAGTTCTCGAAAATGACCATGTCACGTTGTATTGGGATCGGTCTATCATCACTGATAGTACTATTGTTGCCAATAAGCCGGATATAGTGGTGATAAACCGATTAGCGCGCCGCACAATGATAATCGATGTCACCATCCCGCATGACGAGAACCTCGTGAAAGCTGAGAAAGTAAAACAAATCAAGTATCTTGACTTAGCACACGAGGTTGTCGACATGTGGAATGTGGACTCAGCGATCATTGTGCCGATTGTCGTTACGGCCAACGACGTGATGACCAAGAGCCTCGACGACCATCTGTCGAGGCTGTCATTGGGCGGCTGGATCAAGTATCCGATACAGAAGGCAGTACTCCTTGATACGGCTCGCATTGTGAGGAGGTTCCTGTCTCTGGAGCCCTAACCACCGGTAGCTTGGACCCTATTCCCGATACCGATTGGCCTCTATTTTTTATATTTTTAAATGTTTTTTTTTTAAATTCATTCTATAAAAATATTTAAAAATGTACAAAATAAGAAAAGATATGAATAAAAGAATAATAATAAATGTTTATTGCCAGATTACAATTTCAATGTCACGTCATGTGGTTTAACAAAACCAAAATTCAAATTGAGAATTCTACATGACACAGAGTTATACACCTCTGACACCTAAGCTAAGATTGAACTTGTGTTATGAGTGTCAGGGCTCTCTAAGTTCACTAGGACAATACAATGCATACAGCTCGGAGTAAAGTACACGTAAAACAGGAAACAAAGACTAAGGGTACAGACAATATAAATAATTAATTAATTAAATTGAGAGGCAAACCGTGTGTAAATATTGTGTTTATGTTTTGTGTTGTAAGTGTGTATGAGGATGTGTGGGATGGAGGAATGTTGGCAAAGGGGGCCGAGGGACCCACGTCCGTAGGAACGTACCCTTTTTCTGATTCCCTACACGTGGTCCCCGGGTGGTGCAAATCAGGTGACACTAACTGGTGGGAGGCTTCGGCCGAAGGCTTGTGACCACCCACCGGGCAAAGACGTACCGCCAAACGGCCTAGCCGTGTTCCGGTTCGATGCTCGGTGTAGCCAACTAGAGGAGTTGGGTCGAGATAGCTGTTCCACTGCAGGTTGACCAGCCTGACGCTCGCTGTTAGGGATGTATCGGGAGACTAGTCGCGGAGGGTAGCGGGATCCGAGGCACGGTGCGCCGCTGGCCGACCGCAGGTAGTTGGGGGCCCAAGTAGTGTGCCAGCCACACACGAAAGGCTGCCCCGCCAACTGTCGAAAAATCCCGAAATGCGCCATCGTGCTGGTTGGCGACCAGATGGGGAGGGCGCGATGGACATTCCGGGGGGGCTCGGGCGTCCCCGCAGTCTCCAGACTAGTACCCCAATGATGCTGTCCTTTCAGTGCGTGTCTGAAGGTTAGCTGCGTGGAACCTCGTCTCACTTCCAACTCCTCTCCTCCGTTCACTCTTATAAAACCATAAAAGATGTCAAGGAAAAGGAAGATTAGTTTTAAACAGCGGCTGCACCCCCTCCCCCACAAAGTGCACCTCACCAACATTAGGGGTCTGCACTCAAATCTCTCTGCAGTCCACTACCACCTGGAGACTGAGAAACCAGCGCTGTTTTTCCTTACGGAGACGCAGATAGCGAGTCCGTCAGACGTGTCGTACCTGTCTTACCCAGGATTCACCCTGGAGCACAATTTTAGACCACGGGCGGGCGTATGTATGTACGCCCGTGACGATCTTTGCTGTCGGCGTCTCCGTAACCTTGAGGACTCAAGATTCACAACGCTCTGGGTTCTGGTGGACACAGGTCTGGATAAAATTATCTACGCCTGTGTCTACCGTTCGCACAGTGGAGATCAGGAGGCAACCAGGCTCACAGAGTACCTCAGTGAGGCGGCTGATGCAGCACAGCAGCGGTACCCTTCTGCCCAATTAGTGTTACTGGGGGACTTTAATGCCCACCACCAGGAGTGGCTCTTCCCATACCAGTGCACTGATCATGCTGGACGGGAGATGCGTAAGCTTGCGCTAGCGCTAAACCTCACCCAGCTGGTCCAGGGGGCAACGAGGGTACCGGATGTTGATTCGCACACGGCGAATTGCTTGGACCTTCTGCTGACAACAGATCCAGACAGATACTCTGTGTCGATAGCATCACCATTGGGTAGTTCCGACCACTGTCTGGTGAAGTCTGTGTCCGTCTATTCCCCGCCCGATCCCAGCCCAAGGGGCACCCGGCGGGTTTGGCGGTACAGGTCGGCAGATTGGGATGGCATGCGATCTTTCTTCGCATGCTATCCTTGGCAGCCTACTTGCTTTTCTTCGACTGATCCATCGTCGTGTGCGGATGCCGTGACGGATGTGTTGCGTCGGGGAATGGAGTACTACATTCCGTTCACTGACGTAACAATGTCTAGCGAAGACCGGCCATGGTTTGGCGCCGAATGTAAGCGCGCCGACGCGCTTAAACATGGGGCGTACCTGGCTTGGGTCGACGCTCGATCGCGTAAGGCGAGTGACGTGGGTCAGAAGAAGAAGGCCTTCAACAGGGCTGCCAAGTCCTGCAAGATGGTGTTGCGAAGGGCTCGGTTCGATCACATTGGCCGAATAGGGACCAAACTTGCTTCTTACCCAGCAGGTAGTAAAGCGTTTTGGTCTCTGGCTAAGTCGGTCGAGTCGAACTTCTGCCGTCCCTCACTGCCACCACTGCTGAAACCCGACGGGTCACTGGCCCACTCCGCTGAGGAGAAAGCAAATTTATTTGCCTCTCTTTTTGCGGAATCTTCACGTCTGAATACTGGTGATTCGCGGCCCCCTCCTCCTCCTGATGGATGCGAGACGAGTATGTCGGACATTCGTATCCATCAAAAGGACGTCCGTAGGGTGCTGCGAAACCTTGACGTGAACAAGGCTAGCGGCCCTGACGGAATACCAGCACTTGTTCTTAGAACCTGTGCGCCTGAACTGTCTCCGATCTTGACACGCCTATTCCGTCTTTCGTATGAGGCTGGAAAAGTGCCGAATGCTTGGAAGCAGGCTAACGTACAGCCCGTGCCCAAGAAGGGCAGTCGAGCTGACCCGGCCAACTACAGACCCATATCTGTAACCTCCATACTCTGTAAGAGTATGGAACGTGTACTCAATACTAAGCTCCTGGCATACCTAGAAGCAAACGATATCCTTAGTGATCGCCAATACGGCTTCCGCCGAAATCGGTCTACTGGGGATCTTCTAGCGTATGCCATTCACATCTGGAGTGAGGCTATCGAGAGGCACGGGGAAGCGCTTGCCGTCTCCCTAGACATCTCGAAGGCTTTTGATAGGGTCTGGCACGAAAGCCTTATTGCTAAGCTTCCTTCATTCGGTTTGCCCGGTGGTCTGTGTGAATGGATTGCAGACTTCCTGAGAGATCGGTCCATTCGAGTGGTTATCGATGGCTGCTCGTCGGACTACTTGGATATTAATGCCGGGGTCCCTCAGGGGTCGGTACTCTCGACAACTTTATTCTTGCTGCATATTAACGATCTGCTAAAACCCGGCACCTTTGGGTATGCAGACGACAGCACCGTTACTGAGAGATACTTGTCCAACGCTCGTGCTACCGGGCCTCAGATCCAGTCTCTCCGGGAGGCCATGGTGGAGCGCTTAAACCTGTCCTTGCAGGCAGTCTCCGAATGGGGCGATGCCAATCTGGTCAGGTTTAATGCTGCTAAAACCCAGGCGTGTCTTTTTTCCGCAAAAAAGAGTCAATTTCACCCGGCTCCAACTTTCCGAGATGTGACCGTGCCAATAGCTGACCATCTTGAGCTTCTTGGCGTTACGTTGACATCGACTCTCAATTTTGGGCCATACATTGAGGCAAAGGCTCAGCTGGCCGCCAAAAAGCTGGGGATCCTTGCAAAGGTGAGAAGGTATTTCACGCCAGAACAGCTGCTCAGCTTGTATCAAGCGCAAGTTCGATCATGCATGGAGTACTGTTCTCATCTCTGGGACGGATCTGCCAAATACCAGCTTGATGCACTGGAGTCGATCGAAAAGCGGGCCAAGAGACTCATCAGCGATGAGGCACTGGTTAAGTCAAAGCTCCAGAGCCTTGAACATCGTCGCCGAGTTGCCAGCTTGTCGGTTTTTTATCGGTTACATTTCGGGGAGTGTGCGATGGAATTGCATGATTTAATTCCACCCAGCCCGTTCCATCATCGGACTACCAGACGTACGGCGATGCGTCATCGATATATGGTGGACATCCCACCCATACGCACTAAACGTTTTGGGAATACGTTTATTATGCGTACAGCTAAGGAGTGGAATTCCCTGCCGGAGTCTGTGTTTCCCGATAGCTACAATCTAGGGGTCTTTAAGTCAAGAGTGAATAGGTTACTTCTAGGCAAGCGTGCTCCACCATCGACCACATCATCGCTTACTATCAGGTGAGATAGTGGTCAAGCGCGAGTCTATAATAGATAAAAAAAAAAAAAAAAAAAAAAGGGGGAGCAGAATAGGGTCACGCATTGAGAATTCTTTCGACATCATCATAGACATCACTTTCGAGATCAAGCAAAGAGTGATGATCCATTTACTGACTTGAGCCTTGCAGTCAAATTTATTACACTTGTAAATGCTGCACTGTTTGTTAATAAAGTTGTACATACGACCACCCAGTACCATATAATGTCGCTGCGCAAGCGTGGTTCTATGTCTTACGGAGGGACAAACGTTAGCAGTCCTATGCATTGCCGGACGATTAGCGTCCAACCTCAGGCCGGTATGTTTACGCAACGTACAGTTCAGCACAAAGAGCTGTCTCACGGTCAGGACCTTACATTCTTTGTACAGTACTATGCCGGTAGTGTTTGAAAGTCATGACCTTGAGGACAGTCCTCTGTGCCCTTTCAAGTTCATGGTTGTGGAGCTCCACCCCAGACCGTTACGCCAAAAGTCAATATTGACTGGCAAAGAGAAAAATAAACCATACTTAAGGTATCCGCATCAACACTATACCGCAGTCTTTTAAACACCGTAATTAGTTTTCTAACTCTGCCAGATAAAATCCTAATCTGGGCGCTCCACGAGACCAGACTGTCTATAACTATACCCAGGTATCTTACACAGGTTGTTCTTGTCAGGGGTTTGCATTTGCATTGCAAATGTGAGCCTTAACTGTAAATGAGTTGTCGGGTTGCGAGGGAGATTTCAAAGAGAAAGTGATTAAGTTAGTTTTTCTACATTCAGGGTCAGACTATTCGCCGTTAGACAAGACATAAACAATTCTAAGGACATCCTCAGCTCTCTTCCTGGCTTCGTCCCAATTTTCAGCATGTACCAGAAGGGCCGTATCATCGGCATATGAATAAATTGAACAATATGGGAGTGCTAAATCATATAGGCTGTTTACATATAGTAGAAAAAGTGTAGGCCCCAGGATGATAATATTCTTAGTGTAAACAATTGTTAATGAGCCGAATAAATACAAATATATTTCAGGGTGGAAATATAATAGGGTAGGGTAATAATATAGTTATAAAAAGCTGAAAGGTTCGTCTACCTTTAGGTATAATTTATATTGTAACTAGCTTCTGCTAGCGGCTTTGCCCGCGTGAGTATTGTTTTCTTATCCCAAGGGAACATTCATACACCGGGATGAAAAGTAGCCTATGTGCTTTTCCAGAATCCAGTCTATAATCTATCTATTTGCCAAGTTTCATCCAGATCCGTTCAGCCGTTCTAGCTTGATTGAGTAATACACATACATCGATCAATACAAACTTTCACATTTATAATAATTATTATTGTACTTAGATTCCTTGTAGGTAGCTATGAACGCTTACCTACAAATTATTAACAAAAGGTTTTGAGTCTACCTACAATTCAGATTTGTTTTGAACAAAACCAGTCTGCAATATAAAGGTACAAAATCGTCACCAAAATAAAATAAGAACAAACTCTCAACAACACGAACTCTCCCATTGTTAGCTTGCACCCAAGTTTTTAAATAAAAAAGTGTATCATTTTTCGTGGGCAGTCGTGTATGAAAATATTTTTATAAAAAAATGATACCTTTTGTTCAGGATTTATTTTAAGAACAAATTGAGACGAACTAAGGAAAACTTTGTGTCAGATTCCTCATTTTTAGAAACTGCGTATAAAGACTGAAAAGAAAGACTAATTGTTAGCTTATTTAACAAGAACAGAGGCTTAAACTGGCATTCGATGTCAGCGAAGGCGATAGTCGAAATGTCAAAATGTAAGGGATCGATCACGGGATTTTCAATATCGCTTGTCAAACCCAAACAATTTTGCCTTTTTACAATCGCTAGCGCCCCGCTTTCAATGCTTCACTTGTCTAGGGCCTTAGGTAGACCCCACACAGTGGATCGACGATCTAACGAAGGTCAGTAAGGTCGTAAATCGAAGAAACATAGAACCGATCAGTGTGGCGAACCATGGCGGAGGACTATGTCCAGCAGTGGATGTTCGGATGAAGTAATGGTAATAAGTACTGCTAGCTCGTGGATGAAATGAAGTGGACTGTATAAGGTAGGCGAGTGGTCTTAATGCCATTTCCTTACAGAATATAAACTGACCCGGTAGTCGGTTAATCTTGACGAGTCGCGCCGGATGCACGTTGCATCCTATCCTGCCGATTTTTAAACCTCAACTAAGTAGTGGGCTACCCTGGAACCTGATCTAAACGTCATAGAACAGGTGTAATCTGTGAAGGTGGTGAATACTTCCTGTGAAACCAGTGCCGTCAACTGTGATTGCTGATACTGTCCTTGGCGGGCGTGGATGGAAGGTTGGTGAAATGTCCATAATGTTCTTCATAAGCTTGCAGGGGTCGAAGATCCGTTCCTCACCTATTAACTCACGATTCACCTCATACAGTACATATCGAAAAAACGCCCTTAATACTGTACGTAGACCGTACAGATATAACCATAAAAAAATGCTCAAAATTGCGCTATCTTTAGAGGCCCAGTGTACAAATTTTACAAATTTATAAGAAAAATAAAAACATAATTAGTTTTTTTTATTCAATTTACGGAATATCTTTTAAATTTGTCCAATACTGCAGGAGACAAAAGGCGAGAGCCAAACCTCGAATTATGGATTTTTACTAAGGAAATTCAGTCGGAACTCTGTCCGCATTTCCTCTTAAGTTTCCCTCAGGAGAGGATGAGGTATAAGTAAGTAAAACATTTTTGTCTCGGAAAACCGTTACAAAAAATGTCAACCTTTAATAATCATTTTGTTTTCCACTATTTTCCTATCCAAAACGCCTGTTTCATTAGTTCAAACAACAAGAATAATTAGAAATGCAATGCCGAACCACATGCAAAGCCTTTGGCTCAGCAAAACGCTAGCCACTATAAAGCCGCAAGCAATCTAGAACCTCTCCTGGATTCATTTGAACCCGAATGAATGCAGGGGCAAAGGGGTTTAATAATTTCACAACCGGAGCGTTTTGGGGGTAAAATGTAGATGTATTGTTTGTGGGCAGTGAAACCGCATGCCGTTTGGATGTATGGTATACATTTGCTGTTGTGTTGTTCTCACTATTTGCGGATGTTGTGGAAAGTATGTTTTTGTTTTCCTACTTCTTCTTTATTATTTTCTGATTAATTTCGCTGCGGGATCCAAGACAGTTCTTTGGGACTTCGTCGAGCTTCATTGCCTCGGCGCTTTTGTGGTGGTCGCCACTGTTGATTCTGGCTTTCAGGAGTTGCAGTGGTTTGGGAAAAGTGCGGTGGGATTGATATTTGTGGATACAGAAAAAAAAAATTTTTTCTTTGCTAAAATTGTCACAAATTGTCTTTGTTGTTGTTGGATTTTTGACCTCAATTAAATCAGTAACTTATCAATGTTAGGATAGAAAAGTGAAAGTACTAACTTGAACGTTAACTTTATTATCTTACAAACAGGAAAATAAAATAACCTCTGATGAAGTCATTACCATAACTTGATGAGTTGGTGGGTAAATAATAACAGCAGCTCGGATCGATCTTCAAGGTTAAACAACATTTGATGCAGTTGGTCCGCGGATGGGCCTCGAGTGAGGAGTTCTCGGGTGAGCCTCACACCAAGAGAACGCGTCCCCAGGTGGCGGATAGGGGAATGCTCGACGCCACATCGGGTAGGAGGGAAATAAAATACCTCCCGCGGACCAACAGGTCGGAGATGAAAACTCCGTTATCAAACCCCTACTACGGGCTTCTTCGACATATTTGGAGCAGAGGCCGTGGATAGTGATGGGTGTTTAGGCTGGAGCACTCCAGAAGGGATGGCGGCGGAAGAGCTCATAATGAGCCAACGGCGGCACCCACACCCTGAAAAAGGGTGACAGTCTTGGCGTCAGGTGGCAACCGGCTGTAAAAACAACGACAAAAGAAAACATCTCCTAGTATGAAAGTACAACACAGGAGAAATGGTATAACAGTTAGGGCGTACCCCGTAAGCGACGATAATATGCTATCATGGGCGAAAAATGCTAAGGCGTCCCCTGCAAGCGACGAATCAAGACGCAGCGCAAATAACATGCGCATAGCCACATGGAACATCGGTTCCCTAACTGGACGCAGCCAAGAACTGGCAAATACTTTACATAGGCGTAATATTAATATCTGTTGTGTACAAGAACTTATGTGGAAGGGTTCAAAATCCAGGGACATTCGTAGGAACTATCAACTATTGTATAACGGCACATCAACAACAAGGAAAGGTATAGCATCATTCTCGACGATACTTTAAAACAAAGAATCATTAAAATAGAAAGAATAAAAAACAGAATTATGTATATGAACCACCTTTAAACGTAGTCTCAGTATACGCCCCACAAGTGGGATGTGACAACGAAGAAAAAGATCTGTTCTGGGGAAACCTAGAAGATCTTTTACAAATTATACCGCTAAATGAGAGAAAATTAATAGCAGGTGATTTAAACGGACATGTGGGCCTTAAGGCACCAGGAAACTCAGTCATACATGGAAATTTTGGGTATGGCACCTCTAACAGCCAAAAAAATGATACCTTTTGTTCAGGATTTATTTTAAGAACAAATTGAGACGAACTAAGGAAAACTTTGTGTCAGATTCCTCATTTTTAGAAACTGTGTATAAAGACTGAAAAGAAAGACTAACTGTTAGCTTATTTAACAAGAACAGAGGCTTAAACTGGCATTCGATGTCAGCGAAGGCGGTAGTCGAAATGTCAAAATATAAGGGATCGATCACGGGATTTTCAATATCGCTTGTCAAACCCAAACAATTTTGCCTTTTTACAATCGCTAGCGCCCCGCTTTCAATGTTTCACTTGTCTAGGGCCTTAGGTAGATCCCACACAGTGGATCGACGATCTAACGAAGGTCAGTAAGGTCGTAAATCGAAGAAACATAGAACCGATCAGTGTGGCGAACCATGGCGGAGGACTATGTCCAGCAGTGGATGTTCGGATGAAGTAATGGTAATAAGTACTGCTAGCTCGTGGATGAAATGAAGTGGACTGTATAAGGTAGGCGAGTGGTCTTAATGCCATTTCCTTACAGAATATAAACTGACCCGGTAGTCGGTTAATCTTGACGAGTCGCGCCGGATGCACGTTGCATCCTATCCTGCCGATTTTTAAACCTCAACTAAGTAGTGGGCTACCCTGGAACCTGATCTAAACGTCATAGAACAGCTGTAATCTGTGAAGGTGGTGAATACTTCCTGTGAAACCAGTGCCGTCAACTGTGATTGCTGATACTGTCCTTGGCGGGCGTGGATGGAAGGTTGGTGAAATGTCCATAATGTTCTTCATAAGCTTGCAGGGGTCGAAGATCCGTTCCTCACCTATTAACTCACGATTCACCTCATACAGTACATATCGAAAAAACGCCCTTAATACTGTACGTAGACCGTACAGTGAGCCTCACACCAAGAGAACGCGTCCCCAGGTGGCGGATAGGGGAATGCTCGACGCCACATCGGGTAGGAGGGAAATAAAATACCTCCCGCGGACCAACAGGTCGGAGATGAAAACTCCGTTATCAAACCCCTACTACGGGCTTCTTCGACATATTTGGAGCAGAGGCCGTGGATAGTGATGGGTGTTTAGGCTGGAGCACTCCAGAAGGGATGGCGGCGGAAGAGCTCATAATGAGCCAACGGCGGCACCCACACCCTGAAAAAGGGTGACAGTCTTGGCGTCAGGTGGCAACCGGCTGTAAAAACAACGACAAAAGAAAACATCTCCTAGTATGAAAGTACAACACAGGAGAAATGGTATAACAGTTAGGGCGTACCCCGTAAGCGACGATAATATGCTATCATGGGCGAAAAATGCTAAGGCGTCCCCTGCAAGCGACGAATCAAGACGCAGCGCAAATAACATGCGCATAGCCACATGGAACATCGGTTCCCTAACTGGACGCAGCCAAGAACTGGCAAATACTTTACATAGGCGTAATATTAATATCTGTTGTGTACAAGAACTTATGTGGAAGGGTTCAAAATCCAGGGACATTCGTAGGAACTATCAACTATTGTATAACGGCACATCAACAACAAGGAAAGGTATAGCATCATTCTCGACGATACTTTAAAACAAAGAATCATTAAAATAGAAAGAATAAAAAACAGAATTATGTATATGAACCACCTTTAAACGTAGTCTCAGTATACGCCCCACAAGTGGGATGTGACAACGAAGAAAAAGATCTGTTCTGGGGAAACCTAGAAGATCTTTTACAAATTATACCGCTAAATGAGAGAAAATTAATAGCAGGTGATTTAAACGGACATGTGGGCCTTAAGGCACCAGGAAACTCAGTCATACATGGAAATTTTGGGTATGGCACCTCTAACAGCCAAGGCCAGGACATAATGAATTTAGCGACACAATTCGACCTTCCAATCGTCAACACCTATTTCCAAAAAAAGGACGAACACTTAATAACTTACAAAAGTGGTGGTTCGGCCTCACAAATAGACTATTTCCTGTGTGATAGGTCCATTCTGCGCAATTTCAAGGACTGTAAAGTTGTACCAGGGGAACCACTAACTACTCAACACAGACTTCTTGTAGCCTGTTTGACAATGCCAAACTGGAACCAAAAACAGAAGTATCAAAAATATGAGGCCCGAATAAAATGGTATAACATACACAAGTCAGAAGGCACTTAATTCATCACCAAGGCTGATGCATACTTGAAAGATCAGAAGATAGCAACACTCTCTGGAACGATTTTCACAAGTTTTTCCTGAAAACCGCCAAATCAACCTTAGGTGTCACGAAAGAAAAACTAAAAATGAATAAGGATCCTACTTGGTGGAATGAGAATGTTAAATCACTGATAAGGGAAAAGAAAGCGTATATCAAGAAATGGCAGGAAACAAAATTGGACACCGATCGCCTGAAATACAACGTAATGAAGAAGAGAGCTAAGAAATGTGTTGCAGTAACAAGAGCATTGTCCAATGATCATTTTTACAAACAAAGAATGCAAAAACGGACACGGAAATTTATAAGTTAGCTAAACTTCGGAATAACCAAACAATCCTATCAAACGTAACAAATACATTAATGATTCATTCGGCAAATTGTTAACCACAAACAGAGAAATCAATAAGAGGTGGCAGGAATACTACCACACACGAGAAGTTTACACAGGAACTGCTAACGGTACTGCCATGCATCGAGGGGCCAGTTAACTTAATTTCACCCGAAGAAATCAAAGCAGCTATCCAGAAAATGAAGAATAGGAAAGCCACGGGACCAGACGAGACTCCAGCAGAGCTTTGGAAAAAACTGGGAAATACTGGTGTAGCTTCGTTAACGATGCTTTTCAACGAAATTCTTATAACTATTAGGATACCAGATATGTGGAGAAGCAGCAATCTGATACCTTTCTATAAGAACAAAGGGGATGTTGCGGACTGTGGAAATTATAGAGGAATAAAGCTAATCTCTCACACCATTAAGATCTGGCAAAGTATCCTCGTAAAAAGGCTAACAAAAATAACAAAGATAACTCCGAACCAGTGCGTGTTTACCAGTGGTGTGTGCACTACGGACGCGATCCACTCGGTGAAAATACTTATTGAAAAGTATAAGTCTCGCAAACAAGATCTCCGCATGGTCTTTATCGACCTGGAAAAGGCGTTCGACCAAGTTCCGCGAGAGCTTATTTGGCAAGCACTGAGAGCACAACTAGGGCCTGAGCACTATATACAGCTTCTAAAGGATCTGTACTACAGTATATCCACCAGAGTTGTCAGCACAGCAGGCACAAGTGAAGCATTTGAGGTCAGAGTGGGTGTTCATCAGGGCTCGACTCTGAGCCCTCTTCTATTCAATCTGGTAATGGACTATATTACTTCAACCATACAAAAACCAGCACCGTGGTCACTACTATATGCTGATGATGTTGTTCTTATAGCCGAAACTTTGGCAGAAGTGCAATCAGATCGGACAACATGGCAGAAGTCCTTGGAGAGGAGAGGGTTGACAGTCAGTAGACAGAAGTAGACAGAAGACCGAATACATGTATTGCGACTTTTCTGGATCTAATTTGGGTACCATGACCTATCATCGATAACAGACCCCTCAACAGAGTTGAAGAATTCAAGTATCTCGGATCCATAGTAGCACCAAAAGCCTGTGTAGAAAGAGACATACACAATAGAATCCAAGCAGCCTGGCTGAAATGGAGATCGCTGTCGGGCATACTATGCGACTCCCGTATGCCGATTCAAGTCAAAGGCAATGTGTATAAAAGGGCAGTAAGACCAACCTTACTGTATGGTTCTGAGTGCTGGCCGATGAGGAAGACGGATGAACAGCTAATTCACACCACTGAGATGAAGATGCTACGCTGGTCTGGTGAAGTTTAAAAAATTGACAAAATAAGAAACGAGTATATTCGTGGTACTTTTAAAGTCACTAAAATACACGATAAACTTAGCGAAAACCGCTTGCGCTGGTACGGACATGAGATGAGGCGAGAGGATGACCATGTGGCCAAAAGAGTCATGAACATAAATTAAGGAAAAGGAAACCACCAATGACCTGGCTACGAACAATCAAGAATGAACTAATGAACAGAAGAGACAACCCGCAACCGTACGGTGTGGCGTAGAAGTACGAGTACTAGGAGGGCTAACCCCAAATAAACTGGGACAATAGTCAGGAGAAAGAAAGAAGAGGTCCGCGGATGGGTGACCATCTCAACATACCAAGATTTCTAAGCGTTTCTAAAAGCACGTTAAGCCGTTGGTCCCTGCTGGTATTTGTACATCTTTGAAAGTATTTACGGATGGACAGAAGCGAGGAAATCTGAGAACAGTCCTTCCAAAGGAGTGGCGTATTACCCAGTTACTGGGTTGTGGTTGTCAGATAGGCAGTCGCTCCAAGTAAAATATCCTACTGTATATCTTATACGAATCGTATATTTGGACACCGTCGCCGAGTTGCCAGCTTGTCGGTTTTAACCCGACTGCCGAAGGAGGGTAATGTGTTTATCAGTCTATGTATGTATGTATGTATGTTTGTTCCTATGTGGCATTCTAGAGACCAAACGCGATGGCTGATTCTGGTTTTGGTCAGCCAGCTCGCGAACATGTATCCTCCGACTGCACAGCATGATTTTCTTATTGTTTACGTCTTTTTAGTTCGCTTTTAAAGCAGTCGGGTTTTTTAATTAACATTTTTTATCGGTTGCATTTCGGGGAGTGGGCTATGGAATTGCACGATCTAATTCCACCTAGCCCGTTTCGGTACATGGTGGTCATCCCACCCGTACGCACAAAACGTTTTGGAAACACGTTTATGTGTACAGCTAAGGAGTGGAATTCCCTGCCGGAGTTTTTTTTTCACGACGGCTACAATCTAGGAGTCTTTAAGTCAAGAGTAAACAGATTATTTCTAGGCCAGCGTGTTTCACCTTCCACCACATCATCGGTTACCAACAGGTGAACAGGTTTTTGGGGGCTGAGTCACCCGCGTCCGTAGGAGAGTTACCCGTATTGATGTTACCCTACACGTAGTCCCCGGGTGGTGCTAATCAGGTGACACTAACTGGTGGTAGGCTTCGGCCGAAGGCTTGTGACCACCCACCCGGCAAAGACGTACCGCCTAGCGGCCTAGCCGTGTTCCGGTACGATGCTCGGTGAAGCCACTAGAGGAGTTGGGTCGAGATAGTTGTTCCACTGCATGCTGACCAGTCTGACTCGCGCTGTTTTGGGCGTATCGGGAGACTAGTCGCGGAGGGTAGCGGGATCCGAGGCACGGTGCGCCGCTGGCCGACCGCAGGTAGTTGGGGGCCCAAGTAGTGTGCCAGCCACATATGAAAGGCTGCCCCGCCAACTGTCGAAAAATCCCGGAATGCACCATCGTGCTGGTTGGCGACCAGATGGGTGGGCCCGATGGACATCTCTGGGGGGGCTCGGGCGTCCCCGCAGTCTCCGAGCTAGTGCCCCAATGATGGCGTCCTTTCAGTGCGTGTCTATAGGTTAGTAGCGTGGAACCTCATCTCACTTCCTTCTCCTCTCCTTTCACTCTATTAGAACAAAATAATGGTAAGAAATAAAAAGAAAACTGGAGTTAAACAGCGGCTGCACCCCCTCCCCCACAAAGTGCATCTCACTAATATTAGAGGTCTGCACTCCAATCTCACCTCAGTCCACCATCACCTGGAGACTGAAAAGCCAGCACTGTTTTTCCTTACGGAGACGCAGATAGGAAGTCCGTTAGACGTGTCGTACCTATCCTACCCAGGGTTTACCCTGGAGCACAATTTCAAACCACGCGCGGGTGTATGCAGGTATGCCCGCGACGACACTTGCTATCGGCGTCTCCGTAATCTTGAAGACTCCAGGTTCTCAGTGCTGTGGGCTCTGGTGGACACTGGGCTGGATAAGATTGTCTATGCCTGTGTCTACCGCTCGCACAGCGGAGATCAGGAGACAACCAGGCTCACAGAGTACCTTAGTGAGGCGGCTGATACGGCACAGCAACGGTACCCTTCCGCCCAACTAGTGCTACTGGGGGACTTTAATGCCCACCACCAGGAGTGGCTCTTCCCATACCAGTGCACTGATCATGCTGGACGAGAGACGCGCAAGCTTGCGCTGGGGCTAAATCTCACCCAGCTGGTCCAGGGGGCAACGAGGGTGCCAGATGTTGATTCGCACACAGCCAATTGCTTGGACCTTCTGCTGACAACAGATCCAGACCGATACTCAGTGTCGATATCTTCACCTTTGGGTAGTTCCGACCACTGTCTGGTGAAGTCTGTGTCCGTCTACTCCCCGCCCGATCCCAGCCCAAGAGGCACCCGGCGGGTATGGCGGTTCAAGTCAGCAGATTGGGATGGGATGCGTTCTTTCTTCGCATGCTATCCTTGGCAGCCCACTTGCTTCTCTTCGGATGATCCATCGTCATGCGCTGATGCTGTGACAGATGTGTTGCGTCGGGGGATGGAGTACTATATTCCATTCTCAGACGTAGCAATCTCTAACGTTAACCGCCCATGGTTTGGAGCCGAGTGTAACCACGCCAACGCGGTTAAACACAGGGCCTACCAGGCATGGGTCGACGCTCGAACGCGCAAGGCAAATGACGTGAGTCAGAAGAAGAGAGCCTTCAACACAGCTGCCAAGTCCTGCAAAAAGGTGATGCGAAGAGCACGGTTTGACCACATTAGCAGAAATTCCTTCGGTCTGCCTAGTGGTCTGTGTGATTGGATTGCGGACTTCCTGAGGGATCGATCCATCCGAGTGGTTATCGACGGCTGCTCGTCCGGTCAGTTAGATATCAACACCGGAGTCCCTCAGGGGTCAGTGCTCTCGGCAACATTATTCTTGCTGCACATTAATGATCTGCTAAAACCCGGAACCTTTGGGTACGCAGACGACAGCACTGTTGCTGAGAGATACGTGTCCGGCGCACGGGCTACTGGGCCTCAGATTCAGTCTCTCCGGGAGGCCATGGTTGAACGCTTGAACCTGTCCTTAAAGGCGGTTTCCGAATGGGGTGATGCCAATCTGGTCAGCTTCAATGCTTCTAAGACCCAGGCGTGTCTTTTTTCCGCTAAAAAGAGCCAATTCCACCCGGCTCCTTCTTTCTGTGGTGTAACCGTGCCGTTAGCGGACCACCTCGAACTGCTTGGTGTAACGTTGACATCGACTCTCAACTTCGGTCCTTACATTGAGACGAAAGCTCAGTTAGCTGCAAAAAAGTTGGGGATTCTTGCAAAGGTGAGACGGTACTTCACGCCTGAACAGCTGCTCAACTTGTATAAAGCGCAAGTTCGGTCATGCATGGAGTACTGCTCTCACCTCTGGGATGGATCTGCCAAATACCAGCTTGATGCACTTGAGTCGATTGACAGACGGGCCAAAAGGCTTATTGGCAACGATGCACTGGTCGCATCAAAGCTCCAAAGCCTCGAACATCGACGCCGAGTCGCCAGTCTGTCGGTTTTTTATCGGTTACATTTCGGGGAGTGTGCGACGGAACTGCACAATTTGATTCCGCCTAGCCCTTTCCATCATCGGACTACAAGACGTACGGCCATGCGCCATCGGTACATGGTTGACATCCCTCCCATACGCACAAAGCGTTTTGCTAATACTTTCATTGTGCGCACAGCTAAGGAGTGGAATTCCCTTCCGGAGTCTTTGTTCCCTGATAGCTACAACCTAGGGGTCTTTAAGTCAAGAGTGAATAGGTTTCTTCTAGGCAAGCGTGCTTCACCGTAGACCACATCATCGCTTAACATCAGGCGAGATGGTGGTCAAACGCAAGCCTATAGGTAATAAAAAAAAAAAAAAAAAAAAAAAAAAAAAAAAGGTGAGATAGTGGTCTAGCACGAGCCTATAAAATAAAAACTCCTGGTACCGCCAAACAGTTGCTGATATCTGACTGAGGTCAGATTGTTGCCTTCCAAATATTTTCATCGGCCTATACTGTCTTCTTGTAATTCAGCGATATAATCTTGATCAACTTCTCTTCTATTGTGATTTTTGTGCTTTCGAAGTTTGTTAGGTTTCTGATTGTAAAGCTCTTTGGGAATATCAATCTTAGTCCTTTACGCGCGTTCTTTGTATTTCTTCTCTTTGTGATAACATAGCGGCACAGGCCGTGTGTTCTTGTTTTAGATACTTCATATCATTGTGATTACCAGTGTAACTTGAATGTGATTGGTACATGGTGACTGGAAGCCAACCCCAACTTAGTGTTTTTTTTTTTTAAAGGCTTTTCCCCACACTAGGAATTTCTGCCTATATCGTGGGTGCGTTTACAAACATATAAACTTACATACACAAACACCCAGAACCAGAACAACTATCTGATGGTCATACAAATATTTGTTCCGTGCGGGAATCGAACCCACGACACGCAGCGCAGCAGTTTATCGCTCAACCACTGCGCCAACCGTGCACCTGTTTTTTTTTAACCATATATATTTATGTTTAATTAACATATATACAATTGAATATTCTAAAAAACAAACAAACCTATATACAAATACAAAAGGGAGACGGAAAAGAGCTCATAGTGCATCAAAAAAATCGTCCACATCGATGTCAATGGGAAACGTGCCCAGAACGCTGGCAGCATTGCCACGTTGGATGTCAATACTGATTCTCTGGCCGAAGAAAAGGCCAGCACTCTGGTCACGTGAAGAGTCGACGAGCTTTGTGCTAATTTCTCGGTAAACTCGATGCGCACTCGGATATCATCCAATGACTTTTCTCGCTCTGGGTGAAGCGGGCAGGCGTGTCAGACTTTTACTGACTAAAACCCACTTGTGTTCCTTTTGTTGCTTGTGCCAGGGCCGCAGTAAATCTCTTTCAAATATAATGTTGGGAAAAGACTCGGTAGATTGAATGATTGATGAAGTCGTTAGCAGAAGGGTTTGTATTATTATTAATTTACTTTGAAATACCTCATACCGTGTAAAAACGAAAATAATCTAAAAAAAATGGTGGACATCCCACCCAAACGCACAAAACGTTTTGGGAACACTTTTATTATGCGTACAGCTAAGGAGTGGAATTCCCTGCCGGAGTCTGTGTTTCCCGCCAGCTACAATCTGGGGTCTTTAAGTTAAGAGTGAATAGGTTATTTCTAGGCAAGCGTATGTCACCGCCGACCACATCATCGCTTACCATAAGGTGAGATAGTGGTCAAGCGCGAGCCTATAGAAAAAAAAAAAAAAAAAAAAACTTTCGCAAATATTACCCTTATTTATTTATGCTAGACCGATCGAGGAGTCCGAGCGTGTATAGCATAAACAGAATGATATAAAATGTTCGTGACTTTTTGAATCCGTGCCTCGTCCGTGCCTTGCACGGGGCTCGGCTCGCACCCACCACGGTTTAGCATAATTCATCCTTTATTCTCCACCCAGGGGCGGGTAAAGAGATTTATCAGATTATTACAGCAAAAACACACGGTGTTTTGCAATTACTTTTTCTGAGCTGCATTGCTTGCGTATTTAGTCACGCTCCCCCGGTCATGTATTTGCCCACATGAGTTCACGCGAACAAATACATGTACAATTTCCTCTGCAACGATTAGCTACCCTATTTTTTACTAAACATGATGAATTGGCGTGAGTCGGTTGGTTTCAAAACCAGCTGTTTGTTACCTTATCATTTTGCAAACATCAATATAAACTTCAGACCTGCGGCCCTTTTTTTTTTTTTTTTTGGTGTGGGAAATCATCCAGTGACTTCTCCCGCTCTGGGTGAAGCCCTCCCGCTTGTGTCAGACTTTTACTGACTAAAACCCACCCGTGTTCCTTCAGTTGCTTGAGCCAGGGCCGCGGTAACTCTTTTTCAAATTTATCCGCGACCCAGACAGGCATCGGCCCTAGCGGACCCCGTCAGTTCTGCTGACATCTCTTTGAGGCGCGCGTGGAACACTATGCGCCGTCGACTCGGGCCTGGTCCTTATCGGACGGCGAGCTACCCGCTGCTCGCCGTCCGCAAGCCCGCGCCTACGGTGGCCGGAAATCGTCTTGCGACGCCCGACGCCCGGGACCTCTCCTGCGGCGGCTGGGGGCGTGAGGGCGTCTCCGTTGCGTCTCCCTCACGCGTTCCGCCTCCTCCTTCGCGAGCATTACTGCTTCGCAGAAGGAGGTGACAGCTTCCCATGCCCTCTCGCTCCGTACCATGGCCTGAACCAGGGCCGGACGCGAGAGGTCACCACCGCCGATCGCCTCCACGAGGACACGGCGGTGCTCCGCCCAAGCGGAGCAGACCTCCACCGTATGCTCCACCGTGTCCTCCGGGCGATCCACACAATGGTGACACCCGGGCGTTTCCTCCCGCCTTATCCTGAACAGGAACCTCCCGAAACATCCATCTCCGGTGAGGACCTGCGTCAGGCGGAAGGTGAGGACACCATGGCGCCTTTCAAGCCACTCCTCAAAGAGGGGCCTTATCGCCTCAATTGTGGCGTGCCCAGCGCTGGGTTGCGACAATCGCTCTCTCCATGTCGCCATGAGATCCTGCCGGAGCTCTGACCGCCGAGCCGTGATTTGTCGCGGCAACGGTGTTTCGCCCCGGCGTTTCGCCTCCTCGCACCACTCCCATATGTGCGCGAGGACTTTTGCCTCCAGATCCCATGGCAGCAATCCGGCAAGGAGGTTCGCTACCTCACCGGAGATCGTGCGGTATCCTCGGACGCGTTCAACCGGCGGGCTGGTCGCCGCCTCAGGGAACGCGCCCACACTGGTGCCCCGTAAAGGGCCATGGACCGCACGACCCCCGCGTAGAGCCTCCGGCAGGAGGCGTTTGGACCCCCTAGATTGGGCAGGAGCCGCTTGAGGGCAGCCCCGGCCCGCTCCAGTCTGGGAGCCAGACGTCGGAAATGCTCCACGAAATTCCACCGGCTGTCGAGGACGAGTCCCAGATACTTCATCGTCGACCCGACGCCGATGTGAATCCCTCCTACCGTTATTTGGGAACCCGGCGGTGGCGCGTTCCGAGGACCATGAAAACATATGGCCTCGGACTTGTGCAAGGCTACCTCGAGTCCCAATTGCCGGATCCTCTCGACGATTGTCGCAACCCCGCGTGTCGCTAATTCGGCCGCTGCCTGGTGCGACCTCCCCTGCGCCAGGACCAGCGTGTCGTCAGCGTAGCAAACTACGCTGACGCCGCTAGGGAGGTCGGCGCGCAGCACCTAGTCGTACCCGATGTCCCACAGATATGGCCCCACGACCGATCCCTGTGGGACACCGCACGACATCTCTCGCCGGTTCCACTCTCCCTGGTGACCGGGGTAGATGACAGCCCTGTCCGTCAAATAGGCCTCGACCACGCGACAGAGGTAGGGTGGCATCCGGTGATACCGGAGTGCCTCCCTGATGCAACTCCAGGGCAGGGTGTTGAAGGCATTGGCGATGTCTAGAGACACCGCCAAGACGCCCCACCCCGGGCCACTGCATCCCCCGTCGTGAGGGCTCGCACGCGCATGATGGCGTCCACCGTAGAGCGCCCTCTGCGGAAGCCAAACTGGCTCTCCGCCAGATCCAGCCCCACCCGTACCAACTGACTGACGAGGCGGTCTGCTATGACTCTTTCAAAGAGCTTGCCCACCTCGTCGAGCAACACGATGGGCCGGTAAGCGGATGGAGAGTCCGCAGGGCGCCCCGGCTTCTTAATGAGGACCAGTTTCCCCGTCTTCCAACGAAGTGGAAACTAGCCCCTCTCCAGGCATGCGCTAAGGAGCCCCCTTAGTCGAGGCCCGAGAGCCTCTAAAGCCAGGGCCCAGGCTTTCCCAGGTAAGCCGTCGGGTCCTGGGGCGGTATTTTTTGCATTCAGCCTACGTACCGCCACTCTCAACTCTACCTCGGTAGACCTGCGGCCCTACCATGAGGTCTAAGAGCAAGCACTTCTATTGTGCGTAACGAATAGATACTTATTACATCTAACCCTTACGCACAGTGGAAATAACCTTGCTCTAAGAGCTCATGGTACAGGCCTAAGTGACTCTGACGTGTCAAAACTACCATGGTTTCACTGTGAGAGAGAGATGTAGCTATACAGGACGAAGAGCACTATCCCTTTATACAGCGGAATCATGACGGCGTTATACACGTTATAGTACAGCCTGAGATCATGAAAACGCAATATTACAAAAAAACGAGCAGCTAACGATGTACAGCAGCGGGCTGAAATAAAAACAAGATGGCCACCATTTGGATGAGTACTCTGATTACAGACTGAAATGGGTGCTCAGATATAACTGTTTCGTGTGCACGGAATTATAGCTCTTAACTTTTTCATACGTGACGATTATGTTGTTTGTGATTATCCCCAGATTCTGGAACGAAATTTACATAATGAAAAATTGTCAAGAGAGCGTTGTGTCGCTGTTGTGGTTGGTTGAATAAGTAGTCAACAGCCAAAAAAAATGTAAAATGTTTAAAAAAAGATGCCATTTCCCTTATTTTCAAACGAAGAATAAGAAGATTCTTATTTTTTCAACAAGGGTTCAACAGTATTGGAATCCACAATTTAAAACAGAAAAGGAGGAACTAACAGCATATTTCTTGATTTTGAGCAGGAGGCAAAATATTATCATAGGCTTAAAGCGCAAAGAGGAGCTTGCAACAGAGAGGAAGGTACTTTAGTGGCTCTAGACAAGTGTCGTTAAGTCAACGAAAGCGTGGTGATAGGGATTGGAAAACCGGCCAAGTGCGAGTCGGACTCGCAGATAAAGGGTTCCGTACCATTAACGCAAAAGACGGCAAAAATATCACGTTTGTTGTATGGGAACCCCACTTAAATATTTATTTTATTCTGTTTTTAGTATTTGTTGTTATAGTGGCAACAGAAATACGTTATCTGTGAATATTTCAACTGTCTAGCTATCACGGTTCATGAGATACAGCCTGGTGACCGACAGACAGACGGACCGCGGAGTCTTAGTAATAAGGTGACCCGTATTTACCCTTTGGAGACGGAACCCTAAAAATTACATAAAATGGGAATGTAAAACGCTATTGAAATTCCACGTGATCATTTTAGCATTTCGACCATCACCATCGCTGACATCAAATTATACTTGTCTAGAGCCTCTGGCATTTCTGAAAGTAAAAAGGGCGTAATGAGACCTTCCGCCTTGGCGCCATCAGCGAGTCTTCATCATCTGTCTAGCCTTTTGCCCAATTATTGTTGGGGTCGGCTTCCAGTCTTACCGGATTCAGCTGAGTACCAGAGTTTTACATGGAGCGACTGCCTATCTGACATCCACTACCCAGTAACTGGGCAACACAATACCCCTTGGCAAAACTGGTGTCAGATCTCAGGCTTCTGACTACCCGTAACGACTGTCAAAGCTCTTCAAATGACAACCGGGACCAACAGCTTAACGTGCTTTCCGAGGCACGGAGGAAACTCTGTATGTGGCGCCACTAGCGAGTAAGGTCTTTAAATATAGCTGTTATATGTTGTTATTACGCGCACGAAAGCAAAGTTTGAATTAAAATCTAATGCCGTAGAAGTGCGATTAACTATAAAATCGAGTAAGCTGCAGTTTTGCGCAGACCTAGATTTTTTTGCGAGAAAAAGGAGCGTAAAATTTGCCAAACAAAACTATTAGAGCAGTGGTTGGTAAAACCCGTACCTAACTTAATTTGCCATATCTGGCAAAAATTCGCAACAATAAAAAAGTAGCAAATAAATTCGCGCTACAAGCCATTAAACAATGAAAGACATTTTGAAGACCTCACCCTACTGCAGCGCCCCTAGCGGCAAATTCAAACGTGACATTGGCATACGCTGCCAAAACGTTACATGGTCAATCCCGAACATTTTGAATTTTTGATGTAATCGTTATGGCTGATAATATGTCATTTTTTAATTCCCGGCGGAAAAAGATAGGTATTATAAGTTTGACGTGTGTACCTGTGTATTTGTGTATTAGTGCATTTGTCTGCGGCATCATAGCTCCTAAACGGATGAACAGATTTCGATTTCGTTTTTTTTTTGTTTGAATTGTAAATTTATCGAGAGTGTTCTTAACTATGTTTGGTGAAAATCGGTTTAGCAATTCAAAACTTATGGGTGTTTTACTGTTTGAATCGGGTGTTATCGCAAGATATCGTGACATAATAACGTGTTAAGTCGATCGAAGCGTGTCTACTACTAGATAAATTATGTAGCATGAAATAAAAATGTGCCGGGGGCTTTTTAAATTTTAAATTGTACTTTTTGTAGAACCAAAGTTATTGTTATCTCCAAGCCACATTTCTTTATAACAGAATACCAGTCTCTTCTAACGGTAGCCTCACAGTGTAAAATAAAGCAAAATGCTAACAATTTGTATAAGTGCATCTCATTATATCCAGTGAAAGGAGACTGGAAGAGTAGCGCTGTAAGTGCGGCAAATGTTTGAGAAGCTGATTTAGAAGAGACGGGTACGATACGACTTGGTGATGTGTAGTCGTTGGGTAGTCGCGTTGTGTAAAGAAGTTGAATATAATTGAATGATGAAAGAAAAGTGGTGGAGAGTTTACAAGGGCTAGCTGTGAGTAAATGTGTGAGCCAGTAAAATTACGGATTAAAATAAAAAATCTTTTTACAAACAATTTACCGACTTCTAAAGCAAAACACTAAAAAAGAAAAGGTTTTTATGTCTCTCTTTTTATTTTAGTTTTAGTACGACTTAATTTACACCTGCGTTCTGTTTGTCGCTAAGGAATTCGGTTGTATGTTCCATATCTTGAAAATTGCTGAAACGATTTTGATGACACTTGCACTGTTCTCTAAGTTGAGAGCTACTTAATCCAACAAAAAAAGAATGATCACGATCCGATAAGTAGTTTCAAAACAATGCGTAGACAAACATACATACAAATAAACATACATACACTTATTAAATTTTCATTGGCACACGTGTTTAGAAGTCCCTCCAGAGTAACGTATGTGAATATTGTGCAATTCCAATAATATTACATACCTACATATAAGTCGAATTGATTAAAACTTTTTTTTAAGTCGGTTAAAAGGATTTATCTTACTCTCCCATTCCGCCCGCACTCTCTCAAAAGTAAAATGGCTTTATAAGTATAAAGCTTGCTGAAATACTTTATTATGTTAGTTCCTATTTCGGCATTTATTATGTTAAATCCGTTCCGTTCCGGTAGTTTCCGATTAATCAAAAAAATCCCCAGGTTTCTTTCAACAACACCATTATTCCTATAGCTAACACTGTGAAGAACTTGGGGATTTATATCGACTCTTGCCTGGACCAAACAACTGCAGGAAGTCAGTCGTAAACTGTTTGCTTCTGCGGGCTCCCTGAGACGTCTTCGTAATTTTCATCCCATCGCCACTAAAATTGCGATAGCACAATCTCTTCTTCTCCCTATCCTGGATTATGCTGATGCCAGCTATCTTGATATCACCCAAGACCAATTAGATAAGCTTGAGCGACTTCAAAATCTCTGTATTAGATTTATATTTGGCTTGCGCAAATATGATCACGTTTCTGAATTTCGTACTAAGCTCAAATGGCTTCCTATTCGCCTTCGCCGGAATGCCCACATACTCTCTTTGCTATATAATGTGCTCTTTAATCCTTTTACTCCTTTTTATCTTAAAGAACGTTTTCAGTTCCTCTGTGATACCCATTCTAAGTCCTTGAGATCATCGGAGAATTTAAAATTGAGTGTTCATATGCATTCCACTTCCTTCTTTGACAAATCTTTTACGATTCAAGCAGTTCCATTGTGGAATGTATTACCTATAGAAATAAGACGCGCTCAAACACTGCCAACGTTTAAGAAAATGGTAAAGGAGCATTACCTTTCACTATAATGTTTAGTCTTTTCCTTTCTCTGTCATATATTCAATATTTATTAGTGTATTAGATATGTAGTACAATATGTATGTATTTTATGTTATTATGTATAAGTAAGTTATATTATTTATCATCTATTGTACACTGACAGCCCTTAATTCTCCTGTCGTTCAGTCCATCCAAAGGTTGTCTGTAAGAGATTGCCCTGTGCGATAAGACCGCCCATTGTACACTGTCCTTGAAAATGTTTGTTCTGTATGTATTTTTAATGGTATACAATAAAGAATATAATAAATAATAATAATAAATAAATAACCGGATATAATACTGTTCTTCATTTCTCCACCCAAACAGTCGCAACCTAGTCGTATTGTATAAATAGTTCCTACCACGAATTCATCTTTTATAAAAAGTAACAGTTGGGGTAATGAGCACTGATCCACGAGACAAGCGCGCTTACGTACTTTCTATTCTGAAAGTAGAGGCACCGACAGAAATGCTAACGTTGTTAAATTCATACTAAGTCCATACTTGTGATTTTACAAAATAATATGTTTTATACTATCCGAATGTGTAGGGTCCGAATGTGTCTACAGTGACTACATGGTTTTCGGAATCGAATACCTCGTTCATAAATCAGGAGACTCTATTTCCTGAAAAATTGCTTACAGACCAGCACCAGAAAACGGTAGTTTTGCCCGTTGCGTATTTTCTTTATTTCGGTTAAACGTCCTTTAGCCAGTCGTGTGCCCGTAATTACCCAAACCATAGAAAAGCCATTAATGTGTCTCGCGTGGATCCACGTCTTAAACACATGAAAGGTTTAATGTTGCTGTTTTTTTTTTTTATTCTTGTTACCTATTGTAATAACTACACCCGCCGTCCTCGCGTCATTTCTCCAATGCTAGTGGTCGTTACCACATCATGTTTTCCAAATTTTCTCTTTGATGATGATCCTCCACAGCCTGAGAAGAAATGCATAATTGCTAAAAGTAGGCCTTTTAGCAATTATGCATTTCTTCTCAGGCTTTTATGAAAATATCAGTGAAACAAAGGCATTATGGACACAAGACTGAAGTATACTCATCATCATCATCATCATATCAGCCGAAAGACGGGCTAAGAGGCTCATCGACAATGAAGTATTGGCCGAATCTAGGCTCCAGAACCTCGAACATCGGCGCCGAGTTGCCAGTCTGTCGGTTTTTTATCGGTTACATTTCGGGGAGTGTGCGTTGGAATTGCATGAACTAATTCCTCCTAGCCCGTTCCATCATCGGACCACAAGACGTACGGCGTTGCGTCATCGGTACATGGTGGACATCCCACCCATACGCACCAAACGTTTTGGGAATTCTTTTATTATGCGTACAGCAAAGGAGTGGAATTCCCTGCCGGAGTCTGTATTTCCTGATACCTACAACCTGGGAGTCTTTAAGTCAAGAGTGAATAGGTTTCTTCTAGGCAAGCGTGCTTCATCGTCGACCACATCATCGCTTACCATCAGGTGAGATAGTGGTCAAACGCAAGCCTATCAATAATTTAAAAAAAAATATGTGCCCTGCCCACTGGTACTTAAGTTTGGCAATTCTTCGGGCTATGCCGGTAACCCTGGTTCTCTAGCGGATCTCTACATTTCTGATTCGATCACACAATGAAACGCCGAGTATAGCCCTCTCCATTGCTCTTTGGGTGACTGTAAGCTTTCTGATGAGGCCCATTGAGAGCGACCAAGTCTCAGAGCCATAGGTTATCACTGGCAACACACACTTTCAGTCTTTCACACACATAGACTTTCCTCTTGAGACACTAAGTAAGGTACTAGGAAACTTAGACGAGAAGACACCACACAACTTCCCAAACGCTCCCCAGCCGAGTCAGAACCCAACTGGATTGTTTGTCCCAGGTAGACATAGTCGTCCACAACAAAAACAGATAGCAGCATGCAGCATACTGAGCCGTAAATTCATAATCACATAAAAAAATATTCATCATTCCGATCGATAACCACTTGGATGTTTCCAAAGACTATTTGACTATTTCCGCTTTGATAATAGTCTTTGAAAGCTATTTAAGAACTTTTTCACCTCACTGTACATTCATCTCGTTAGAGCATTCACCACGGTGATTTGCCAGGCATTTGCAACATTTAATAGATACGTCAATAAAACGCGCTTTGCTGTACATGAAATCAGCTAGACTGGTAAAAACAATTTATTTTCTAACCTAACAAATTAAATTATATATCGCCTCAGGATACCCTTTACCTGAAGTGGTAATTGTAACAGTGGTTCCTCAACTTCAGAATTGTCAGGATTTTGCCAGAACAAGAGTGGTTCTTCATGGTCGTGGTTACGACAGCGATCCTCCAGATAATGGTCACTAGCATGATCTGTCATCAGGAGACAGTTACAACGCAACCACCGACGAAACGTTCTGCTAGAGTGATAAAAAGTAGCTAATGTCGCATTTATTTTTATAGAACTTTACGGAGTAATTTCGTGAAAAATAGAAGTGCTGCTGCGCCACGAAATTCGTTCTTGAGATTGCTTTAAGGTTAGGATAGGATAGATGAAACCACTTTTCCGTACTTACCACCGCACGTTAAAGCCTTCTCTCTGTGAGAGACGGAATAGTCCGTAATCCACCACATGTCACATGTCTTCGATTTTTTGGTTCTAAGACATGCCGGTTTCCTCACGATGTTTTCCTTCACTGTTTTGAGAGCAAAGAATTTGGATGTAATAAAAAAAAACTAAATCTCTAATTAATCTTACGAGTCAAATTTGCCATACTTTTTTTTTCTGTACATTATTCAGACTCTGAAGTTCATTAGCGTAAAAAAATAATTGGACTGACTTTTTTCTACGCAATCGGAATACGCACAATCTTGATTTCTACCTATTTTGTTAAATTACAAAGTACAATATTGATGTCTCTTTGCAAAATTAAAAATTAATGTACTAATTTTTAAGATATTAAGATTATAACACTAACTAGATCCCATTAATTAAAAATAAACTATACAGCTACCGTTTCATTACACAATCATAAATAGATAGAAAAATCTTACCGAATACTGGGCTTATGACATCCAACCCTTTCTTTCAAAGTTCTTATTACGATCGCGTAAGTTTTAAAATCCTCTGGCAATTCAATTTTAAATTCATAGCAAGCGCAATATCTGAAGTTCTTATTTCAATGATGTAACGTCGAAATTCCTATGGCAAATAGGTTTTAGGGTTAAACAGAGGAACAGAAGTATAAACAAGCAGCAAATGGGTAAATGTTGCGCACGCAACGCGTCACGCACTAGTAAAGAAATGTAGGGTGACCACGCTGTGATACGCATTTGAAACTTGGGATATTTAATTAAAATTTAGATTTGACTAAGAGGTTATTCAAACCATCGCAGACATATTCTCTCAACAGCTTAATATCATTAAATGGAATGATACCTTTTTTTCTGGAAAAGAAGGCTGCACTAGCTTTGCAGTATTGCAACGGGGAAACTTTGAGGTCGTGCTGTGTTTTATTTGGCGTCAAGTAGTTTTTCTCAAAGAACAGGGAAACCCTTTTTCCTAGACCGTATTCTACTCTCATAATTGGAAATACTTATTTTTTTAACGTTAATTTTGATGGCAATATTTTTATCATGATTATTTTAGTAGAAAAACATTCTCTGCTGGATATTAGAGGCTTTGTTCATCGCTACAGCGATCGAATCAACGAATTTATGTTAAGAGATAAATTCGAATCGATATGCAGTATGCATATTACGATGGAACAAAATACCACTCTAGATTTTTTATTACAATTATGTGATCAGATCAAAGTGTAAGTAGCTTCGCCGCGACTTAATTTTAAGTACCTATACAGATTACAATGAAATAGTACGAATGGCTTTTATAAGTCAGGACTATTCGGAACTATCCCACTGTACATCCAACTCATGGCTAACGAAATGAAAAACTGAAGACCGTTGTACGAGTATATTGCACCGCCGCCGCCAAATTTAGCAACTGTTACGTCATGTGCATCCGTCTTGTACACACGTACTCATAAACCGGCGCATTAGAAATCGCGATACCGAGTTTTGGTATAACAATTAAGAAATTTTAATATAAGCAATAATCATTGTTTTAATGATAAATATTTTGATGAGAAAGTTCGCGTTCACTGCTATTACACAAAATCTTAAAACTATACAATAAGCAGTATTATTAGTTTTCGTTATAAGTTAGATTCCTACCGCTTACTTCACTTTTGACTTCATTTGTGCGATCCACCTGCAGAATTTTGTACTGTATAATTTTAAAACAGATCTTATCTCGCCGCTGACGCCGTAATCAGCGTTGCTGCCTTCTGGGCCCAAAATATCAAAATATACAGGGCTACAGGTTAAGACGACCTAGATCCTATACGAAGTTGTAGTTTTCATTATACTACTGTTCCCCATACTTAACCGTTTTCAAGTTATTGGACATCGAATTTTTTTTTTTTTATTTGTCTTTTTTTTGTATATTGGCATAGTTTTTTTGCCTCTAATGTATTTGTGTAAGACTCAGTTTGCTTCAGTTAACTGCAATTTTAGTATTGAAAATAATAAAACAACTTATCTACTATACAAAAATCACAAATTCAAATTAATTTGCTACAGTGTTTGCTATTTTTGGATAGTGGCATCATAGCTCCTAAACGGATGAACCGATTTTGATGTCGTTTTTTTTTGTTTGAAAGGTGACTTTATCGAGAGTGTTCTTAGCTATATTTGATAAAAATCAGTTCAGCCGTTTAAAAGTTATGGGCGTTTTACTGTTTGAATCGGGCTGTTTTCGCAAAATATTACGCATAAATAGATTTTCGATCGAAGTGTGCCTACTACAAGATAAATTATGAAGCATGAAATAAAAATGTATCGGCATTTTTTAAATTTTAAATTTAACCGGTTTCTACAAAGAAAATAGAATAAAAATAATCATTCTATTTTGCAATTAATCATAAAGTCTAGGTAGATTCATAATATATACATAAAACTGTAAAGTAAAGCATAGAACATGCTATTAACTAACAATAAGGCTGAAAAAAGAAATAACAAAATTAACAGAACAGTTAGAATAGTGAATGAGCATGTATGTTACAGATAATTAATTACTCTCACTGGATAATTATATAATTAAACAGATATTTCGTTAATTAGGTAGATACTATCTGACGAATTATTTTCTTAATTACAAAATAATGTATGATTTGCAGAAAGGAGACGAAAGTTTTTGCAAAAAAACACTTTGACGGTAATACACTCAACTGAAAATAGCGTTTTTCTTCCTTGATACCAAATTCCAAAGTATCCTAAGTACCTATAGACAAAAAGCCACCTTTTTTCGAAGCAACTAATACAAAAATATGAATGGCTGGAAAACCTTCAAACCTCCAACACTGATAGTTTCTATCTGATAAAATCTTTTTATAAACTGTTATAATCAGGTGTTCCAACATAGACGCAATATACGTCTGAAATCCTAGCTACAACCGTAAATTATGGTAGATTGAAACTACCCGGGACTCTAGACAAATTGAAACTAAAATTATATCAGCGTTAAGGAATGTAAAAAAACGACTTTCAAAACAAAACAATAAAAGACGAAAAGCCTTGCCTGTGGTACCTTTTTTTCGTTTTTGACACCGACTTCAGAGAAGAAAGTTATTTTTCGTTTTGTAGTGTTTTGTTTTGGAAGATGTTTTAATTTTTTTGATATTTTTTTTTTCTCTTTTTTTGTTTTGGTACCGTAAATTACCATGAAAATACGCATTATTAAGAATGACTTAAAAACTATTTGTCATTCACACACACACATGTCACATTATTCAATTTAAATGGCAGCACATGTAAGGCACTGGCTCTCAATTAAAACATGAATCATCAAAATCAGTTCATAATTGGCGGCGTAATCGCGTAACAAACATACAAAAACATACAGTCGAATATTGAGAACTTCCCCCTTTTTATTTATTTATTGGCCTATCTACAATTGAAGTCGGTTAAAAAGTTCGCATTCTCGTCTTAATCAGCGAGCTTCTAAAACAAGTACCAATTTGCATTGGTAGTTGTATTGGTATTTGCATTGGCTAAGGTTTTCCGTCCTCGAGTCGTTGTCCTAAAAGTTGACAAAAAATATAAAGCCCGTTTTGACAGCTATAAAAATACTAAATAATAATTAAACTTGATGCTTGCGAATGATACTCGTTGTTATAGTGTATGGGTAATATAGTAATTAATTAGGATTATGAATTTGATTTTTCATTTTCTTACGTAGAAAGTTATCGCGGCATGTAAAATGAGAAACGTCAACGGCCTTCTTAGATTGTGACGCCTTTAACACCTCTCTAATTCTCCACCTCATTCCGATCCCCTGTGAACTTCAGTACCGTCCCGTACTGATGATAATTTTGCCAAATACCCCCACATTATGGGACCGCAATAAACCTTGATGCGGTTTCGGTGCGGCACAAGTGCGTCGTACGCAACGCGATTCTAACATTAGCGGCGAGCGATATTTCGACAGAGTGTAATCGTTAGGTGACACTGTTTTCATTGTAAATGTAATGGGGACTACCGCGTTTGAATTTGCCGCTAGGGGCACTGGTGTAGATTGAGGTCTTCAAAATCTCAAATAGCGCGGTTTTTTTTTTTGGCTTTTAGCGCGAATTTATTTACTGTTTTTTAATATTGTGAAAACAGTAAATAAACTCGCGCTATAGATTAAGATAGGTACGGGTTTATCTTCTATATATATAAAAATGAATCCCTATTTCCCTTGGTCACGGCATCACGCGTCATGGCTGGACCAATTTCGCTTATTCTTTTTTGTTGTGTTTGTTATTGGTAGGAGAGGAAATAATGAAAAAAAAATTAAGAAAATAACAATTGTTTGGTAGGTATGTACTTATGTAGGTAGGGTGGTATGTGGGTAGGGTAGGTGTGTAGGTAGGGTAGAGTTGGTAGGATAGGGTAGGTAGCGTAGGGTAGGTAGATGAATGTTTGGTGTTTTATGGCAAAACAAAGTTTGCCGGGTCAGCTAGAAGTTATATATGTAGAGCTTTATGTTTCAGAAAAATGT
Source organism: Orthosia cruda (assembly GCA_964057195.1). Taxonomy (NCBI): domain Eukaryota; kingdom Metazoa; phylum Arthropoda; class Insecta; order Lepidoptera; family Noctuidae; genus Orthosia; species Orthosia cruda. The sequence goes on from OZ059842.1 coordinate 23,051,406, forward strand.
GCTGCACAAAACTATTACTATACTATTATTATTATACTCGATTCTATATTTATTCGCACTTCTACGGCATTCGAAATGATTTTAATTCAAACTTTCCTTCCGTGCGCGTTGTAATGTTTAACAGCTATATTTAAGGACCTTACTCGCCAACTGGTGAGCACAACAACTGAAGACCACATTACAAAGTTTCTAGAGCCATTTTTCAGCGATGACGATTATCGAAATGTCAACCGTAAGGGATTGATCACATAGCTTTTTGATAGCGCTTGTTAATCCGATACATTTTTGACATTTTACTAATCGCTATCGTGACGATATTATGTCACGTGTCTTGACTTACTTTGACTAAATGTCCTATAGCCCCTAGATGGGGCAGAAGGCGTCCACAGTTGTCCTCCATCGCGATTTGTCTTGAGCTTCACGCTTCACCTCGCTCCATGTCATTCCGATGCTCGTCGCTTCTGCCAACACGGTGCGACACCAGGTTTGACGGGGACGGCCACGCTTTCTTTTCCCTTGGGGATTCCAGTCTAAAGCTTGCTTATGTATGTGATCAAGACCACTTCGGAGCGTGTGGCCAATCCATCTCCACTTGCGACGCTAGGTCTGGCGGTCGATCGGGCTCTCGTGGCATTTCTCCAACAGCTCTACATTGGACATATTCTCGGGCCAGTATATTCCGAGAATGCGACGAAGACAGCGGTTGACGAAGACTTGTATTTGGCGTGAGATGTCCTTTGTGACCTTCCACGTTTCGGACCCGTAAAGCAGCACGGATTTGACAGCAACAAGATTTTGAGTTTAATCCTTCGGGTCAGTTTCCGCGATTGCCAAACAGGTCTCAGCTGCGCGAAGGTTGCTCGGGCTTTGGCGATCCTAGAAGCGATGTCCTCTTCACTACCCCCTGTCTCTGACACGACACTCCCGATGTACGTACATTTGTGGACACGTTCCACTGCCTCTGTGCCAATCAGCAACGGTGAGTGGTTCTTCACACCAGTTCTCATTTCCTGAGTCTTCCGGATGTTTATTTTAAGCCCCGTTTTTGCCGCTTCCTGACGTAGATCGTTTAGCTTTGCTTGCATATCGGCGTGGGTATGACTCACGTGTCTAGAGCCCCTGAAGTCATCATCATCTGGATATCCTCTCCCAAGAATTGCCACATCCTGTGCTAACAATATAAATAGCACTTTTGGTCTGCATCTGTCGCAGGATAATTGAAATATGTTTTTTTATGGATTTTATTGGAAACTTAGAATAATTTGAACAAAATAGTGATAGAAGCTTGGGGATTGGCACAATGACAGAAGAGTCTAAGCCCAGCATGAAGCAAGACTATCTTTGTTTTGCAGAAAAGAGCTGTTCGATCAATTTATAAATTAAGCCCGAGACACTCTCTCAGAGAGAAATTTAAGGAGATTAATAATACACTTAATTAAAATTACAGTGATATCCATAACATAAATACTAGGAACAAACACAAATTTGTAGTACCTACAACAAGGCTCAAGAAAATAGGTGGCTCGTTTAGATGTCAATGTGTACGCTTTTATAATAAGCTTCCAAGCCACGTACAAGATCTAAGTCTTAATAAATTCAAATCTTTCATTAAACGTAAGTTGTGCCAGAAAGCGTTTTATACAACTAAAGATTACATTGAAGACAAAAAGGCTTGGGATTGAGCTGCTCCAATTAATTAATTTTGTTTTTTTATTATATTTTGCACCATGCATTTTGTTATTATATATTTTCTTTTTTTTGGTTTTCTTGCAATGACAAGAATATTTACTTTTGAAAGTATTATATTAACTTATTTTAATTATTGTGAACTTATTTAATTTTATCTTAGTTTATGCGGCCTACCCGAATGTCCTTTCTTTGGTATTGTTCGTCGAATCGTTGATCCTTAAATTCTGAGTTGAGCTGCTTGGTTATTGACAAATGCGTGCACTGACTGGACAGGTCCACTCAATCTGGCTGGTTCTTTCCTCAAAAGACCATTTCAGACATTAGTCTACATCGTCTTCACATGATCTAACCAAGATTTTGACTGGACTTTAAAAGAGACTGTGACCTCTGAGTTTGTTTCGGCCTTTCTTCTCAGAGTAGTCAGATAGGAAACGCCGACCTCATCTAGTTTAAAAAAAATATGTTCGACATGTAAAAGTGTTTGTACAAACCAACTTACAGAAATAAAATCATTTATCATTTAAAAGCGGGCGAAGCCACTGGCTAGTGAAATAATATAGGAATTAAACAATCACAACACTCAACTTTTTCTTTAGATGATTGCAATTTTTACGTACAGACCTTATTTCGTCACGATGATTTCCGATATGGTTTGTTAATGTTTTCATAAGTTTCCATAGACTGGGTAACAGACCCCAGTTCTTCGACAATAAGCTCTACTACATAACAAGATTATTATCTAAATATTTGACTGAATTATTCATGATCGTTCATAAAATCCCGTGTATCAATGGACACTGTCCCTGCCAGATAGAGGGGACATCACACCACTATGACTCACCTCTATTAGACTTTCTGAGCATTACGCCGACGGAATTTACCACTCGCTTTGTTGTGCTCTGGCGTAATGAAAATGACTTGACGTTGTAATATAAGTCATTGTGTTGGGGACCAAGTAGGTGTGTTATGTTTTTGGATGGGAATGTTGACGGTAGGGAAATTATTCATCATAATAATTAGATTCACTGAAAAAATAACCGGTCAAGTGCGAGTCGAACTCGTGCGCCGAGGGTTCCGTACCATTATACCGCAAAATAATAAAAATGGTATAATTTTTATTGGTGGCTAAGTTTTAAATAATTAAAGATATGGGCAAATTTAGATTTTCACGTAGACTTGTAAGTATCAAAACTTAATTTAATTTTCTTGCTTCTGTTATTGCTGTAAGATCTTACTTTTTGCCAAATTTCGTGATTCTACGTCAACGGGAACTACCATATAGGTTTTCGACCCTAAACCTATAGGGTACTTCAATTTTGGTTAAAAGCAAGGTCTTTTAGCACAAGTAAATGGAAAATTCTGTACTTACAAGTTTTCGCTAAAATCTATATTTGCTGATGATGATTTTTATATACCTAATATGGACTATAGACCTAAGTATCTGGTATAAATTTCAACATGCTACGACCACCCGTTCCTGAGAAAATCGGTGGTGACACACGGACAAGAAAGTGATCTTATAAGGGTTCCTTTTTTTACGTTTTGAGGTATGGAACCCTAAAAAAAGACTAATTTACTTTATATTTATTTGAAATTGTATTCAAAATTCGAATAGTTGATTCAATGGCTTAGGCAAACTCTATCAGTCAACAAACTCGGCAAGAATTCTCCAATGTGAAGTAACTCTGCTTATCATCATCTTCATATCAGCCGAAAGACGTCCACTGCTGGACATAGGGCTCTCCCAAGCGTCGCCACATTGACCGGTCCCGTGCTGGCTCTAACATCCAGCGGTGATTGTAACTCTGCTCTACAGTATGTATATTTACTTCAAGACATACGGCAGCTCTGTGTAAGAGGAAGTGGGCTTTTAATTCATCACATGGGTCCAGAGCTGCTTGATGGATTTCAGATTTTGGTAACAGAACGAAGCAGTTTCGACACGATGTTTCCTTACTACTTAAAATTGCATAACGGTCTGCCTACCTGGATTTGAACCCAGTTCCAACATTACCGCTCTGTCTTGCTGTAACGGTATAACCGATTTATTTCACAGTTTGCTTGATTTTTTGCAAAAGAAGTACAAATACTGCCTGAAATATCCACCATTAATTACTCGTATACACCGTTAAAATTTGGTCGTTGAAATCCAGTAGAGGGGCGATCCGATACATGAAACAGTATCGATTAGTGAAGTTATTTTTTTTTTTACAATAATCAGATATAAGTTTTTAAGCTGACATGGTCACAATCATTAGAATTAATATTTGTTTCGGGATATTTACCATGTCTATTGATATTGTAGAACCAGTTCTCGTGATCATGGCGCTTGTAACGGTGCCGATATTTTGAGCTCTCAACCAGCATATAAATATACCTTCATGGTAAATATCTCGAAGCAAATATTAATTCTTACAATAAACCGACTTCCAAATTGCAAAAATTACTTTCGTTTCGGAAGTCGGTATTGCAAAATGATAAAACAAGAGGCAAAACAAAGACACTGACTTCCGAAACCAAAGTTATTTTTTAAACAACTGTTGTTTATCTTTACCAGTGGTGTCTCATCCCATACAAAGAAACCGTGCAGACGTACTGTACTGATTATACTGATTATTTTTGGTACATCGATTGCGTTCGGTACCATTCCACGGATATAGATGGTGATCTATTTATCGCCGTGGAACGGAACCTAACGCGATAGATTTACAAAAAATAATCGGTATAATTAGATGAAAAACGCTAGTTACGTCAGCACGGTTTCTTTGTATGGGATGAGGCATCTATATGCTAGTATTATATTATCAGTGTCTTTACAAATCGATACTGTTTCATGTACTGGATCGATCATCCACGGGATTTAATCTACCATCCACCATCATAATTTAACGGTTTTTTCTTGATCCAAAGACAATCAGTGCATTCACACCAACTGATCAAACTTTATAAATAACATTTGACAGGTTTCACTTACAGCCAAGTCTTATGCGATTTTTGCACGGACAGTAATTTAAAATAATATGCGCTTTCACTCTTTTTTATGCGTTACGCGGCTATGATAGTAAAAATATTTTAATATATTTATAGAGCCGCTTGAATTACACAAGAATGATTCCACAATTTTTTTTTATAAAGAAAAAAAAATTGCATCACATTACTTGGGAGACGGTGAAAACTGTAACCCTAATATCATCATCATCATCAGCCTTGTAATGTTCCCACTGCTGGGACACAGGCCTCCTCTCTGTAAGAGGGGATAGGCCGTAATCCACCACGCGGGCCCAGTGCGGTTTGATGGATGTCACATGTCTTCGAATTTTTGGTTCTAGGACATGCCGGTTTTCTTACGATGTTTTCTTTCACCGTTTTGAGAGCAGTGGTGATGAAATAATTTACACCAAGTAAATAGCCTGCCTAGGCTCGAACTCACGACCTACAACTTGTAAGGCACGGCCGCTACCACTGGGCCACCACTGCTCTCATCCTAATATTAATACTTTTAGTTACAACGAGTGATCGTGAATAACAGAAAGCAGATAAGCATCTAACTTCAAATACCCAGTAACTGGATAACAAATAACAAGATACCCTTGATACTGATCTGGCTTTGATACTGGTTGTCAGGCTTTGTAATACTCCTTATGCGAATAACATGCAAAACGTATGGTAACCGTTATTGTGTTTTAATGGTTATTAAAAACTTCGAATGATCTTATTTGATACTAGCTGACCCCCGCGGCTTCGCTCCCGTCAAAATATATTATTGCCTATGTTTCCCGGGCATAATGTAGCTTTCCATAGGTGAAAGAATTTTTTAAATCGGTCCAGTAGTTTCGGAGCCTATTCGGTACAAACAAACAAACGTACAAACAAAAAAATCTTTCCACTTTATAATATTGGTATAGACTAATATACAAGTAAACTAACAAGGAGATTATAAAACAAGAAAAAACTCGTATCATAGCGTATAAATGCTCAATGTAACATGGAGTCATCGTCACTGAAACTTTTGATTTATATGCTCTCATCCTCGCTAGAAGAGCTGGTAAGAAAACCATGTCTAGACAACAAAATTATAAACCCATTGTCACTTTCAAAAGCTTCATAAACTATCCGGAAGACCAGAAAATAACAATCATTATTATTTTCAAAAAACATTTTTTACAGAAGCGCGTTGATGTCTTTTCTATTGTACGCTTTTGCTGAACATTTTAGAACAATAACTTTCTTATAAATCAACTACTACTTATATTTACAGCAAATAAAATACCGCTAAATGCATGACTTTTAAAGACCCTTCAATTTCAAAACCAAGTATTACATCAATTGGTAGAATAATCGACAAAATTATTTTATGTAACGAAAACGATTGCTGAAAATTGATTTTTTATAAGGTTTTTTGTTAAATGTTTACTGACTGACTCATTACTCGCTTAACTGACTTCTGCTTATAAACAAACTTTTTAACAGTCTTTAAAAAAGTCTTTGGTAACTATATATTTTTGTTTTTCTTCTCCGACTTCGGAAAAGAAAGTTATTTTTCGCATTGTAGTATTTTTTTTGTTAAAAAGTTTTTATTTTTCTCTTTTTAGTTTTGTTACTTCAAACTTCCATGAAAATCATGTATACGATGATTTATAACGATTTCAATAAGTCCAACACGACTAGGATACGTTATCTTATTTCGGCGTTCCAGTGTATTCCTTCCGGCTTCATCATCAGAACAGTTCGATGGTACCATTTATTTTTAAGTATATGCTACATCATAGACGGTTAACCATTCCAGATATCTTATACCCGTAACATACTTATCTTTAAGAAGTGCCAGTGGCCATATGTGGTCTCCTTCACCAGTTCCACTTCACCAAATGATACTTTCTGAGTGCAAATGATTGCATTGTTGATGAAAATACCAAAATCGCTATATGTATGGCTATAATATTTGGGGTGTTCCCTCGATTGTCATAGAATTCCATCATCAGATTCTGACTTGGTGACAATGGGACCACCTCGGAATTATACCCTTTCAAAAACGAAAATAATTTTCAAAATTGGTCCAAAATTGACAGAGAAATCGGTGAACAAACAAAAAAAAATACAGTCGATCATAAAACCTCCTCCTTTTTGGCCAGTCAGTTAAAAATTGGTCGTTTACATGAGTCATTTTCGATGGTTAGCGGTTAATTTCTAACAGAAAAAAATCCTACTCTCTGTGATGTCATAGAATTATCGGAGCAAATAATCATATTGGCATAATCATAACCAATGCATTGGAGATGGATTAAGTGTTCGCATTATACTGCTAACATCAGCAGACACAACGGCACATATCTCTTAAAATAGCATAAGCTAATACACCGTCGGCTAGAGATTCTGTTTTTGCTAAGAAGTTACCTCAGGTGCTTTTTATTCATATAATTCTCTATTTGGCAGATTTTAAATTTAATTTATTTAGAATATTAATACAGTATTTTGCTTATCTGTTCTTAAACAAATGCTAAACGGTTCAGAGTTTTTTAACCCCCGACGGAAAAAGAGGGGTGTTATAAGTTTGACGTGTGTTGCTGTGTATCTGTGTGTCTGTCTGTGGCATCATAGCGCCTCAACGGATGAACCGATTTTGATTTAGTTTTTATTTATTTAATAGATGATTGTGTCGAGAGTGTTCTTAGCTATGTTTGAATAAAATCGGGAAAAAGTTATAGGCGTTTTACTGTTTGAATCGGGATGTTTTCGCAAGATAAATGTGTCGGGGGGGCTTTTTTTTAATTTTTAAATTTTACTTGTTTATAAATAAGACTGTTTATGTTTACGTGTAAAGCCGAGTCTTTTTCCCTCATCACGTTGAAGACATTTCCCCGCTGACCAGCACCTATAGCTACAATTGCTATCAATTCGTTTACTCATTTTGGTTCTAAATAATTTAAAAACTTAAAAAATAGAGATCCACCTGTAACGGGAACAGGGTCCAAGCTAAGCGGTCAGGGCTCTAGAGAGAGGACCTCCTAATAATACGTTAATTAATAATTATTTTATGCTGTTATTTATTTATATATACTTTATTTTAAACCAAGATAAAAATAATTCAAAAATACATCTTAAAACAAAAACAAACTTACAACAGCTTTATCGAGTTACGCGATCTCTTCTAAGCAACAATTTGGCAAGACCATTCTTCTTTGAAATATAAGGTGGAGAACCGCGTATTATGCTACAGCTAAGGAGAGGCCTTTGCCGAAGAAAAAAAAGAAAAGTAAAATAGTATATAGTTAAAATCTGAATTGTTGAATGTATTTTTTTAATGCTTATATTGTGTACCATACTATCATACTTATTCCGTGAACCACGTGGTTGTGTGTGATTACTATTTTTCCACAAACCTCATAAGTTACAACAATAGGATTTTATATAAAACAACTTATTGTATGCTAACTCTGAGATAAAAATCACGCGACTGCATTACTTTTCTTTTGAGTCTGACGCGATGACTCATAATTTCTCGGTCACCCTAGATGAGCTGTGGTCAGACTTATAGCGGATTTATAAGCGAAAAAATTGCATCAAAAATATGAGCAATTTTGGTCAGATTTAGCTTTTGCAAACGGCTATGCCCACGTGAATGTCGGCAATTATGCCGCGATAGAAAGTACCCCATGTCCTTGTTCAAGGTCCAAACTATTAAAAGTGAAAACTCATTAAAATTGGTTCAGAGGTTTAGGCGTGGAAATGTATCAAACAAACAGACAGACAGAGTTACTTTTGGATTTATAATTATTAGTTTGGATCACAAAATACATGGATTGATGTTTTGCTTTATTATGATTTTGTGAAGTCGAAGAAAAATTATTGTGTCTGCAAAAAAATTAAAGTATTATAATAGCTTATTCTTCTACTTGGGTTAATTCCCTTGAAAAACACGTCATGTTTTTAATTTATGAAAAACCACTTTGGATTTCCCGTCGCTATTAAAGAAGATTGCCATCATAGAATTGATGTTTACACCCTATGACTATCGACTCCACTGTCTGTCTGTCTGTCACCAGGCTGTATGAACCTGATGAACCGTGTTAGCTAGACAGTTGAAATTTTCACAGATGATGTATTTCCGATGCCGCTTTACCAACAAATACTAAAAACAGAATAACAGAAAAATTAAGTAGGGCTATGGTAGCCCTACTTAAACAACGTAATTTTTTTGCCGTTTTTGCGGTAATAGTACGGAACCCTTCGTGCGCGAATCCGACTCACACTTGGCCGGTTTATTCTTTTTGCGGGTATTAATATTTCTTCAGAAATATGAAGTACATCTGTACTCTATTGTCATGATGTGTCTATTGTCATAGGGACACTATATATTAAACAGTGTATTAAACATTATAAAATTAAAATAAATAAATAATCATATTTTGGAACAACAAACTCATTGCGATACAAAATGAGGTTCAAATTCCATCGCAACCAATACTACTTATAAAATTTATATAAAATTAAAATATAAAATACGCAACACTAATGGCAATAGTTGTTGAGTTAGTGGCAACGGATTGAAAATCATCTTGAATTATATCACTATATAACATCAAGCGTGTTATCCCAGACCTTACAATTACTGTTTTATTGAATAGGATAAAATAAAATCGTTATTAGTATATATTATTAAATAAATTATTATTATTATATGTCATCAATCAATTTTTAATTATTACTGACATTAGTTTGTAAGCTCGCAATCGTACTAACAAATATGGATGTAATCCTAAGATAAATCTGAAATAAATGATGATTTATTTATTTTTTATTTTATCCTCCGAAGGTTTATTTAACACACATAAATTCAAGTATCCTGTATTTCAGCTTTAATCCATCAAATATTTATTTGTAGAAAAAATTGTTATGTGTGTTTTGGTTTGTGCTAAAAAAACTTATTTTCATTTTTTATTTCATCCGCTATCACTGCCACCATGTCCAAATCATCCACAAAGCGTACCCATCCCTCCACATCGCCTTGCTTACGCCCCGTAACGAAATAATAAAACCTGCGCCCGCGCAAATCCCGCTCCATTCGGGTTAGCGCGAGTACCGCGCTTGCTAGTACAGACTTTTTGGTACCAAAAGTGAGGATAAAGCTTTAAACACGTTACGACAAAGTGCCGGTGTGTTTATCGTAGAGACATTGGCGTGTGACTTAATTTTCCAGTTCCAAGGTGATTTGATTTTGAATTTGATATATTTGTATAGGTTTTTTTTTCGCAGTGTTTGTGGAAAGTGTCTGGATGTGGTTTTGGTAAGGTTGTCTGTGGTTTACGAAAGTAGGGTAGATGGTAGTAACAATGGAAATCGTTGATCTATCACATCGACTTTGACTCTAGTAATTAATAGGATCTACTTGTCTGTTTTTTTTAAATATTTTTGATCAATCTATTGACAATTATAAACAGTTAGCAAAACAAACCTACAATAGAAATTATAAATCCTTTAAAGCTCAAATGCTTTCTAAATTAAAATGGGGCCAATCGCAAACTTTGTAAAATTAATTTTAATTTTTTTGAAGAATTCACAAAACTGAAACACAATTGCAAAAGCAATTTGTTATGACTCGTAAATTAATAAAATATGTTCAAATACCCAAAAATACTTAACAGACCTCGCGATCACTGTAATATCACACAGGAAACAAGTATCCTTAGTCCAACATTAACTCAGCTTATAAAATTACGGCTAAACCAAACAGTTATCCAGCTTTTTACTAAACGGAGATGAAAATCTCTCAGCTTAACATGCAAACTCGCCTCAGTTGCCTCTTACCGTGCGGTCAATGGCACCGCGGAGAAATTGCATTTAAGCCGGGCTTACACCGGACTGTTAATTGTTAATTCATTGCAAACTTTATTGTGTTCAGATTTTATTACGGTTATGTTTATTTTTTATTGATTGCCAGTAATGTCTTGTTGCAGTTTTTAATATTTTTTTGATTTGAATAATGACTGAACAGTCTTAATGTTTCTAGCGTATATCACAAACACATTATCAAATTCGTATTTTTTTAATTATCTTTCAACTTAAAAAGATACTAGCTTTTCCCGTGGCTTCACTTCTGTGGCCTATCCCAAAGGAACCGTTCTTTTTTCCGCAACAAAAAGTTACTCTCTTGTTCAGAAACAGTGAAGCAGAAAAAATGAAGGAGTTTTTGTAATACGATTTTAGTTCTTTCTTTTTTTTTACAAATATATAAACAGCTGACTCCGTAGCTACGCCTATGTTATTCGGGTATAATGTAGCTTTCCATAGGTGAAACAATGTTTAAAATCGGTCCAGTAGTTTCGGAGCCTATTCGGTACAAACAAACATAAAAATCTTTCCTCTCTCTAAACTTTATAATATTGGTTTCAAACAATTTATTTTATTTTATTACTAGCTTCTGCCAGTGGCTTTAAAGTGTTTTATTGTCTCGAGGGAACATAACACGGGGATATAGCCTATGCGTTAATCCAGACTATAATCCACCTCTGTGCCAAATTTCATCCAGATCCGTTCAGCCATTCGGGCATGATTGAGTAACAAGCATACACACATCCAAACTTTCGCATTTATAATATTAGCAAGATTGTGCTCCAATTAAACAAACAATTGGAGCAAACTATATAAGCCAAGCTTTAGAAATGCAAAGAGAAATGAAATGCACGAGATATTATTGGCTTTCTCAAATGTACAACACAATCATAAATACATGACATGCCAAGTGAACATGTTGTAATGTAATCCATACACTAGTCATTGTTTCACGATCACGCTCGGACAGTGCGGAATGAGCAGAGAACTAAGCATTTAAAATTGTACCGCTCTCCAGCTTAGACCTTATATTTTAATCAATAGATAACAATCGTCTTTTCCTCCACATATAGCCACGCTAAAAACGTAAACGAAGATAAAAACGTTCAGTTTACTGGTCCCTTATACAACGTGATTTTACCGACTTCAAAAAAGGGAGGTAATCAATTCAATACGTATGTATGTAATATTGAACCGTTGTGTTGATTGAGTGAGTTGGAACTGCACAATATTCACATAACGTTAATCTATGTGGGCTTCTAAACACGTGTGCCTAATTTCATAAGTGTTTGTATGTTTGGCCAGGCATTTCTCCTCCACTTCTAATCCAATCGTGATCATTCTCAACTTAGGGAATAGTTTCATCAAAATCGGTCCTTTAGGTACCATACTATAGAACTTGCTCATGTTTACTGATGGTGTACTAAATCGAAAAAAAGAAACCAAAAATACCGACTTCAAAAGCAAAAAAACTAACAAGTGCAAAATAACTTTCGTTTCGGAAGTTGGTGTCAAGAAATTATAAAAACAAGAGTTAACAAAGACACCGTCTTCCGAAACGAAAGTTATTTTTTCACTTTTTAGTGTTTAGCTTAGTATCAGATAGACCACTGCCTATCTGACCTGAACAACCCAGTAACTGGAGCGACTGCTCCATGTAAAACACTGGTAGTCAGCTGAATTCGGTTAGACAGGAAGCCGACCTCAACATAATTGGGAAAAAGGCTAGGCAGGAACAGGTTATGAAGAAATTCTAACAATCAATTTTTCTGTATCTAAACATCCAAGTCGTTTAGGATGAGTATGAAAAAGAAGCGAAAGAATATCGTGTTGTTAGTATTTTTTTTTAATGCAAAAGTATTAGTCATACGAAAAAACAATGTTTCACAAATCATTTTCAAGAGTCAATATCAATGTAATTTGGCTTCCCAAGCTTTGCAATAGAATAGAATAGAATATACTTTATTGTACACCATAAAAGTTACACATCTATTTTATTAGGAAATCCTAATTATACGGGTACAAAGGCGGTCTTATCGCTGACAGCGATATCTACTAGACAACCTTTGGATGGACTGAAAGAACTTATAGTGAAAAAGGGGGTAGTCTGTGGTGTACTGTACATTAAAACATAAATATATACATAGCTATATTGTTATAATAAATACTATCCATAAACTTAAATACACAAATACTTAAATATATACATACAAACATAATATGACATGTTAACAAATTCAAAGAAAGGAGGGACAAAAAAAATAAAAATATATATTGAGTAAAGATGAAAGAAATTAGATCCAAATATGAAAGCGTTAAAGAGAAAAGAAGTGGTTTTGTAACTGGGTAGATAATTTTCTCGTTCCCTGTACTTAATTTGGACCGTTTGGCTTGTGATTAGGCAACAAAAAAGAAAAGTAAAATAATGATTAAAGTGGAGGAAGTGTAAATGTAATTGAGAACAAAAGTAGGCTGCCAGATTATTATCTTACTTTAGTTATTAACATAACTTCACGCTCATATATTATTTCGTTCGTTAGTGAGTGGCAGATTTAGCAAGTACTTAAGGGTTACTTAACTCTGGCACAGGCTTGCTTGTTCATTATCAAGTAGATGGACAATAAAGCCTGCCCCGCTTTTTTCTGCAAACAACAAACTTATATATATCAATTCGTAGCCCCATAAAAATATTTGTTCCGAACGGGAATCGAATCCACGTCACGCAGTCCAGCATCCATTGCACCAACCGTGTTGTCAAATTAAAAGAGTCTTAAGTGCTTAAATATCCGTTTTGCCGTCTGAGTAATGTATGCGAAAATTTAAATCCAGTTTTGCAAAACAAATAAAAGCCGGTGTGTGTTTAAGCTCTCACTCAGTTTCAGGTTTTTCTGTTGATCTTTCGACACATAAGTAATTATTGTTTTTCTTTTTATCAAATAAATAATTTACACTACTCTTTTAAAGCTTCAATCTTGTAAATGCTTTTTAGTATGTATGAATCAAGAAATCACACCACACACAATATATATATATATATATAAATCATCTCATGCATCGTCTCTTAGTCTAAATTACGTTCACAATCCAACGGTCTCCAGACACATTAAAGTAAAATCCAACTAAAAACCGAACACAGTAAAAAATCATAATCGAAACACCGTTAGCAAAAAAATCTTTCACCGTTTCAAAATATTTAACAAAAAATCAACCTCAACTATTACCATTGTAGAGTCGTGTAATAGCTGGGTGTGAGACCCATCACGACTTAACCTAAGTTTCCACTAAACCATTTTTACAGAATTGCACTAAAATTTTCTAACATTCGAATACAATACTAACAAAATGTAACGTCAAATCCTATCAAAATCAGATATAAAACTCAACATAAAGCTTAACCAAAAAATCAACATACCGCTAGCAAAAAAATCTTTCACCGTTTTAAAAACAATAACAAAAAGTTAACCTCGACTATTATAATTGTAGATTCGTGTAATAACTGGGTGCTGGATCCATCATCCAATCATCACGACTTTAACTAAATTTTCTACAATTAGAACCCAATCCAGACTAATATTATTTGTACTATTATTTATTCTGTGCTAATTTATAATCGCGAAAACATATCTGTTTGCTTATTTGTTTGTTTGAAATCTTTTCACGACTAAACGGTTGATCCGATTTAGATAATATTCGGTAGTGAGACAGTTTGAGATCCTGCCCCTGGGAAAGACATATAATGTTTTTTTTATCTCCGTAGTGTGTTCCCTTGGTATGATAAAACACGTTTTAAGCGGGCGAAACCGCGAGCTGAAGCTAGTTACATAAAATACAAAAAATAATGTTAATTCAAATTCTATCAAAACTCAGTAAAAAATCTTAATTAAAAAATCAAGATATTTATCTACCGTTAGCGAAAAATTGTTCAGCGTTTCATAAAATTTAACAAAAATTAAAAAAAAAACTAACTATTACCATTGTAGACTCGAGTAATAGCTGGGTGCTGGACCCATCATCCAATCATCACGCTTGCAATAAAAAACTAAACGAATGGAGCGAGAAGCACGTGACTTCCGCGCTTCCCGCCGATGAAATGGCTACCATTGTTGCTAGAGGTAGGGTTGTCAGTGAATGGAGTTTGGGGCTATCATAGGAAAATTAGGTTTGAAACTACAGTAGAGTCGCACTAAACCGGGACTATTGAAAACCAGAGGGTGTTGGCTTATTGGAATGTTCGGTTTACTGGATTTGTATAGAAAAATCAATACAAATAAAAGAAAGTTGTCATAATGTACCAATATAATAAGCGAATATCTGGCGAAGACGCGGGCGGAGACTGCCAGGCGACTACTGGATGGGCCGAATTACTGAAGTGCCGGATTAGTGGCGCTCTTCTGTGTAGGTAGAAAAGTAACCGTCGTCATAAAACTGGGTTGAAGTAAGACTTGAAAATAGTTGCAGAAACATAAAAAGAAAATAATAAAAATATTATAGAAATCGACTTAGGTTTTTCTTTTAGTCTAAATAATTTTCATAACTTAACGGTCTCCAGACCAGACACAAAAACCTAAAAAAGAAACTTAGATAATTTCACGTAGCAACCCTAACCACAGGCACTTGTCTTCAATTGTGTTGCCAACGGTACTAACACCGTTAGTGGATGCAATTATTTTGAAAGTCGAAGAGATTGAAAGAAATCATCTGAAAGGCATAGCTAGCGGTAATTCGATGCGTAGCTCTTTGACTATTTTTGTACACTTTAGTATATGAGTATTTCAAAACAAAAGCTAACACACTTTTTTATATATTTGATAAGAGGTCAAATATATAAAAAGTGTGTATTCAGCCTAGTTTTGTGAAAACTAAATTATAAGTAATAAATATGTATAAATTAATATAATTTGCAAATGATCTTAAATACCTACTAATTTATAATAGAGAAGTGATCATTGAAATATGAGTAGAGATTTGAAGTGAAAATTTAAAGAACTATTTTTGTAGAGATCTATTAACCACCTACTTTTCGTTTATCTCTTGAGGTGATGCTAAATTTGTTCATATTTTTATCAAAGACTAGCTTTTGCCCGTGATTTGACTCCTGTGGCTTTTAACCTGAGGCGTATCGCATAGGAACCGTTTTCTGAGATTTCCATTAGTGAAAGAATTTTGTAATTGGATTAGGAATTCCAAAAATTAGAATGAAAGAAAGAAAAAATATTCATTTGCGACCCGCACAGGAGACACGAGAAATAAACAAGTACAAAAAAAAAACACAATAATAAAAATAAAATCCGTGCGAGAACAAAAAGGCTCCTATCTCAGCATGTGCAGCAATATCCAGAATACCCTTTAACCTACGCACAAAATAATCAATAGTTTTACGTCTTTCTAGTATTAGTTTAGATAGCTTAGGCCAAGAGCATTTATAACTAGATAAATAATAATAATATTAATAGAAAAATCAATTAAGATAATGATCATGTCTGAAAGTTCATTAAACTTTGCAAAAAGTCTGGTAATTCATTGCCAAGTTCGATTTAAACGGTAATCAATTAGTTATGCTTTGTTATCATTTAAATCAATTCTGATGATGCAAAGATTTTTTGGTAAACTGTGCATAGTTTTGCGTTTTGTCCAAAATGTTTTTTCCGTGTTTACCCATAAATGCTGATCGAACCTTTGGTTTTAATTTTTCAAACTGTAATTTAGTTTTACCAGACTTTTGTTTATAATAATAATGATTCTTAATCCAGATCATTCTTATGCTTCAAGTGTTCCTTGACCATGGAACGGCACGTACTAAGTAACATTTTTTTTGGATCGGTACTTTTTGGGAGCTGATGCAATTAAACGATCACACGTGTGTATAACTTTCTAGCCATTTAAATGCGCCAAACGTAAATATTTTGTCATAATTACAACATAAAGGGAACCCGTCATAATAAATTCATTATCTATCTCATATTATATACAGCGCCACCTTTTATTCATATTTAGAACTACAGCAACCTTCATCTCTCGAGAGTTCCATGCTTTTAAGTTTGTTTAACAAATATTTAATAGATGGCGCTGTCAACAAATGCTTAATTCACAAAATAAAATGCGCTTTTTATTCAATTATGAGGGTTGCATGTCAGTATGTGCATGGTAATTACCAATTACGAAGAAGAAACAGAGCGGCACATCGTGACCACACGAGACGCGAGGGCATTGCTCAACCAAACGGTGAAAGTTTGTTAAAAACTCATTAAATTGCTTTTTTCGTAACATGAAAACCGTTACGCTACATATAGCGCAGTTACAGAACACTAAAGATCTTTTTTATAAAGTAAAAGTCATACTTTACCTATTATGTTTTCACGAAAACGGGTTTAGAAATTTTTATTTTACGGTGTCGAATTTCGTTGCTTTCTTGTTCACTTTTTCTTGAGGCTGTGGTTTCTTTTTTATGACTTAAACTGTACATAGGTGTTTTAGATAGAGTTTCTAGTTATTTGTGTCTGCGGTTCACCATACTTCCTCTCAAATCTCAATATATTTGGTAAAAGCAATTGTGTTAATACCTAAGATTGTTATTAAAGCGAGTTACCATTTTTTTTCATAGCATAGCTTAAACAAAATAAGTTTTTCATTGTTATAATGTTAAGCTTTATTTATTCTAATAAAATGCTCTAGCATGTACTTTGACTTTTCTATAGATACTAACAACAAGATCGAAATAAGACCTAATTTATATTAAATCAGCAAACAGATCCCAAAGGGAAAGAAAATGTTCTATTAAAATCATACTATTAATCCTACTAATATTACAAATCGTGAAAGACTGAATATTTGTTAACCACTATGACCTGATTTTGAACATAGAATACTTTTCTTTCCGATAGTACATCTCCTTCGAAAAAGAAAACAATGTCGCACATTCAAAGCCACGGGCACGAGCCAGTATTCCATAAATAAGTTGACATGTCATTAACTGTCCGGCGATACGACCTTACTAATTGCTTAATTACCACACGTTTTCTAAACTAAGACCTTGTGACCACGACAGTGTAGTGACAGGGCCATCCAACCATATACACAGACTTATAATATTGCTCATTGTATTGGGCAATTATGTCGATGACCCCATGTACTTAGCTATTGCCAAAGTGGCAGATTATTGTGGTAGGCTTGGTAACCGGTGGAATCTGGTTTTCAAAAACCTTGACTAAACAGAACTGGTGAAAACAGATATGCTTGTGATTTGTGTCAAATCAACCTTACAAAAAAAACCGTATCTGTAATTGAAAGCTGTCTGAATAAAATCGCAATGCGGAAACATTAATTCTATAGTAAAAACTAAAATAAAACAATCTAATAACTTTAGCTTTATATTTGAAATAATATGGATAGACTCGCATTTGAACACTATCACATCAAATATATTAGTGTTATGATATGGTCGATGAACGAGTTCGCTTGCCTTAGATGTAAACTACACTCTCTCCCAGGTCGCTTATTTATTAGGCATTATTATGTATAGGTATCTGTGCCCAGATAATGGCTATTTGGGAACACAAATTCCAGAAAATATATCCACCCCTTCATGTAGATAGTTATGTATAATGATATTCCTCATTAAAAATATAATTATCTAAATAAAACCAGTAAATATAACTTTCCAAATGACAATACAACAACAAAGGATCAACTCGTCACTAAATATCCTTATGCTTTAAACAAAGAACAACACTTCAATTAATTCAATTAATACATTATCTCTCTTAAGGATTGATGACGTCACTAATTTATTGTTGCTCGTTGCCATATTAATCGACAGCTTAATTTAAGACAAAGAGATGCCATCTTTATACCAGGGAGTTTTAAATAGGAACTCACTAATAAGTTATGCACGGATATGTACGGTGCAGACCATAAGACTGGGGACAAAGATCCAATGATTTTGTTTCGAAATTCCAATCCTTCTAAGAATAATTCGAACCTGGCAGTAGTGAACTCGAACGAAATTGCCTATAATAAAGAAATATCTGTAATTCTGTTTGCTGTATGAACAAGACACATGACATTAGCAATTCCCAAATCTAATTCCCAACAATCTGCAATATGCAATACAATATGTAACCTGCAACATATTTAATTATCAACTACAGCCCTATTTCGCCCTTTGCAGCAGGCGTCTCTTTTTTGTGCCAATGCCCTCGCTTCTGTGCCGAGAGTGGCACAGGAGCGTAGTTCTGCCATCTCGGAACGTTTTTACAAACTATTATTTACTTTATTGTACACTAGAAAATTTTGAAACCTGTGGCCTTCTTTCTTGGTTATAAAAACTAATCCTTGAAATTTCTTCTATTCCCAGGACCAGTCGAAGTAGCCAAGATGACGCTCGAACAGCCAGCAGGAGAGATGTGGCAGAAGATCCGCGAGGAGCTGAATGAGAAAGCGGATACCAAGGAGGCTGACTTGGCACACATCAAGGAGTGGCTGACGAAGGAGCCACATCTACCTGATGAGTTTGGTAAGCCACACTTTAAGAATATAGCATAAATGGAGTAAGTTAGAACCAACTATAATTTAGGAGTAGTTCTCGTAACTTTACAAAAAGGCTCGAAACATTCTTAATGGTTAGGCAGAGGTATCACATATCCACCTACCTTTGAGTAATCCATTTCACAAGTCATATTTGAGTTTTATGTTAAAAGGCTTATGACTATCAACCAAGCTCAAATCTAACAAAAAAATTCAAGATCCTGGAATGGAATCAATGTTTTTGCAAGTGGAGCCGGAAAATAATAATAACTTTGACTAACGATATAGACAAGAGCTTTTTGATACATCCGGCAAACTAAAATTAGCTTGCCCTACCTATCACCTTTTTTACCGGTTTCTTAACTCAATTCCTAAAACACACGCACATAATGATACTTACTTGTTTATATTCATTCCACAATTTTAACAAGATTTTAAAACAACATTCCATCAATGACGTAAACATTTATTCTTGTATTCGACGGAGTTATATTAGTTCTTTGAAAAATCGTTGCCTTTGAATAACCTAGGAAATTGTTACTTTTCAAATCTTTCCTTTTTCTTGTTCTCTCATCTTACTTTTTGTTGTTTTCACCAGATGACCAGCGCATCATGACCTTCCTACGAGGTTGCAAGTTCTCTCTGGAGAAGACCAAGCGTAAGCTGGACATGTACTTCACCATGCGTGCTGCTGTCCCCGAGTTCTTCAACGATCGTGACGTCAACCGCCCCGAGCTACAGGAGATTTTAAATATTGTGTAAGTTTTACAAAATGTGGAGTTATGATTTGGCCATTGTTTTTGTAAAATATCTCTTGCCTTACGTTTTCTTTCCCCCAGCTTCAGTCTCCGTATTGATGCTCACTGCTGAACATCGTAACGTACCCGATTAAACTTTTTGACGATCCCTCCTTGTGAATCTTCTGTCCCTCTCCAGATCTTAGAATCTCTGTCTGGGAGTTGATTACCATCGAACAGGTCTTCTAGGGTCGCTTGCCTTCTTTTTTCTTTTATTACATTTTAGATAGTCGCTAATAGTCTGATGAAAAAAACAAAAATAATGCCCTACCAATTTTTTTTTGTCTTTTGTCTTTCTTCGGTCTCTCTCAAGTTCAAGACTCACAGTCTTTGACAAGTCACCTAACTTATCCTAGCCTTCGGTCATATTCAAATCATTGACATACAATTCCTCTACATCATCCTTAACCTCTGGGTCATCACTACTCTAGTGGGAATCCACAAATTATTCACTAATTTGAATAAAATGAGGGTATATAATCACAGTGTGTTTACATATCAACTAACAACTGAAAGCTGCCCAATGCGTGTGTATTTATAATTAGCACTATCTTACAGAATTACATTAATGAATTTAATATTCCTCAAGACGTTGCTGTACCAATTATTTCATACATTACGTAGTAATTATATTTGTGAAACTAGCTTCTGCCAGTGACTTCTCTCGCGTGAAAGTTGGTAATCAACCTAAAAGGAACGTACACTAGGGATCGAAAGTATCCTAAGCAAGTAGGACTTGGGATAAATCCAAGGTCCAAAGTCCAAACTATGTCTATACCTTAATCTACATTGGTTCAGCGTTTTAAGGGTCAAAATGTAACAAACAAACAGAGAGACCATTCAAGATGCTCACTTTCATATTTTATAATATTTTATTGTAGGATTATAATTAAAATTAGATTCTTTTTTGCAGGAATACACACAGGTTACAAACAGAGAATTTTATCGATGCCTGTAAAAAATATATGAACCGGTCCGTACACCGTCGTCATCGTCGTAATTTAATTAAATTTAGCAAGATTAATAATATTGGATGGATCATGCTTCACATTGAAAACAAAAAACAAAAACCGGTTATTATACAGTTGCATCAACGCATTTAATGATTAAAAACCAAGGCCTTTTTAGCATAGCGCGTCATACGCAAATGTTACCAAATGTGTAGATAACTACGTAATAGGTATTATATACTTACTTATGTGTTATTGTTTATTTACAGTCAAATGCCGCCGCTACCAGGCCTAACACCAGAAGGTAGACGTGTGATTGTTATGAGAGGTTAGTATAATTGTTAATAATGAAATATTGGAATCGATAAAAACTTGAGCATCATACTGATCTGCTGTCTGCTGGAGTTTGTATTTTTTGATGGCTACAACCGGGGGTCTTTAAGTCAAAAGTGACAAACGTGCATTACCGTCGACCACATCATCGTTTACTATCTGGTTAGATAATGGTCAAACGCGAGTCTAATAATTATAAAAAACGTAGTGTCAGTCGTGTGATATTTCTCACCCACGACATGATACAAAAAAATATCTTATTGTAGTATCTTTCTTGCTTACAAAATTAGAAACAGATGGCATAATGCAAAGCTTGCATGTGTCCTTAGACGTCATCGGATTATATTATTAGAGACACTAAAGTACCTATCGGTAAATTTTGCTACTTTTCTCAATATTCTCTTGTCTCCCACAGGAGTCGACAAAGACATCCAGACTCCCAACGTAGCGGATGCCTTCAAGCTGGCTCTAATGTTGGGTGACGTAAGACTGGCAGAAGAGAAGGAAGGTGTAGCAGGAGATGTCTACGTTCTAGACGCTTCTGTGGCAACGCCGACTCACTTCGCCAAGTTCACACCCACACTCGTCAAGAAGTTCCTAGTCTGTGTACAGGTAAGGATTTGAGTTTATTTGTCAATTTAACGGCCACTGTCTACTGAATGTTAAAATAATATGAACGTGGAACTACAGTTTAGCTGAAACAAAAATAAAGTAAAATACTTTATGCCACCAGATACGACGCTAGACGAGAATGTGCATTATATTGTAATAATTTATTAATATTTAACTTGAAAATAAGTAGCTAAAATGAATACTTAATTAAAAAATTTGAAGTATCCCGTTATGATAAGGTCTATCTTATTATATATATTTTAATCTTGCATATTTCTTTCACAAAGAGATTTTTAAGATTTGAGGAAAATAAAAAATAAGATTTTACCAACTTAGACGGTAACCAAGCGGTCCTGGGCTTGTCAAGATTCCAGTCTTAACAAAATTTTGTTTTACGTTTACAGGAAGCCTACCCCGTGAAGCTGAAAGAAGTCCATGTGATCAACGTATCACCTCTGGTTGACAAGATCGTCAACTTCGTCAAACCTTTTATCAAGGACAAGATCAAAGAAAGGGTAAGACACAATGACTATTATGACTAACTTAACATTGCATTTTCAAATAATTTTTTAGAAGAAGCAGAATAAATGATATTCACTATTCCTAAATAAATGTTAAAGCTATTACAGGTCTCGGCACCTAGTATGTATATAAATTAGTAGATCGCAATAGAAAGACATAAAAACCGGACAAATAATAGAACAGCCGCACTCAATGAGGATGTTTGACTCATACGGACAGTGATATCAAATATTCTTACTAATTAACGTTATGTATTCTCTTCAGATCTTCCTGCACACTGACACCAATGATCTCTACAAATACGTTCCTAAGGAAATGCTGCCTTCAGAATACGGTGGTAATGCTGGACCCATGAACGACCTCCACAGTAAGTATCTTATGAACACCATCGTCTGCTTGATAAGTATGCTAGTATTATATTATCTGTGATAAGGTCAAGCAGTTGGATCGGTGCAACACGTTTTCTTCTTTCGTTCTATCCTGTCAAATGTCTTGCTAACACTGATTGAGTTTTCTTTCATATTCCTTACAAAATCTATCCATCGTTTCTTTGACCTCCCTGTCCCTTTCTATCCATCCACAACTATATTCATAACTCTTTTAATAACATGGATTTTAGACCCTCTCCACAAGTATCTCATGAACAATTTATGTTTTACTTTTTGTTTATTTATGAATTTTAGTCAACTGACTAAAATTATAACCGGTTCAAAAACCGGTTCTCAAAAATTTCTTGAAATACTAACTTGAAAGACTGAGTAATTGTTTTATATCAAACCAACATATACAAGCAATCCTAATATTTTTTAAGGTATCTATCCTAACATTTTTTTACAATTACTTATAGATGCCTGGGTCAAGAAGCTAGATGAATACAAAGACTGGTTCGCGGAACAGGAGAACCTTAAAGCCAACGAGACTCTCAGACCAGGAAAGCCAACCAACTACGATGAACTCTTTGGCATCGACGGCTCCTTCCGTCAGCTAGTTATAGACTAAACTACTCTCGCTAAGTATTACTCCATCAAGTTTAAAAGACCTGAGATCTTCGAACAATTGTGTTATGAAGGCCTTTTTAACTTAATCGGGTATCAGCGTCTCTCTACTGTCGCTTGTTTCAGTTACCATTTTAAATGTTAACGTATATTGACGATATGATTGTTTCTTGTGACTGCTTGCTGAACAGCTGGGGCAATTTTGAATCTATTTCGTTTGGTTTAAGGGTTGAAATTGTTTGTTTGAGTTCAGTATGTATTCTCTTGAAGTATACGTTTTGTTTGTCAACCAAAGTTTTGCTCAATTTGTCGTATCTTTGTTATTATGACGTGTGTATAGCGTCTTTAATTTTAGGTATTTGATAATAAACATTTTCTTTAAAACAAACTGGTTTTATTTTCATATTTCCTTTTATTACAACAATGTATTCCACGGACAAAACATTTCCATGATTATTATTTTTGTTGTACACGTAAAGTTGATATGCTTTTTTTCTTGTTTATCCACGAACTTCAAAAATGTTATTGTGAAAACCATTTTTCGATTCAGGCATCTGTTTGCGTAAAATTGAGCATTTAATTGAAAGTTTTTGGTTAGAGTCATGTGTCCCTCCTCCTGCCAGCTAAATGGTTGCTTCTGGATCATCATCATATCAGCCGAAAGACGTCCACTGTTGGACATAGGCTTCTCCCAGACATTGACCGGTCCCGTGCGTCCCACATCCAGCGGATATACTTTTGGATATGTGAAAAAAATCACGGCAGTAGTATATAAAGGGTGTCTCAGTAAGAGTGCACTTTTTAAAATTGTTTTTTTTTTCAATTCACAACTCTGAAATTTGACAGCTGTCACCTCTGTTTCTTCCGATTATTAAAAATGGAGCGCTTTTCGAAAGAACAACGCGTTATAATTGTGAAAACTCATTACAAAAATTTGACATCATAAAATTACAAAAATACGACTCATTACAGGAATATGATAACGGACTTCTTGTGGCCACAACTGGACGGCGTGAATCTGGACAACATGTGGTTTCAGCAGGACGTCGCAACCTGCCACACCGCGCTTGAAACAATCGACTTATTGCAGCAACGATTTCCAGAACACATTATCTCACGAAATTCTGATGTCAACTGGCCACCAAGATCGTGCGATTTAACGCCGTGCGATTTTTTTCTTTGGGGTTTTGTGAAATCTCGGGTTTATGCGAATAAACCCGAAACAATTCCTGAGCTCAAATCGGAAATCCAATGCGTCATCGATGAGATACAGCCACATCTCTGTGCAAAAGTCATGGAAAATTTCATGAAAAGAGTAATGGCCTGTCATTGGAGCCGTGGAGGTCATTTGCCGGATATTTTATTCCATACTTAATCAGAACATATCTTCTTTACAATACAATAAAAATATCACAACTTTGTAATAAAATACTTGTTTTTATTTTAAAATGAAAAAGTGCATTCTTACTGAAGGGTGTCTACCCTTTATAACGAAATGAAAAGGAAAACTATTACAGCTAGTACGCTTTACGAGTTTACGAGTAGATAAAATGTAAAGGAAAAGTAAACATTTTGTATATTGATGTATGGGCACAACAGTTTTCGTACCGGAAAGTTAATTGCATCCCTTCGTTAGAGCAATATTCGGTGCTTTAATTGTTTATGAACGTCAGTAATATTACCAATTTATTTTGGTGAATGTAGTTGTTTATACGGAACCCTCTGTGTGCGAGTCAGACTCACACTTGGCCGGTATTATTATTCCTCTTTTTACCCTTAATATCATGATAATGCCATGTAAGCCTTAAAACAAGAATCACCTCAGTCGCGCTGCCACTGACCGCGACGTTACTACCACTGTAGAACCAACAAAACTTGAACAAATTATTATAAAAACAAAAAAACCCAACTGCTAAAAATAATTAACTGAAAGAGAATAACAAGTACTAGGTATATTTTATTCATTAAGTATTATGAGGTTCTGCAGGCGGGGACAAACAAAAATTATAGAAAACCCTACCAAAAATTGTGTTATTTCAAAATTTTAAGTTTTATTAATTAACGATTTCTCCAAATAAGTTATGTGGTAGTTAAAAGATTATATATTTTGCTGTCAAAATTACGCTTCTCTTGAATTTGCGCCAAAATAGTAAAGTGTTACGATAGATATATTATCAAAATGATCTATTTAGTAGCTTTCATTTGATACCCTTATGGTTATGAAATCGAAAAAGTAAATTGTAAAACCACATTTTATCGGCGGGGGGGGCGCCATATTTAAAAATTATATAGTCAATGTCACTCCCACTTACTCGTATTGAGACTGATCCAACGACACCTCATATGTTATAATCCGTCAAGCAGTTTGGATGAAGCGAGTATTCGTTTTTTTCTTGTTTGAAAGGTCACTTAGTCACCTTTCAAACAAGAAAAACAGACACTTCTGATCAAGTCTTGATCGGCAGTGTTCTTAGCTATGTTTGATGAAAAACGTTTTAGCCGTTCAAAAATTATGCGCATTTTAGTCTTTGAAACGGGTTATTTTCGGCAAGATATCGTATTATAATTATAGTTCTCGCCAAACTTCTTGGCCGCCCTGAAGTTGGCTACAATGGCTGCGCAGTAGAAAATCTCATATAAGTTTGGCGAGGACTGTACCGTGTTTCGATGGTTTATAGATAGAAGTGTGTCTACTACTACATAAATTATGTAGTTTTAAAAGCATGAGTTAATATAGCCTCAAGGGATTTTTAAATTATTGATTAATACTTGAGTAATTTTGCCGCGTTTTGTTTTTTTTTGTTGTTTTTTTTTTAATCGCATTAGGCGACGCTTTCAATAATCGAATACCACTTTTCTAGAGCCTCTAGTAACATCTTTACTAGCCATAAAAAAATAGTCACTAAAAATACTACCGACTTCCAACTAAAAACACTACAAAGTGAAAAATAACTTTCTTTTTCGGATTCGGTGTCTTTGGTAGGTACCAATTTTTTTCGTTATGGACTTTGTAGTGTTTTTAGTTGGAAGTCGGTAGTATTTTTTTGTAAAAAAGATTTTAATTTAATTTTTTTTGTTGTATCTAATAGGCAACGTGCCTTTAGTAAGGTACTTATAATGCCAGAATAGAGTACTCGAATGCCATGAAACTTGAACATGACCGGAGAAATGATAGTGTACCAAGGTGAACTGTACACATCTGCGTACCCCTTTCTAGCGTAATGTTATGTTATGAAATGGTATAAACAATAAACAGACCTGCGATTGATCCCGAGAGAATTGCCATATTTCCGAAGTTCTTCATCAGACCTTCACCAAATTAAAATGGGACTAATTTCGGAACATACACGATCAAACAAAAAAAAAATTCAAAATCGGGCTACAATTGACGGAGATATCGGTGAACATACAAAAAAAAAACATACGTGAAGTCGAACATAGAAGCTGCACCTTTTTGGTAAGTCAGTTAAAATAGGTCAACATCAACTACCAACTAGACGGTTACGTTGACCGACAAACCGTCAGTGGCGTGCTACGTTCCGTTCTACTTACCGGCCGTGCAATAGGATGGGTGTAATCTGGGCTACTTCAGTTGCATTGCTCTACTCAAGCATAACGGAGATGTGGGTCGAGACCATTGTTAATCCTTAATGGATAACTTTAATTGCCAATGAGACAGTGACAAAATTATGTAAATAGTCTTGCGAATTGGTTTATGAAAAAGCCAGTTGTCTGTGACTTAGTTTTTTTTTGTGTATTGTGTATGGGGTCGCAAACAATTGGACGGTAAGACCGGGTCAACTCTCACCAAGAAACTGTGTCCACTTTTAAAACTAGCGAAACATTATAAAACTTTATATATCACACAAAATGGTACAATTTTCACGGAGAAAATTCGAATAAATTCGAAATTTGTGCGAGTTTAAATTTCTGTAAACGCACCCACGATACAGAAAGAAATGTCTAGTGTGGGGCAAGATATTAAAAAAAACTGCAGAAATCTATTCAAAGCGGGTCTTAGGTATCTACGCATTAGCAAAAACCGGTTAAAGCACCAAATGGTTTTTTAATAAAAACGGGACCCTATCACTAAGACTCCGCGGTCCATCTGTCCGTCTGTCACACGGCTGTATCACATGGACCGCTATCAACAAATAATAAAAACATAATGAAATAAATATTTAAGTGAGGTTCCCATACAACAGACGTGATTTTTTTTGCCGTTTTTTGCGGTAATGGTACGGAACCCTTCGTGCACGAGTCCGACTCGCACTTGGCCGGTTTTTTTTCTCTTTAATGTTGATTTTATAAAAATTTAGTTACCATAAAATACAACAAGACAGTATAGACCGATAGCGCTAGGTTTTGAGGTTTCAAAAATATTAAAGTTGTTTGTTTTTCGCATATAGTTGCCGGACCATTTGCCCAACCTAATACCTTAGTTTGTGTCATCCTAGGTATTTGCATAGGTAGAAATTTTGCTGTTTGTCTTTTCGACCAGTATCGGACGAAAAAAAAATTAGAGATGAAAATTTTACTTTCATGATAATAACGAAGTAGTAACTGATGTACATAGGCATTTTGTGTCATCTCTGTCCACGGAAATCCTAATACTTAACCAGTACCTAACACGTAGCCAACTAGCTCTAAAAGAATATTAAAGTAGGTTAAATAGCTATTACGCGTTTTAGAGTACTGATATCTGTTGTTTAAAATATTTTGTGTCAAATTCATCCACGACTTTTAAAGATATTTTATTTTTTTACTACAACACCCTGTAAAATCCACAAAAGAAAATACAAGTTATTAGAGTTTATGTGTTTTTCATTATTATGGTGTGACAAAACACTATTCATAATTTGTGTCGTTTTTATCCACGAAATCGTATTATTCTAAAAAAAAAATCTAGACTTCTTCGCACGAAGGGCGAGCGCGGGGATAAGCGCAGGCACAAGCGGCGCGGGTGCCGGCAAGCCATACGCGCGGCGCGTTTATTTGTTTACATTCGGTCTTTGCAAGTTGCAACAAAAAAGTGCGTGCGTTATTTATGATGTATTTGATTGATTAAAGCCCATTGCACGAAAAACTTAACTCAGAATTAGTTGCTAACACGAGATGAAATTGACAAAGGTCAAAGACAAAGGTTAAATTGACAATATTGTATAACAAACTGTCAATTTAACCTAGTCTTAGCAACTGAGTTAAGATTTTTGCGCAAGTGGGCCTTAAAAGTTAGTTATGTATGAAGCTGTGAAAGACTAAAATGGAGATTGAATTTAATAAATGTGTTATGTCGACACCCAATATGAATAACATAGTAACTCAACATTGCATAGTTTTCAACACATCTATTTTCTTTGTTTGTAAAGTTTATTTGCTTTATTTTAGGTTTCATGTTACTAATTTTAATTGCTCTTTCAGTTTTGATAAAACCACTGCAAGTATGATTTTCGCAATTTTACAATTTACAGATATTTAGCATTTTTAATATGAAAAACATTGTAACTACGGTTACAATAGAGTCTTGAAAACATTTGAAAGATTTTTTCTGTGAATATTATTGTACGATTACGAATTATACCGACAAAAAAAACTTTGTTAAATATTATTGTAAGCAACAATTACAATGTGTCAATGTTAGATTTAGATAAAAAGACATGTAAAGTACTATGGAAGAGCTAATAAACTCGTTTTTTAATAATTATTATAATTCAATTAATATTCACAACGCTTTGGGCTCTGGTGGACACAGGTCTGGATAAAATTATCTATGCCCGTGTCTAACGTTCGCACAGCGGCGATCAGGAGACAAGCAGGCTCACAGATTACCTCAGTTAAGCGGCTGATGCGGCACAGTAGCCTTCCACCCAATTAATGATCCAGGGGGACTTTAATGCTCACCATCAGCAGTAACGTGATTCTTCCCATACCAGTGCAGTAATCATGCTGGATGGGAAATGCATAAGCTTTCGTTAGCGGTAATCCGCCAGCTGGTTCGGGAGGCAACAGCAACGGGGGATGTTGATTCGCACACGGCCAATTGCTTGGACCTTCTGCTGACAATAGATCCAGGCCGATACTCTGTGTCGATAACTTCACCTTGGGAATGCGAGTGACGTATGTCAGAAAAAAGGCCTTCAACAGTGCTGCCAAGTCCTGCAAGAAGGTGTTGCAAAGGGCTCGGTTCGACCACATTGGCCGAATAGGGACATAACTTGCTTCTTACCCAGAAGATAGTAAAGCGTTTTGGTCCCTGGGTAAGTCGGTTCAGTCGAACTTCTGCCATCCCTCACTACCACCACTGCTGAAACCCGACAGATCGCTGGCCCGCTTCGTTAAGGAGAAGGCAATCTTTTTTGCCTCTTTTTGCATAATCTTCGCGTCAGCATTCTGGTGATGCGCGGATGTATTCTTTCTCCTGGTGGATGTGAGACATATATGTCGGACATTCACATCCATCAAAAGGATGTTCGTAGCAACCTCGACTTGAACAAAGCTAGTGATCCCGACGGGATGGGACGGGATACTTACACTTGTCCTTAAAACTTGTGCGCCCGAACTGTCTCCGATTTTGACACGTCTATTTTGCCTTTCGTGTGAAACTGTGAAAGAGTCGAATGCTTGGAAGTAAGCTAACGTACAGCCCGTGTCCAAGAAGGAAAGTTGAGCTGACCCTGCCAATTATATACCCATCTCTTCGTGTGCTTAATATTAAGCTCCTGGTATACCTAGAAGCTAATGACATCCTGAAGTGATAGCCAATACGGTTCTACAGGGTTTCTAGCTTATGCCGTTCACATCTGCAGTAAGGCCATCGAGAGGCGCGGGGAGGTGCTTGCCATCTCCTTCGATAACTCGAATGGTTTCTATAGGGTCTGGCACGGAAGCCTTATTAGTAAGCTTCCTTCATTCGGTCTGCCTGGTGGTGATGTGTGATTGGATTGCAGATTTCTTGTGGGATCGCACATAGGGTTATTTGACAAAAAAAAGCGGACAATATTCAACAAGATCAAAGTACAGTATCTTCGCAAATTGGATGTACTTGAGGGTACCTAGATAAATTAAGAACCTAAAAATACCCACATTAAAAATTTAAAAAAATGTTGTGTGTCATTATTTTGCCTATCAATTGAACGGTTGCAAACGGTCACGTAACAATCATTGAGTTTAACGATTTTTTATCGCGCAATTTTGGTTGTTATTAACTAAACAAAGTCTTGTGAAGTGATATTCATTATGGATATTAATGAAGCAGGTATTCATTATTCGTTTTATTTTATTTGTTTTGATGTAGTATTAGTTTGCATAAAGATTTGAACAATTCTTTAGACTGCATAAAAACGTAGTAAGATTTTACAACAAACATATACATAATAGTGTTTTTGTTATGTCTCAGGGCGTCTCACGGCATTTCTTGTTTTTTTTATAACAAGATTAACTATTCTACTATTGAAAACATAGAAATTTAGGTGCCTAAATCTGCCTATCATATTTTTTTTCGTATTATTTTGTTAATACTATTTTTACAAAACAAAGTTATATTATTCACTTGATATTGAAAACTTGACAATACACGAGTTTTTCTTTAGCAGGTAGTTCTGGAAATAATGTTATTACGCGGGAATACTTATTTAAATTGATGAAAAAAAGTACAGAAGTAGAATTTGGAAAGAAATTGGACTCTGTGGAGAAAGATATTGTAAGTAAGCCGACTTTCCCCGAGGAACAAAAACAACAGTTTCTGCACAAATTTTCTACCATTAAGTCAGAAATGAAGACCAGATGGGTTGCTGCGAGTAGGACAGAAAAGGTTTTCTTGAAAAAAAATCACCGTTGGCTTCAAGGTACCGTAGAAATACCTACGGGATCAAGTAGAAATTCGGGTCGTCCATCGAAAACATTTAGTGATTTATGTGATCGCAGTAAAAGGCGAAGAGTTGAGAGCCTTAAAGATGAGGGTGACTCTCAACTCTCAACTCTTATATGCGAGTCAAATGAAGCTTCGAGAATGTGGTTATCCACAGGCTGCAAAAGTGGTCAAAGATATCAGTAAAAGTCCAACCCGAGGATCTACACGATCGATTTATTATTATATTATTATTATATATATTATTATTATTATTATTATTTTATTATTATATTTATTATTTATTTATTTATTATTATTTATTTATTTATTATTATTATTTATTTATTTATTTTTTCTATCGATTTTTTTTTTCACGACTTTTTTTTATCTAAAATAATATCATAAAATAAGTAATAATACATTCTACATAGTGATTTTTGATCAATAAACAGGATAAGAGCATAAAATAATATTGTCCGCTTTTTTTTGTCAAATAACCCTATGTGGATCGGTCCATTCCAGTCGTTATCGATGGGTTCTCGTCTGACCAATTGGATATTTATACCGGGGTCCCTCAAGGGTTGGTAAAGTAAGTAAAGTGCTTGAAACTTGGGTATGCAGACGACAGCACTGTTGCTGAGAGGTACTGTTCCATCCTTGTCCTTTGTGAGGCTGTGGTGGAGCGTTTGAGCTTATCCTTGAAGCCAGTCTCCAAATGGGGCGATGCCAATTTGGTCTGGTTCTTTGCTGCTAAAACTCAGGCGTGTTTTTCTCTGTTAAAATGCGCCAATTCTACTCGGCTCTTTCCTTCCGAGGTGTAAACGTGCCGATAATGGACCATCTTGTGCTTCTTGGCGTTACTTTTAACACGATCCTCAATTTTGATCCATACATTGAGGCAAAGGTTCAACTGGCTGCCATAAAATTGGGGATCCCCACAAAAGTGAGACGGTTCTTCACGCCAGAACAATTGCTCAAGTTGTGTCAAGCTCGTCAAGCGCTAGTTAGATGATGTATGGAGTACTGTTATCATTTCTGGGCCGGATCTGCCAAAAACCAGCTTCATGCACTTAAGTTGATCAAAAAACGGACCAAGAAGATCGGCAATGAGACACTGGTCGAATCGTAGCTCCAGAGCCTTAAACAACGTCGCCGAGTTGCGAGCTTGTCGGTTTTAATCGGTTAAATTTCGGGAAGTGTGCGATGGAAATGTACGATCTGATTCCACCTAGCCCATTCCATAATCGGACTATAAGACGTACGGCGATGTGCCATTGGTACATGGTGGACATCCCACCCATACACACTAAACATTTTGGGAATACGTAGATTGTACGTACAGCTAAAGAGTGGCATTCCCTGCCGGAGTTTGTGTTGCTCGATAGCTACAACTTAGGAGTGTTTAAGTCAAGAGTGAATAGGTAACTTTTAGGCAAGCGTGTTTAATCGTCGACCACGACATCGCTTACCATCTGGTGAGGAAGTAGTCTAGCGCAAGCCTACCAAATATAAATGAAATGCATTCCCCCTATTGCAAAGCTTACCACACAGTGGATAGTAGATCCTAGAGCAGTGATGGCCCAGTGGTAACGGACACAATTTACAAGTATGGTCGTGGATTCAAACCCAGGCAAGTGCTTTAATTTGTGTAAATTATTTAATCACTATTGTTCTCAAAACACTGAAGTAAAAATGCATTGCATTGCAATGCAAATCTAAGACATGTACGAGTAACATCCATCAAACCACATTGGTCCCACGTGGTGGATTTCGGCCCATTACCTCTTACAGAGAGGAGACCTAAACGCACAATAGACCAAATGGGAGTTTAAGTTCAGAAAAGGGGGTCCATCTATCCTGTCCTATCCTAATGCTTACGACGCCTATCGTTTGCAATTACTTTTACACATTTTTTTGTATTATTCTTCTTAGGTTAAGAGGGGCTGGTGTCCGCAACTCCACGTCTAAGCGCGTATTTTGCGTTCTTCTTACCCACATATCTGTAATATTGAATGAGTCTAAAAAAATGTTTATTTCATTCCTACTCTTAGTTTTTCTCCAAGACCATTTATGCTGATACTACTATATTCAATTGATGTACTAAAAACCTATTCTCGATGTCAACACTGCATCTTTCTTTACAATGATAACATTTAAATTAACTGTTTAGATTTAAGAAGAAAAGCATTGTAACTTAAAATTACAATATCATCATCAGCCTATTAATGTTCCCACTGCTAGGACACAGGCCTCCTCTCTGTGAGGGGATGGGCCGTAATCCACCACGCGGGCCCAGTGCGGGTTGGTGGATGTCACATGTCTTCGAATTTTTGGTTCTAGGACATGCCGGTTTCCTCACGATGTTTTCCTTCACCGTTTTGAGAGCAGTGGTGATGAAATAATTTACACAAAGTAAAGCGCCTGCTTTGGCTCGAACCCACGACCTACAACTTGTAAGTCGCGGCCGTTACCACTGGGCCACCACTGCTCTCAAATTAAATTACAATATAGTAAAATATAAATAGGGCAAAATTTAAAATGTATTACATTGTATGTCAATTTAAATTACTTTAAAACAAAGAAACCCTTGTTACCAAAACTTTTGAGTAGGTATTGGAACTTGATCGACAAGTATACTTCAGTAGAAACATTGTTCATTTTTAATTACAATAAAATTATTCCATTTTACAAATCAAATAAAATTATTAAATTTCACATTTTCTTATCCTTTATTTCTGCCTCTTAAATACGGTTAAGAGGCAGAAATAAAGAGTCTGTCCTTGCTGATTTCATATGACATAAAGTTGTACCAATGTGTAACTAAAGTTATAATGTTATTCAAATTGGGTGTTGATATGTGGATACTGGACGTTACATACAGTGATTGTCCTGTGTGAAAGGGGATTGTTAAAGTTCATAGAATCAAGCATTGTAAGGAATGACGGAAAAGCAGACTGTTTTAAGGACCGTGCTGAAATAAAACTACACCAATAATCACTATCACCACACAACAAAAATATCTAGTATTTTTTTACTTCGTGTATTATTTGTCTTACTGACTGTAGGTACAATCGGCCAAATCTATATCTGATCACCGTAAGGACTATTTTAGCTTGCAGGGCTCGCCCGCTAAATTAACGCCGACATACTCATCAACCAATATTATCGCAGCATCGGGTGACTGTTTCTCTAGTACCTGTCAGCCCCTTGTTTTTGTAATTAAAAAAAGACGGCAAAAAATCAAACAAGTCATTTGGCTATGGTCGACGCAAAAAGGGCGGTACCTAGTACACTACCTAACCGAAGCGGGGCGCGGGATATCGAGATGCAGTATAATGAAATAGCGGTAGGTAGGTAGGTGTCGGCATACCTACCAACCTACCGCTTTCAGGTTTAAATTCGAAGCGAATCGAAGCGTCAATCTAAAATAATATTGACCACATTGACCGTCTTCTAAGCATTGACCATTGACATTCGTAGGTAATGAGATTGCAGACGCGCTGTGTACAAAATTAGCACCTCATTATTTTTATCTCTATGGGTTACACATTTGTTCATTACGTAGCGAAGATAAGAGTCAATCTATACACAATATTATAGGTATGTTATTTATTTATGAACGCTTCGCATCTAAGAAGAAATTGTACCGAACGAACGAGTTTGCGTGCGTTTGCCGCCGCCGCGTCCGCCCGCTTCGACCGCAACCATTGTTTTTGTGTTTTATTCATTTTAATACTTACCGTGAATGAAAATGACACAAATTTACAATGTCGATTTTTCATGCATTTATGATATTAAATAAGTGAACTCTAATGATTGTAATATTTTTTTGAAGCGTTTGTAGCTTAGAAAAACAAAATAATTAAAAATCTTAAAATTGCGTGCCCTAATTTGGCACAAATTTATTTAATAGGCATATGTAAGTGAGCTGATAAAGGAAATAGTTATTTCATAAACTGTAATTTTTTTTTTGCACTATATTTTACATATTGACCCTATGTCAGTTTGCATTGGACGATTATGACACAAATTGGGTTTGCACACTCCGCAAACTATCCTAGATATAATACCATAAATATTTTAAACTTTAAATATTTTTTGCCCGTTTTGATTTGAATAAAAATTATCAACCACAAATCAGCGAATTACTGAAAATGCAAGTATCAGATCTGACACAAAACGCAATAATAACCTTCATAGGTACGACTGTATCCACAAGCAAGAAATAAGCAACTTTAGAATTTTTTAAACTTATGACATCAAAATAGCCTAGCGCTATCGGTCTAGTAGGTAAATCCGAAAATGACGCACTACCTGGCCTTTTTATATTTTGTAATTTGATTTGTTGTATTTTCTTGAAAAATTAGTTAAAAATGCAGTCTTTAGCCGAATAGAACAATCTTAAACGATGCAAATAATGATAACGCAAAAACTGAAGTTATACCTAGTTTGCAAAAACCTGTACAACCAGTGTTTTTAATAGCCTTAACTAATATTATAAAGAGAGAGCCCGAATTTTGTGAGTTTGTTCGTATGTGCAGGGTAATCTCTGGAACCGCTACACCTATTTGAAAATTCATTCATCATTTGAATGGTACATTATTCCAGATGGCTATAGTATGACCCAGGCAAAACCCGGGCGAGCGACTAGTCTGTGTATAAATTGATTGGTAAATGTTAACAAAAATAAAGATAGTTAACTGCTGCCGGAAATGGAACACATTTATTGATCCTAGAACTTTTTTTATTTATTATTATAGTATCTATAAGGCTCGTGCTTGACCACTATCTCACCTGATGCTAAGTGATGATTTGGTCGACGGTGTAACATGCTTGCCTAGATCCTATTCACTCTTGACTTAAAGACCTCAAGGTTGTAGCTATCAATAAACACAGACTCCGGCAAGGAATTCCACTCCTAAGCTGTACGCATAATGAAAGTATTTCCAAAACGTTTAGTGTGTATGGGTGGGTTGTCCACCATGTACCGATGGCGCATCGCCGTACGTCTTGTAGTCCGAAGACGAAATAAGCTAGGCGGAATTAGATCATGCGATTCCATCGCACACTCCCCAAATGCAACCTATGAAAAACAGACAAGCTCGCAACATCGCGACGATGTTCAAGGCTTTGACTTGACCAGTGACTCTTTGTCGATAAGCATCTTGGCCCGTTTTTCGATCGACTTTAGTGCATCAAGCTGTTATTTGGACGATCCGTCCCAGATATGAGGACAGTCTGTACTACATGCATGATCGAACTTGCGTTTGATACAACTTAAGCAGACGCTCTGGCGTGAAGGACCGTCTCACCTTCACAAAGATCCCCATCTTTTTGGCAGCCAGTTGAACCTTTGCCTTAATGTAAGGGCCAAAATTGAGTGTCGATGACAACGTTACGCCAAGAAGCTCAAGATGGTCCGTTATCGGCACGGATACACCTCGGAAAGTTGGAGCCGATGCCGGGGTCTTTTTAGCGGAGAAAAGACACGCCTGTGTTTTAGCGTCATTGCACTTGACCAGATTAGTATCGCTTCATTCTAAAACTGCCTCTAAGCACAAACTCAAGCGCAAAGTGAATTTCATACTTACATTGTAAAAGAGGAGCTCGTGGCTAAATAATAACAGCCTACATAATAAAAAACTTTTTTACAAAAAAATACTACCGACTTCCAAATAAGAAAACTAGAAAGTGAAATATTACTTTATTTTTGGAAGTCGGTGTCTCTGGTAGGTACCATTTTTTTGCGTTATGGACACCGACTGCCAAAAATAAAGTTTTTTCACTTTGTAGTTTTCTTATTTGGAAATCGGTAGTATTTTTTTGTAAAAATGTTTTTAATTTTCACTTTTTAGTTTTACCTACCTAATAGGCAAGTTGTTAAGTAAGGTACCTATAATGCCAGAATAGATTACCCCAATATCATGAAACTGAACATAACCGGTGAAATGAGAGTGTACCGAGGTGAACTGTACACATCTGCGTACCTCTTTAGAGCGTAATGGCGTGATGTTATGTTATGAAATGGTATAAACAATAAACAGACATGCGATTGCAGCAATCCCGAGAGATTTGCCGTCATTTATTGAAGAGTTCTGTTGTATATCTCCCAAGTCCTTCATCAGATTTTCATCAAATTAAAATGGGACCAATTTCAAAACATACTCTTTCAAACAAAAAAAGAATTTTCAAAATCGATCCACAATTGACGGAGATATCGGTGAACATACATAAAAAAAAAAAAAAAACGTACTACAAGACGAACATAGAACCTCCTCCTTTTTGGTAAGTCGGTTAAAAAAGAAAGAAAGAAAACACATTTATTTGTCACAAACCACTAGAGCACACAATATAAATAAAAAAACTTTTTGCAAAAAAATACTACCGACTTCCAAATACAAAACTACAAAGTGAAAAATAACTTAAGTTTTTTGAAGTCGGTGTCTTTCGTAGGTACCATTTTTTTGCGTTATGGACACAGACTTCAAAAAACTTTAGTTATTTTTCACTTTGTAGTTTTGTATTTGGAAGTCGGTAGTATTTTTTTGCAAAAAGTTTTTTTTTATTTTTCACTTTTTAGTTGTACGTACCTAATAGGCAAGTTAGTAAGGGAACTATTTCGCCAGAATAGATTTCATGAAACTTGAACAGAACCGGTGAAATGAGAGATCTGCTTACCCCTTAAGAGCGAACTGGCGTGATGTAATGTTATGAAATGTTATAAACAACAAACAGACATGCGATTGCAGCAATCCCGAGAGATTTGCCGTTATTTATTGAAGAGTTCTGTTGTATATCTCCGAAGTTCTTCATCAGATCTTCACCAAATTAAAATGGGACCAATTTCGGAACATACTTTTTCAAACAAAAAAAGAATTTTCAAAATCGATCCACAATTGACGGAGTTATCGGTGAACATAAACAACAAAAAAACAAACATGAAGTCTAACATAGAACCTCCTCCTTTTTGGGAAGTCGGTTAAAAAGAAAACAAAAGCAAACTTAAAACTAAACAACAATAAATAAAACCGGCCAAGTGCGAGTCAAACTCGTGCGCCGAGGGTTCCGTACCTACCCATTATACAGACAAAGATACAGATAAAGATGGACATAATTGCCTCTAAGCATTCAAAGCGTGATTTCCGCGGTTTCTGGAAGAGCGCTAATAAATTGAGCATTCGGCCAGGCCTGCCTGTTAGTGTGAATGGTGTGAGTGATGTGAAGGATATTGCAAAACTTTTTAGAAATCGGTTTGTGTTAAAGTCATCGCTAGGGAGTTCTTGTGAGATGCTGGATGCTGAGCTCCCGTTGTGGTAAGGTGGGCACACGTTTCAGTGCCAAATATGTGGCCAGGGTCATCAGGTCTACGTCTAGAGGTAAGTCCCCTGGACATGATCGGGTCAGTAGATCGAGCGTTTGCAATACGCCGGTCCTCACTTACCGAGGGTTTTGGCACTGCTGTACAATTTATGTATTGGTCATTCATACTTGCCTAATGAGGACGATCGTGGTTCCTATTGTTAAAAGTAAAACAGCTGATCTTTCGGTTAGGAGAAACTATTGACCTATTTCTCTAAGTACCATAGTCGATAAGGTGCATGATGGTCTGCTTGGTACTACACAAAAAGAGAAACACCTGTTTTCGATTGCTTCCTCGATCGGTTTAGGTCTTTTGATATGGTTTCCTAAGATATATTATGGAGGAAACTTGAACCTATAAGCTTGCCTATCGAGCTTATAAGTATCTTCAGGCATTGATATGGAAGCCAGATCAACAGAGTTCGGTGGGCGGGTGTGCTGTCGGAGCCTTATCAATTGGAGTGTGGGGTGAGACAGGGGGGATTGACTTCCCCTGCCCTCTTCAATTTGTATATGAATGCCCTGATTGAGGCGCTTAGCAGTCAACATTTCTGTTGTCGTATTGACGGTGTCTGTGTCAATAATAAGCTTTAAAGGACAATGCTGACATTGAAATGGAACGGAGGACTCTTTCCAAGTGTGCGAATATGATAGCTCGCAGGTTTGCATATTGTACTGCAGAAATAAAGGTGACGCTCTTTAGAGCATTCTGAACCACCTTCTACACTTGCAGCCTGTGGGATAAGTATTCACGGGCGTCGTATGGAGCCCTTCGTGTCCAGTATAATAACGCGTTCAGAAAACTGATGGGGTTGACTTGGCGATGTAGTGCGTCAGGGATGTTTGCGGCGGCGCGTTTGTTTTCGCGCGAGTATGCGCAAGCGCGCAACATCAATGATGGCCCGAGTTATGGACAGACCTAACAGGGTTCTGAAATGATTGCTGACAGAG
Source organism: Orthosia cruda (assembly GCA_964057195.1). NCBI lineage: Eukaryota > Metazoa > Arthropoda > Insecta > Lepidoptera > Noctuidae > Orthosia > Orthosia cruda. The sequence continues at coordinate 23,090,815 of OZ059842.1, forward strand.
TGGACTGTTCGTATATACGTAGTTTTCTGCTTTCAGTTACATGTCACCGTATAGTGTTGTTTACTAATACTTAGTTTAAATGCTATCACATTGTTACTAACCCTTCAAGAGTCTTCGCTCGAAATAAAGATTAAGAATTTGAATTTTACCGCCATTATAAAATAGGTTATTGGTGGCTAAGTTTTAAAGATATAGGCAAATCTAGATTTTTGCGAAAACTTGAAAGTTTGTCTCCACCGATTTTCTCAGGAACTTGTGAACCTAGCAAGTTGAAATTTATACCAGATACTGAGGTCTATAGTCCCTATTAGGTGTATAAAACGGGAACTACCATATAGGTTTTCGAACCAAAACCTATATGGTTAAAAGCAAGGTCTTACAGCACAAGTACAGGGAAAATTTTGATAAATAAAAAAGTTGAAAATTAATGTAAATTTTGGTACTTACAAGTTTTCGCGAAAAACTAAATTTGCTTATATCTTTTTATCGCGGTGACCCAGGGCCTTCGTTTTTATACACCTAATAGGGCCTATAGACCTTAATATCTGGTATAAATTTCAACTTGCTAAGTCCACCCGTTCCTGAGAAAATCGGTGGTGACACACGGACAGACAGAAGACAGACGGACAGTCAGACAAGAAAGTGATCTTATAAGGGTTCCTTTTTTACCTTTTGAGGTACGGAACCCTAAAAAGAGAAAAACTATATAAATATGACATTGTGTGTTAACAGCCTCACACCACATCAAATGTGGTCAATGGCGGTGCTCTCAAAGTTGTTCATGAATACGTTTACCACGGGCAAACTCTGCAGTTTGGTAAGATCACCTTTGAGAAGGAAGCTAGCAGACGAATACAGCTGGGCTGTATGAGGCGTTTGGAAACTTCGTCGAGTATCCCACAAAGCCTAAAGACATATGTCTTTAACCAGTGCGACCTACCTATTATGACCTACGGTGCCGAGACATGGACACTCGCAATACGGCTGGTTCATCAATTCAAAGTTACTCAACGAGCTATGGAAAAGGCTATGCTCGGAGTATCTCTAAGGGATCGATGTGCTTTTCACAGAATAAGTAAGCTGAAATGACAGACTGGATGTATCAGTCGTAGAACCGATGACCGTTGAGGTAAACGTGTTCTTGAGTGAAGACCGCGAACTGATAAATGTAAGGGAGGACGCCCTCAAGCTAGGTGGAGCGACAACCTCCGCAGGGTGTCTGGTAGCAGTTGGATGGTAGTTGCCGAAAATCTAACCAAGTAACGTGCAATTGGAGAGGCCTAAGTCCAGCAGTGGACTGCTAGAGGCTGATGATTATGATGATGATACATAGAACCATATTATATGAATATTTTCAAAGTAACATAGGTACGCCAAGTTTAAGCATAATCGGATGCCAGGAAGTGCTTGAAAAATTGATTACTAGTGGCCGTATACATATACAAAAGCAAGGTACATATAGCTTGTAAAACTCTGTTTCTTGAAATATGGAAAGGTTTGCGGACGTTGATCCTCCTGTCTATCAGGTGAACAATAAATAAAAAAATAAGGGATAATAATAATAATAATATAATAATATATTTTATTTATAATAATATTATAAATAAAATATATTATTTATAATAATATTATAAATAATATCTCGACTTAGCACACGAGATTGTCAACATGTGGAATGTGGACTCGGCTGTCATTGTGCCGACTGTTTTAAGCGCCAACGGCTTGATGGCTAAAAGCCAGCTGTCGAAGCTGCTTTTGCACGGTTGGATTAAAGGCCTGCTGATACAAAAGGCAGTATTCCTTCTGTCTTGGATCTTTAACTATTGTACATATCTCCACCCGATTACAGCGAAACTAAGAGGGTTACTACCATGGCTATCTTCTAAGAATATTTTCTTGTTTCATTTTCAGTGCGTGATTTTTTAGTAGTTGGGGTTTTTTTAATATTCAATGTATTTTGTATCAATTTATTTTGTTTATAGAATAATTAAAAAATGTAAAATAGCATGACGAATGCATGAATAAACAAAATAATTAAGTACTCTAGTTAAAACCAATTAACGAGTATTCGCCTAAATATTGCAACAAATTAAGTACTTCATCTAAAGACAAATATTAGGTAAGCCCGATTACTTACACTCAAACTATTGTTCTGTGAGAACCGACTCATTGCCTCATACCGTCGCGGTCCGGACCAAATACTATTAGGTAAATATGTCTTAAGAAAAGTACTCATTGGACTACCTTCAAAATTTCCGTTTGCTTATCTATGAAGGAATCAAAACTTTTAAAAGTCTGTCGACATTATAAAACAAACTAAAAAAAACTGAATGAGAAATTGTGTAATTAAGTCAGGTATGACGCATACCGAAAGACGTCCTATGTCCAGCGGTAGACGTCATTCGGCTGAAATGATGACGCATAGAATTAAAAACCGGCCAAGTGCGAGTCAGACTCGCGCACGTAGGGTTCCGTACCATTATAGCAAAAAACGGCACAAAAATCACGTTTTTTGTATGGGAGCCCCCCTTAAATATTTATTTTATTCTATTTTTAGTATTTGTTGTTATAGCGGCAACAGAAATACATCATCTGTGAAAATTTCTACTCTCTAGCTATCACGGTTCTTGAGATACAGCCTGGTGACAGACAGACAGACAGACAGACGGACGGACCGCGGAGTCTTAGTAATAGGGTCCCGTTTTTACCCTTTGGGTACGGAACCCTAAAAACGGAAAACCAAATTAAAACGAAATCTTTAAAAATATTGTTTGCGGAGGTCATTCTTAGAAGTACGTACGCCGAACTTTTTTTTTTTCTTTTCTATATTATCGCGCTTGACCACTATCTCACCTGATGGTAAGCGATGATGTGGTCGACGGTGAAGCACGCTTGCCTAAAAAAAAAACAATTCACTCTTGACTTTAAGACCCCTAGATTGTAGCTATCGGGAAACAGTGACCGAATGCACGCATGGTTAGCGCAGTGGCTGAGCGATTGACTGCTGCGCTGCGTGTCGCGGGTTCGATTCCCGCACGGAACAAATATTTGTATGACCTACAGATAGTAGTTTCCACTCTGGGTGTTGTGTATGTGAGTTTATATGTTTGTAAACGATACGAGATTCATAAAGAAACAAAATACACTATATGTTTGATGACTGTCGAAGGCTATGCTGGAAAAATACATATTCATATGCAACTGAAGATCAACTTTCAGTTAAATTGGACATGCAACTAGACTAAACCTAGTATTTAGAAAAAGACGACAGATATGAAGATCTTTAGCGAATATCGAGCAATACTTAGACCAAGTCTTATTTTACTAAAACTCTTCTATTTGGAAGCATGGTCCTCTCATCCGTAAGCTTATTGGTAAATTTAAAAAAAAAACATACAGTGCGATGAACTGTCTGCTAACAAGTAAAATTTCAAAATTTAAAAACCCCCGATACACTTATCTTGCGAAAACATCACTATCTAAACAGTAAAACGCGCATAACTTTTGAACGGCTGAACCGATTTTATTAAAACATAGCTAAGAACACTCTCGATACAATCACCTTTCAAACAAAAAAAAACTAAATCAAAATCGGTTCATCCGTTGAGGCGCTGTGCATCTACACAGACACACAGATACACAGCAACACACCTCAAACTTATAACACCCCTCTTTTACCGTCGGGGGTTAAAAATCAATTTAATAACAAGTAAGATTTAAAAAAATTAAAATCCGTAACTCATTTATATTTCATGCTACATAATTAACTAGTAGTAGACACGCTTCGATTTACAATCTATGAAGCATGTAATTACGACACGATATCTTGCGAAAACACCCCGATTCAAACAGTTAAACATCCATAACTAAGCTTTAGAACGGCTAAACCATCAAACATCACCTTTCAAACAACAAAAAAACGAAATCAAAATCTGTTCATCCGTTTAGGTGCTATGTTGCCTCTGACAGATATACAAATACACATACACACAGGTACACACGTCAAACTTATAACACCCCTCTTTTTCCGTCGGGGTTTAAAAAACCGTATTTAATACATGGGTGAATTTAGACTGACTAGTATATTTATCAATTAAGGGTACACTAGTCGAAAATTCTTCCATACAAACGTAGTCTAGAGATTACTCCACTGTTTGACGATGTACGTTCAAAATAAAAAATTATATCAATTTGTCTCCTCATTATCTAGTCCTGTATGGAAACAAAAAAGTAAAAAAATAATATATTTGAAAGTTATGAGCGTCGAATGTTCCATATTTCAACACTAATTTTAACGCATCTTTGGGCGGAATTAAATACCATAAGAAAAATGAAAATTGCAAAACGGCCTCCATACAGGGATAGATTAGTAATTCAACAATGCAAATAATGTTATTTTATAAATATACATTAGGTTGTTTTTTCATGATATCTAGACTGCCAAAGGTCTGTTTATAAAATTTCGCGCGCTCGTTTTCGTTCTAAATCATCATCCATTTCGATACAAATTTGCAAAAGTGCTAATTCGTACGCAAACTAGCTTCTTACTGCTCATCACAGCATCTATTTCTTACGCACGTGTTGTCGGATAAGATAGCATGCATTTTAACCCCGCGCACAAAATGGTTTGTGCCGTCGACTAGTTCAACCTTAACTAGCTGTCCCACGCGGCTTCGCTCCCGTCAACTGGCTACCTACCTACCCTACCCTACCTATCCTACATACATGATTGTTGAGTAACTTAAACAGTTTACGCAGCGCACGCAACGGAAGCTTTCAAAAAGGAATAATTTTGTCCGTTTTTGCAACATTTTTCATTTACGCTGCGCTCCTATTAGTCGTAGCGTGTTGATATATAGCCTATAACTTACCTCGATAAATGGACTATCCAACACAAAAATATTTTTTCCATTCCAATCAGTAGTTCCTGAGATTAGTGCGTTCAAACAAACAAACAAACAAACTCTTCAGCTTTATAATATTAGTATACATTTTAGCGCACTATCAGACAAAGCGGAAGAAATATTAGATTTTACTAAATAAATCTTAGTTCCCATTTACAAGTATTTTGAGGTCCTGGATTTAACTCCTGTATCGGGAAAACTGTTATCGGATTTTCCTGTGTGGGGCATTTTTCATTAGTAGTAGTTTTATATTTGGCCCATCACTCCACACATTCGATCACTGCATCTCCTTAAAATCTAAGGCACCTTCCTGATAGCGCGGCGCAATTCAAAATGAGTCGATAGGCGATATCACGCAAGTATTTCTAAGAAAATTTCAAGTGCAAATTGGTCAAAAACTGTTGTGATAAAACAAAAAAAATATATATGATGTAAACTTACCATGTAAAATTCCACCGAAAATTGGTTTGAACGAGATCTTGTAAGTAGTTTTTTTAATACATCATAAATCGTAAACCACAATTTAACAAGTACGGAACACTTCGTGCGCGAGTCCGACTCGCACTTAGCCGGTATTTTTATGGCATGCGTCATCCCTGGCGCATTTAAACATTTTCTTTCTTTCTATATATAACAAACAATAGCAACAGTTTCAGCCGTTCTCTAGTGACAAGCTTACAATCACATACAGCATTTTTAGGGTTCCGTCTATCTCCCTGTCTGTCTGTCCGTCTGTCACCAGGCTGTATCTCATGAATCGTCATAGCTATGCAATTATTATTTTTACAGATGGTGTATTTCTGTTGCCACTATTTAGTAATTATTATATTCCAGGATAGCGGAAAGTCATCTTGTATTAGTAACTAAATGACATATTAAGATTTCAAGAGAATACTAAACAAGGAATATGAACCTACTAATTGTACAAATGATATTAATAGCGTCATACATTCTATTGCATATTTTAAACATGCCTAAAAAAGACAATTCCAAACCTAGTAAGTTTTGGATATTTGCTAATTTAAGGTGTCTTTACAATTTGATGTGACTTTCCGATTGTAAATAATGATAAAATTGATTACTGAAAGCACCAAATCTCAATTTAAATGTAAAGTTTCCAGTTTAGTATTGCACAGTCCATTTCAGTATAGTAAAACTCATTAAAATAATATAAATAAAATTATCTGGCTATTAAACCAATATGAAAACATTTAACGTACCGTGTTCTTATATGTGGCAGTCACATAGAACCAGACATAATTTTAATATTTATTCAATTTGCACGGCAAAGACTCGTATGACACTAGCCAGATTACCTATTTTAGTGATCTTTATTTTCGTAGCAATAAGGTTGCATTCATAGGCAAAATAACAGTGAACGATCTGATGTCAGATGCTAGCCAGTTTAAAATAAGAATTTGCGCGGTAATGTTTTTGTAAAAACTATCGGCAGAGTCAGTTTATGATGTGGGCCTTTGTGGTCGGCCTTGTGAATTTAATTTTCAAGTAGTTTTCGCTCCAATTTAAAGTTTGCCCCTAAGCTATCGATGACAGTGGGCGTGGCTTAGAACCTCAGATGTCGATTGTCAACTGTTCCACTTCAGCCCCTAATACATGGATGAGTACACTACTGACTAGTATATTTCTCAACTAATTTTAGCGCACTATTAGAAAATGCGAGATATATAAGTTAGTGCCCATTTACGAGTATTTTGAGGTCCTTTGTTCAACGCCTGTATCGGGAAAACTGTTATCGGATTTTCCTTTGTGGGGCATTTCGCATTAGTAGCCGGGAGACCTTATAGCGCGGCGCAATTCAAATTGTGTCGATAGGCGATTACGCACAATTATTTCTAAGAAAATTTCAAGTAAAAATTGGTCGAATTGCATTGCATTGCGTCCATGTGATCGTACTTGCAATTTTGCGTAAAAATCCCTCATCGGTGTGATACAAATCAAATCGCGTCGAATAATCAGGAAGGCGACCACCAGAAATCGCCGGGGTAGGTAATGAAGCTCAATGAGATCCACAGACACGATCTTTTCCCCAAAAACTTTCTTAGGCCCAGTTTTTTAGGGTTCCGTAGCCAAATGGCAAAAACAGAACCCTTATAGATTCTTCATGTCTGTCTGGTCGTTTGTCCGTCCGTATGTAACAGCCACTTTTTCCGAAACTATAAGAACTATGCTGTTGAAACTTGGTAAGTAGATGTATTCTGTGAACCGCATTCTGATTTTCAGACAAAAATAGAATAAAATCAATAAATTTTATGGGTTCCCCATACATAGAACTAAAATTCATTTTTTTTTCCTCAATCCCATACATGTGGGGTATCTATGGATAGGTCTTCAAAAATGATATTGAGGTTTCTAATATCATTTATTTTCAATAGTTTGCGCGAGAAACACTTCCAAAGTGGTAAAATATGTCCTCCCACCCCCTGTACTTCTAAAATAAGAGAATGATAAAAGTAAAAAAAATATATGATATACATTACCATGTAAACTTCCACCAAAAATTGGTTTGAACGAGATACTAGCGTAACTACGTACTAGCGTAGTTTTGTTTTTAATACGTCATAAATCGTAAACCGCAATTTACCAAGTACGGAACCCTTCATGCGCGAGTCCGACTCGCACTTGGCCGGTTTTTTATCCGTAGTTAACTCAACCAATGGTTTAATATGCTAACCAGTAATTTCAAATTTCGTTATTATAAACTCCTCAATTTATTTGACACCATGTGTGATGCCAGCAATTGATGGATAAACGCGTTTTATTAAATTTCAAACCATTTCTTATTATATTTAACGATCATTGGTTTTGTTAACCACGGATAAAAAAACTGGGCCTTAGTCCCGCAACAAAATTAATCAGAAAGAACAGCAAAGAGTTATAAAATAACAATTCAATCTGTGTAGAGGAAAAGATTTTAGTCCAGCCTGCCGTTTTTTTTTTGTTTCTTTTTGGCAAATCCCCATTGAATGTCCTCCGCCCTGGGAAAGGGGGTGGAGGGGTCTGTCAGACTCCTACTGACTTAAAACCACCCCGGTCTTTCATCTAACAACTACGCTGGGGGTCGCAGGAACGTACGATCCTTCCGCAACCCCCGGCTGATCCCTACCTGCCCCGCCTTAACCCTTTAGGAATTAGAATTTTTTCAACAATAATTTAATGATGATTTTCATGTACATGAAAATATTACCGGCTGTTTTCTATAGGAACTATTCAGACTCACCTTGAAGTTAACTTTTGTAACAACGACTATGTTTTAATGTATTTTGTTTTATTGAACGAGTACAAAACATGTTTTAATGCACACAATTATTTTTTCATATTTTCAATTTTGTTTTGTTCATAACCAGGAAATTTTAATATCGGTTCTTTTTATGACTGCCCTTGCCCCCTAACTCCTCCCTTCTTATGACGCAATGGTCCATGAACAAGATCTGTTCAGAGAGATTACTCTCGGCAAACAAATGCGGTCTCATTGTCAATCGTGACGCGAGAGAGTGCGTGCGCGCCGGTCGTTGCAAAATAAGTTTATATTTTAGTGATATTTTGTTTGTACAAGGATTTCTAAGTTAAATGTGAGTATTTTTGTATTGATAATTTTTTATGGAGGTATGATTTTTGATACCTATATAAATATATATGTGTGTGTTTTTAAAGGTGTTAATTCTAACCTAACCTTTAACTAATAAAGAGTTTATTGAAGGGTTTTTTTTAACAAAAAAATACACTATTAATCAGTTACATTGATATTATACAGTAAAATAGCAAAAATAAACTCGAAAATTGACCTAAAAACCATACAGTTATAGCTATTTTTAACCGAGTGTTTTCAAACATTTTATTAATAACTAATTAGTCATTCTAAACGAGATAATTAGAACCTATGAAATAAACTAGATGCTCTATCTATTAATTATAAACTATTTACTTTTAACAACAAATTTACAACCAGGAAAAAGGCACGAGAAATAAATGACATGCGTGATTTATTTTCACATTTTCCTTACATTACAAAATAAATGCAAATCTTGCCTACATTTTGCTACGTGTTAAATAAATGTGTTAATATCTAAACTGGTTATCTATACTTCTATATCTATACTAATATTATAAAGAGGTAAGATTTGTATTTTTGTATGTAACGAATAAACTTAAAAACACTACTGGACCGATTTCAAAAATTCTTTTACCGTTGGAAAGCTACACTATCCCCGGATGACATAGGCTACTATTTATCCCTGTATTCCTACGGGAACGGGCACAACGCGATTGAAACTGGGACAAAACAACAAATTTACAACCAGGAAACAACTATCCCCGGGTGACATAGGCTACTATTTATAACTACGCCTCGCGGTTTCACCCGCGTAGTTCCTGTTCCCGTGGGATTACAGGGATAAAAAATGGCCTATGTCACCGGGGATAGTGTAGCTTTCCAACGGTGAAAGATTTTTTGAAATCGGTCCCATAGTTTTTAAGTTTATTCGTTACATACAAAAATACAAATGTTTCCTCTTTATAATATTAGTATAGAGAAATTTGAGAAATAAAGAAGCGCGAAGCGAACTTGAATATTATAGCACCTCGTCTCGTATATTTAATGTTATTTTTTTTGTTATTTCGGTGGGGTGCAATTGCACCCCCTTCCACCCCACTCCCGGTGCCCATGTATGCACGGTTCCAATGGTTATAGCCCAAGGGAAAAAGCATGATAGGTAGGTTATTATAAAACGATTTAGTTACTCAGTTTTAAATACATACAAACTTATTAAAATTATGTACTTGTACAACACATGGCGTTCACTAACTCGTGGTGATAAGATAAATCAGCGGAAATATATGAGGCCCGTATTGTTTGTGGTTTTCTATAGTCCTTCACACATTCTGAAATTATTATTAATATCTAATAAAGTTATCGTTAACTCGCTTTTGCGACCGGATTTGCTACGAGTCAATGTTGAAAATTACGGGCAAGACTACTGGGATAAAAATATTATATGTCATAATACCTGTGTGCCAGTTTCATTCAAATTTGTTCAGCCATTTCGCAATTTTTTTTTCTCGTATGTATCGTTGCCCTAACTAGAAATTTCTTCCTGTATCGACGGTGGGTTTTCAAACATTTAAACTCACCTACACAAGACACCCAAAACCGGAATAACCATATGTTTGCCATTTAAATATTTGTTCCGTGCGAGAATCGAACCCTTGACACGCAGCGCAGCAGCCGATCTCTCAACCACTACGCCAACCGTGTCATCAAAAATGAACAACGTTTCAAACATCTTGTCCTTTTGAAGATCTTGGTATATTTTATATGGATACGATAAACATAAACATCGGTGATTTTCTGAATCTTACCAATTTATACGAACTTCAATGGCGATGTGAACGCAAAGCTGAGCGCAGATGTCGCTGGCGGCGCAATGGCTGCTGTCAAATCATTTTTGCTTTGACAGCAGCCATTTTTTGTGTTTAAACCGGTCTACCATCGTTATTGATAAAATGTATTGTCCCTGGAAGCTTAAGGAATTGAAAGACGAAATAAAGAAATGAGAAGCAAGGATAACTGGAAAGAAAACTGATCTTATTGAGAAGCAGACTTTTATATAATAAAATATTTTTCATCGTTGATATGTTCTAGATTTGGCTATTTTTTTTTTGTTGTATCGAGTTATTTCTTACTTGACTCATGGTAGGAAAATTTACAAAAAAATGAGAGAACATTACTTTAATGTGTTGGTATTCTTTACGTTTTAGTTTAGAAGTTTAATTTTATTTTCGGCAATCAAAGCTTCTGAAGGCCAAGCAAATGACATTCCTGCTGTAGAACTTTATCAATACGTTAATAGCTCCACTATATCGCCGAAGATAACCAAGCAACATAATCAGTTACTTTGACAGGTACATAACATAACCTGTAGATATGTATAGCCTTTTCCCAGTTGTTTTAGCGTTGTATCTTTGTTCAACAAATGTACACTGGGGTTGGTAAATCCTGGTACAGCACACAGAAACATAATTATTTTGAGAAAATGAATATTTACTGAATGATAGGTTACAAAATGTATGGATTTGACAGCTTTCAATAGCCATAGCGACGATGCGCCACCTATCGTGATAAAATGGCAGTTCACATCCCCATTGAAGCATCTTAGGTTAGGTTAAAACGGGCTGGTTTCCGCAACTCCACGACCAAGCGCGTATTTTGCGTAAAAAAAAACAAAAAGCAAAAAGCATCTTATATACCTATCAATCGTGAATTAATTGAATCCATAAATTTAATAAGACGTGATATTATTCTTGGTCTTATATACAAAAAAACCTGTTTGATATTGTCATATATTTATCTATATGAGTGAACGCATCATACTGTCGGCACGTGCGATGTATATATACATAAAATATGCATGTATGATAATATCAATCATGAAATCTTATCGGTAAGGAGATAGGCAATGAATCACAATTTCCCTCGAAAGGATTTTTAGATAATATGCAATCAGCCACGTTTTGTACGTTAATCCATCAATCATTTCAACAAAATTCCTGGTAACTAGATAAAACCCAAATAAAATTATTCACAACAGTCGTGTTTGAGACTATTATACTAAACGACTGAGCCGATTTAAAGGGATTCCATTCAAAATAGTCTGTATTAATAGAGATATACAAAATAGTAAAAATTAATTCAGAAAATCAAAACAACAAAAAAAAGACGTAAACAAGAAAAAAAAAGATATTTTTTCTTGTTTACGTCTTTTTAGTTCGCTTTTTAAGCAGTCGGGTGTTTTGAATTTTTTGAATTAATTTTTTTGTTTAACACTTTTTATTTACCATTTTATTCAAATAAGGTACATTTAAACATATAAGTGTTATATATTTTCGAAATTGCCTCTTAAAACCCTATAATTTGATACCCCACACGATGGGATTGGATGGAAAAAACTGGGGCCCCCACAATATGGCGCCCAAAAGCCGCCTTTATTCTATTTTTAAATTTAAATGTAGTCAGTGACACTCGCAGGGTTAAGACGCATCGATTGACGTACGAATCATCAAAATCGGCCAACGAGTTTGGTCTCTGGAACGCCACATAGGAACAAACATACATACATACATAGACTGATAAACACATTACCCTCCTTCGGCAGTCGGGTAAAAATAGACTGTATTTTTTTCTACACGAAACTAAGTTTCACCCGCGGCCTTGTTCCCATGATCTACGGGAACTTACATTTTTGTAGATAAAAAGCAGCCTATGAAAGGAGAATGCCCATTTTGTAAGGGAACTTAGGCCCCTTTGAAGAAATGGTTGTATCTTGATGAGTTAGGTTGTATATTGCAGACAAAACACGTTATTTTCATAGTTAGAAAACATTTTTTATATATTTTTCGATATAATAAGTTAAAACGATGTTTCTGTTCTTGAAATTAACCCTTATCTCAATGCAATAAGGTGCATACAAATATCCAAGTGAAGGGACCTGATCTGTTGTTGTCTGTACATTTAGAGTAAAGGACACGGATGAAAAATTACACAAAATATAAATCTTATTTTTGGATAATATTGAAATCGCAAACACGATACCACATAAGGGGACTGTGTATGGGCAATGTCCTTTGGCAATGGTGGTTTTCTACCAGTCAAAGAAGTTTTATAAACGATCCAGTCCTACTCATCAGTATCAGTATGTTGTATAGGGTGTCTCAGAATGTTTTTCGCTTTGATAGGTACTTTTAAAAACATTAATTTTAGTTCAAACTCGTTTTATTCGTCCTGTCGAGATTCGTCAAAGTAGCGCAAAATTTAATTGAAAAAGGTCTGACCATTTAAATAATGATTAAAGTATTGGAATGTCTTATTGTAATGATTGATGTATTGTATTTTAATGTTTTATATGTGTGTTATAACATCGCCTTGGAAGTCTCTGTAAAGGTGTTATAATAATTCATCATCATCATCATCATATCAGCCGCAAGACGTCCACTGCTGGACATAGGCCTCCCCCAAGCGTCGCCACATTGACCGGTCCCGTGCGTCCCGCATCCAGCGGATCCCTGCAACCTTCACCAGGTCATCGGTCCACCTGGTGGGAGGCCTTCCAACGCAACGTCTTCCGGTTCGCGGTCGCCACTCCAGAACCTTTCTGCCCCATCGGCCATCCGTTCTGCGAGCAATGTGCCCTGCCCACTGCCACTTAAGTTTTGCAATTCTTCGGGCTATGTCGGTAACCCTGGTTCTCTTGCGGATCTCCACATTTCTGATTCGATCACGTAAGGAAACTCCGAGCATAGCCCTCTCCATTGCCCTTTGGGTGACTGTAAGCTTTCTGATGAGGCCCATTGTGAGCGACCACGTCTCAGAGCCATAGGTCATAACTGGCAACACACACTGGTCATAGACTTTCGTCTTGAGACACTGTGGTAAGTTGGACGTGAAGATACCGCGCAACTTCCCGAACGCTGCCCAGCCGAGTCGGATTCGACGGTTGACCTCTTTCTCGAAGTTGGCCCTACCCAACTGGATCGTTTGTCCCAGGTAGACATAGTCATCCACAACTTCGAGTGTAGAGTCTCCGACCCTAATAGGAGTGGGTGTGACATGGGCATTCAACATCACCTTGGTTTTGTCCATGTTCATCCTAAGACCCACTCTTTCGGAGGCTCTACTGAGGTCATCGAGCATTGTATTGAGGTCCTCCATAGTCTCAGCCATGACCACTATATCGTCGGCAAACCGAAGGTGAGTGATGTACTCGCCATTGACGTTGATGCCTAGCCCTCTCCAGTCCAGAACCTTGAAGACATCCTCCAGTGCAGCGGTGAACAGTTTCGGAGATATGACATCTCCCTGCCTCACACCTCGCTGCAGAAAGACAGGTTCCGAGGTCTGATCCTGAAGTCGAACTGACATGGTGGCGTTTTTATACAAACACTTCAACACCTCGATATACCGGTAGTCAATTTGGCACCGTTGGAGAGACTGCAGCACAGCCCAAGTCTCGATCGAATCAAAGGCTTTCTCGTAGTCCACAAACGCTAAGCAGAGAGGCAGGTTGTACTCTTCGGTCTTCTGTATAACCTGCCGCAGCGTATGTATGTGGTCTACGGTGTTAAAGCCTTTACGGAAACCGGCTTGTTCAGGAGGCTGGAAATCGTCAAACCTGCGCGCGAGACGATTCGTGATGACTCTTGAAAACAGCTTGTAGACATGGCTAAGAAGTGAGATGGGCCTATAGTTCTTTAGTAGGGCATTGTCGCCCTTCTTAAAGAAGAGTACCACCACACCCCTGCACCATGCCTGTGGCGTTTTGCCCTCGAGTATGACGGAATCAAACAGCTTCTGAAGGGCCTTAAGGACCGGTTTTCCACCCGCCTTCAGGAGTTCGGCTGTAATTCCGTCTTCACCCGGCGCCTTGTTGTTTTTCAGCTGTTTAAGAGCCATCCTAATCTCATACAGGCTGACGTCCGGAATGTCTTCGGTATAGTGCCGGGTCAATCTAGCTCTAGGGTCTTTTGCTAGATTCGCGACGGGTTTACTGGTTGACGTGTACAACTGCCCATAGAATCTCTCGATCTCTCTCAATAGCTCCGGTTTGGCGGATACGATTCTGCCATCGTCGGTCTTCAGTTTCGTGAGCTGGCTTTGCCCAATAGTCAGATCTCTTGCAAAGACCTTGGAACCCTTATTCCGCTCAATCGCGTCTTTAATACGCTCGGTATTAAAGCGGCGGAGATCGCTTTTCAAGGACTTTGAAATCCGTCTATTGAGCTGCCGGTACTTCGATGCATCGTCTGAAGACTGCAGAATCATCTCACGCCTCTCCTTCATGAGCTTGAGAGTAGGATCAGAGAGCTTTTTGTTTATATCTGTACGGCGGGTCTTGAAAAACTTAGACCCAACCGTATGGACAGCTTCCACGAACCCATCGCTGTATTCGTCCACGGAGCTCCCTAGGCACTCGAAACGATTCTGAAGTTCGAGCTGAAAGCTCTCGGGGTTTTGGATCCGGATCTGTGCTGGACGGAGCGTAGACTTCATCAGTCGAGACCTTTCAAGCTTGATATTAATGTTCAATGTGCCTCTCACCATGCGGTGATCGCTCCCGGTTTTCACTGAATTGATCACAGAGACATCATTGAACATTTGCTTCTTGGTTGACATGATGAAGTCGATCTCATTTTTAGTTGCACCATCGGGGCTTTGCCAGGTCCACTTCCTGTGCTCACGCTTTCTGAAGAAGGAGTTCATCATATAGAGGCCCTCCTTCTCCATAAAGCTGGCCAGTAGGTGACCCCGGTGGTTCCGATGTCCAACTCCAAATTGGCCCACTTGCAGCTCATCAACGTCTCGTTTGCCCAGTTTCGCGTTGAAGTCCCCCATGACAACGGTGAAGTGAGTTTTGAAACCATGCATGGCTCTAGAAATATCCTCATACATGGTCTCTACCTCGTCGTCGGGGTGTGCCGAGGTCGGGGCGTAGACCTGTATAACCTTCAGCGAATATCTCGAGGATATTTTGAGTATAAGGTACGCCACCCTGGTCGACACACTCTCGATCTTCACCACGTTGTTCACAAGGGACTTGTGGACGATAAACCCGACACCACCCTGGGACTGCCGGTCACCCTCTCGGAAATAGAGCAGGTTACCGGATTTGAGGATTATCGAGTCCTCCCCCTCTCTTCGGACTTCAGATAACCCTATAATACTCCACCGCAACCTGCTCAATTCTTCCTCGAGTTCGGCTATCTTCTCGTCGGTCCGGAGTGTTCGCGTGTTATACGTTGCCAGGTCCAGTCGTCGGTGTTTATTAGGGTAGCCGGGTCCACTCCGGGGATTCTTCGCACCCCTTGCCACGCCATCGCCTCGACCGCTACCGTAGTCGAGGGTAGACGGGCTGCCGGGCACTCGGGGCCGTTTTTTCGTTTTGCTTTTCATTTTGGTTTGGGGGGGTTTGCCTTAATCGCCACGCTTGGCAGGCGGGTTGGCGATCGCAGTTTGTTGTTAAAGTGCACAGAGAACGCTGCTGCCCATTCTCTGGTGTATCCCTTAGTCGCCTTTTACGACACCCATGGGAAGATATGGGATGGTGAGATTCTTTACGTCCGACACCATACGGAACTATGGTAATTACTAATAAACTATAATATACTATAATAAATACTATAATAATATACTATAATAATATACTAATATACTATAATATACTAATATACTACTAATATACTATAATAATTAATGAGTAAATAAATAAAATAAATATTTACTGTTATATTAAAGAGCAGTTTTTGAATTTTGTTTATAAAAAAACAATAGTTATTAAATGCTTCCTGACACTCATTTAAACTGGAACTAAAATTTTCACTAACCCGCTGTGGATCATCAATTCATCACTCTTGGAATAGCTTTGTATTCGTCGTCTTTGCTTGCTTTAATACTTTCAGATTGACAATCTGAAATTTACTTTACTTTTTAAGTAGCTCCATATCATCATCATTTCAGCCAAAAGACGTCCAAAAGTAGCCTACTGGAGATAGGCCTTCCCCAAGTGTCATCCAATATCAGCAGGCGTTAAATCTGGGTTATTTGGGCTACCTTAATCAAGTCAAGGCATTCGACCCTTATTTTTTTGAGGATAAGGATTCAGTTACAGGCTAAGTGACTACCAGGCAGTGAAGGGTGCGCATTAAGGCGATATACACGCCCCAATGTAACGCAGTACTGGCCGTGCGCCCGCTCGGTGCCAAAATATCAAAATTGAACCTCCTTTTGAACAGTTTTGTTTGCAAAATATTATTTGATTTACATATGCTATGTTAGTTATGAAGAAATGCCAGCCATAAATTTTTCTGTATAAAAATATTTTTAAACATCCAAGTCGTTTTGGAGGAGTTTCCAAAAGTTGCGAATAAATATCGTCTTGTTAATTATTTTTTTAAAGCAAAACTATTAGTTACACGAAAAAACCTTGTGTTCCAAATTATTTACATGAATCAATAAAAAATATATATTTATTGGATGGTAAAAATTTTTTTTATACAGAAAAATTGATGGCTGGAATTACTTCATACCTAACATAGCATATGTAAATCAAATAATATTTTGCAAACAAAACTGTTCAAAAGGAGGTTCAATTTTGATATTTTGGCACCGAGCGGGCGCACGGCCAGTACTGCGTTACATTGGGGCGTATATATCACCTTAAGTATTAAAACCGAAAAACCATCTAAGACACATTTTACATTTTCTTAAATCAACATAATTCTCATATTATTCAAACCCTCGAGTTTATTTTTAGAAGGTACCTAAACCGAGTCCTTCGAAAGAGTTCATTCACTTTTCCTGCTTACTAAAGCGTTAATATCACAAGGTAGGTAGAGGCACAGTCCCATTGAGAGATATTAACTAATAGTTTTGCAGTTTATGAAGAGCTACACTGCAATTAGATCTACAAGATAAGACAGAAATGGCAATATATAGTTCTAGTTTGGAAGTACTAGATCTGATCAAATCAAAACCGCAAACGACGTCAAGGATAGACACAGATGGAGGAAAATCATAAAAGTAAAGTTGGTCTCCATTGGAGGAATCACATTCATCAGTTATGAAGAACACGATGCGAGGAGCGAGTTTGGAAGTAGAGAATAATAAATAGAAGTAAAACTAATAGTTTTTCGATAGGACCACGCCCTAAGGCACATAAGACGAAGTATAGTTCTCACCAAAATTCATGGCCGCCCTAAAAATTGACGAGAACTATATCAACCACATATTTAGTACAAGGAGGTCACCGCTTACGACACTTCCACAGCTATATAAAAAAATAGAACAACCTGCTAGATATGGCGACCTGTTAAATCGAGTATTTGGTGTCGCAACTTAAATACTAGTTCCGCTCACTTGGTTAACTTGTTGCGAAATCTGTGAAGTATATTGATCACCTTTACCAATTCTTTAGGTACTAAGAATTGAATTGAATAGACTGGGCGTACACAGAGTTCTTTGTGTTGAATTGTAAGTTTGTTACCTGACTTCGCAATGTCTGGCCATTGAGATTGAAAAGAGTGTCCGTGGAGTTTCTTGCACGTTCTTCTCCAAATAGATACTACTGATTCTAGCTTATGTGCAACTTCTTCTTTATTATGTGCCTCTGGTTTGGGCCGAATAAATTTATTTTCTTTCTTTAACTGGCTTCATCTTTTTCTTGACAATTCAAAAGTAATTTTAAATGATTTAATTGAAATAAATGATTTTGAGTTGTGACGTTAATCTATTGGCTTTTTTAAAGGGAAAAAAAACTTAAGTTTGCTCGATGCAACAAAGTATCCATTTCATATATATATATTTCATACTTTATAAAAGGTATTAAATGTGATCGTTAAACAACAGCATAGTCCTCAAAGTTTCTTAGTTCTGGGACGCAGGCCACCTGTCTGAAAGTGGGACCATGATCCACCATGCCGGCCCAGTAATTAAAATTAGTTAAATAATTAATTACCTTTAGAGTTTTATGATTTTAATAGAAAGTTAAGTTTACATAGGAATATTGGATGCAAAAGTTGAAAGACGCACGGGACAGGTGAATGCATTGACACTTGGGGGAGACCTAAGTTCAGCAGTGATGATAGGAATATTAATGAATTAAAACTAGTAAATTTTGGCGTTGGGTGCAATACCTACTTTCAGAAATTGTATTGCACTTAAATAAGTGTCAGTAGCAATTAACATATTATTATGATCTAGCAATATAAGCAGTATATTCAACATGGAAATGACTAACTCATTATTAAGAATCCCGCGATATCTACATAACAACAACTTTTTGCTCCTCTCACGGAAATCAGCTATTTGTTGGCAGTTTTTTGTTTGGCTAACTAATTCTTTACAAATAACTCCAACATATGTGCTTTGTACAGTAAACCCATCTATTCATTAATGTACATAACTTGTGAGATATAAAAACACTTCCTAATGAAATAAAAACTCATGGGTTTTTACCATTTGGTAGACAAGACATCAAAGATATATTTTATTCAGTATGTAATAAGGATGTACGAAAGCCTATTTTTGTAGTGCTTTATTGTATCTATACTAATATTATAAAGCTGAAGAGTTTGTTTGTTTGAACGCGCTAATCTCAAGAACTACTGGTTGAAATTGAAAAAATATTTTTGTGTTGAATAGTCAATTTATTGAGGAAGGTGATAGGCTAAATAACATCACGCTACGTCCAATAGGAGCAGAACATAAATGAAAAATGTTGCAAAAACGGGAAATATATTCCTTTTTGAGAGCTTCCGTCGCGTGCGCTGCGTTACGCAGCAACCATGTATGTATAGGTAGACAGTTGACGGGAGCGAAGCCGCTTGGGACAGCTAGTATTTTTATAAACTTTTTGATATATACAAAATATACATGACAAAATCAATGAAAATATAAACATATATCAATTTAATAAGACCCGTAAAAGAAAAAATCAGGACTCTCTTATGATGAAACAGAAGCGCCTTTGAATATTCCCAAAAAGATACCTAAGCTACTAGATACTTTCTTTAATCTTTCAGAATATCGATCATTTTAATTCAAACAAAAAAAAAGTAAAGTTAGAAGAAGTTAGTGTAAAAAAAATAAAAGTTTGTCGACGGAGCCCCGCTGGGCCCGCGGGGCACCTTTTTCTGTCTGCAAGGTCTAAAGTAACCGAACATGAAGGAGATGACGGGTGTTTTTCAAGCGTAGGTATGCAAAAATGTCTATTTGTGTTCTTTGGCACACACCACCCCCTACACACAACACACAAACCCACAACACAAACAAACACACACAAAATACACATACACACCTACACATGAATTCAATAAATCAAAGGCTACTAGGGGACCAGAAGGGTATAAACTGCAATCCGAGATACAGGCTGCCACCTAGTACGGATGCAGAAAGTCCTATATGTACAAACTAGTAGCCGTACATTCTTCTTTCATTTTTTTTGTATTATGTGTGTAATTGTGTTGTGTTTGTGAGTTTCTTTTTTGTGTGTAATGTTTGTTGAATAAATATTATTTGTTTTATTTTGATTTGTTAGGTACAATGAGTATAATAATATGTAAAATACTAACAATTGGTGTCCGGAACGAAATTGTCGATGCCTGCGATTAAAGTCAAGTGATGCTAATGGTAAATTTATTGTAAACAAGCAGTTTACGCACGGTTTCCAATTCGTCACAATTTCACAATAATTTTCTTTCTACAAACTAATTGTAGACGTGCAAAAAATTGCATTGAAATCAGTGGGAGTTACGATGCCATAGACTGACACACATATCTACAGTTCATAAAAAAGTATATGTCCGTGAAAATGCTACATACATATAATTAAAATAATGTTTACCTATGCAAATTCAATGTATACCAGTACAAGGTCAATGTCATATTAATATGCATCAGCTTAATTGACGTAATATTAACGCAGACAGAGCTAATTACTCGATTACCTAATAGGTGAATACGTCATTTCATGTTTATTTGCTTACTAGCTGACCCGGCAAGCTTTTGTTTTGCCATCAAAACACCAAACATTTATCTACCCTACCTACCCTACTCTACCCTACCTTATCTACCCTACCCTACCTACATACCTATCCTACCTATGTATGTAAGGTAATTTTTATATATATAGATTTTTCTCGTCAAACAACTGGTTATATGAAAGTTCTGAGTTTTGTGCGAAGAAAGTACCAATTAGTGGACGAAATTCGAAGACATGTGACACCCTTCCATCTTTTAAACTATTACATCGTTAATATAACATTTTAGGCCATATAATTGCACACACAAACACATTGCAGTCACCTACATACACCCTCCAACACCTACACAAACACTCACTCATACACAGGTACTTCTGTTTTTCCTAATTTATGTTTTTTAAATATTGTTACCTTAGCTTACTCACCCACCCTTTTTCTGATCTCAAATCTTGTCATTGTTTACTCTTATAAGCTAATTTTATCTGAAATTGTAATTGTTTATAAAAAGCGCTGTGAGGTAGAGGCCTGGTGACTAACACAGGTTTTATTTACAGGCACCAGCGATCCACAACCAAAGTTGTAAATTACAATTTAGCATAATATTTTTTTTTGTTTTGTCCTTGGTTTGTGGTAAGAAATAAACTATATTTATATATAGATATGTTGGCATCCCCAACATTTAAATAATTATATTATTTTGTCTGGCAACACTGCTTGTACTGTCAGTCTTTTATCTGTCATGTAGTGCCACTGTCTGTCATCTGTCATGTCAAAATGGTATGTCAAACTGATATAAAAATATAGCAATCTCGATTGTCTTCAAGAACGGTCATGTTTTATTTTACTCCACAAACATCTCTCTCAATCCTACCAGCCAAATCCTGGAAATACAACCCTTACGTCCTCGCACAAGATAGTATTTAAACGAGCGAAAATAAATTCAAATTAAAGGTGTAAAAAATACTGAATATGGCTTACTGAAATACTAAGTGGGCGACAAACAGTGGGCGAATACTATATTTCAATATTTAAAACAGCGACTTGAAAATATATATTCGAACCTAACTTATCCATGTCGGGGTTCTCTAAGATCCCGAGCTCGCTTCGCTCGCTCTTGGACTAAAATGTTGAAAACACGAAGACACCCGAACTCCCGCGCTGCACAGCGAAGTCGCTTCGATGGTTGGTCAGCTATTTTCAAAAGAATAATATGCTAAAATAGAAAAACTAGAACCCCAAATACAATTAAAGTATGTATAAATATTATTACCGCAGCTCACAAAAACCTCTGAAAAGGTTATGCTCAAACCGGATAAATTGTTACTTATTATATTTAGTCGCCCATTCAGTATATATTTTTCATCACATTTGCACGTAAAAAGTATCTAAACATACAGGTTAATTTGGCCGTAATGCCCCGTATAAAACCCTCGGGCTTTCTTTTTGTCATGAAACCCTAGGGTGGTAAGTAATATTTTTTTTATTTATGGCACAGCACACAGGTCATGCAAGTTCAAGCAAGGAGTTTACACGCAATTGAAAAATTGTCTTAAAATGTTATCTAAACAGGTATTTTTTTGCAATCTCGCTACATGTTACTTAAATAATCAACTAATATTCTTAATAATCGATTTTAATAGTTATTGTATGAAAACGTCGAAATTATTTAATTCTTTTTACACTCCGTCATGGCTGTATACCTACGTCAGTATTTGCCCTTAAAGTTTCTGAACGAAACACTGTATAATCTGTGGTGTGGGCAAAAATTCGCCAACCGCTTAAAAAAAAGTTCACGTATTTCGTAATAACAGCTGTGCTGACTTGTGTATTAAAGCTATAATTCATAATTATTACTCGCAAATGTGATGAAAAACATTGTATGTATCACGGGCGGTACGGGAATTACGAACCTCGACTCAGAAAGCCCTCAGTCTTCGACTTCGGGCTTCTACTAGAGCCTCGATCGTAATTCCTTACTTACCGCCCTTAATACACAATGTACTATTTCACCCGGTTAATCATTTCCCATATATTATTATATCCACCAAGCCGCACTGGGCCCGCGTGGTAGATTACGGCTCAATCCTTCCCACAGAGGAGGCATGTGTCCCAGCAGTGCTGACATTACAGGTTGATAGTGCTTATGCATAGATATGCTAGATAGAACTCATCATTTTACCACGATTTTACTGCAATCTTATTCTTATAATACACCTTGAGTCATCACCATTTTATCATAATAAATAATGAATCATTTATTTACAAGTAACAGGACACAAAGCGTTTGTAAAAATTTACATACTTACAAACTATGTTAATTAAACAATACAAAACACAAAAACAATACAATATCAATTGTGACATCGCTACCACAAGGTCACAGACCCAGCCGACACCTTGCAGCAGTGGTTCACGAAAAAGGAGGGTTATGTTTTTCAAGCGTAGGTATGTAAAAATGTCTATATGTCTTCTTTGGCACGCTCTACAGCTTAAAACGTTTGACGGACTTCAAGATATTTGGCGTTTTAATAAAGAGCCCACGAAAAAAAATAGCGGTCTACTGCAAAAATTAAATAACTTTCTGTCCTTTCCAGTCTGTCTGTCCTTTTTACCCGTCTGCGATCAGGTGGTCAGCCAGCTCGCGAATATGTATCCTCCGACTGCACAGCATGATTTTCTACTTGTTTACTTCTTTTTAGTTCGCCTATTAAGCAGCCGGGTTTTTGATTTTTAAATTAACTTTTTGTTACAAGAAAAAAAAGATTCCGACGAATTGAGAACCTCCTCCTTTTTTTGAAGTCGGTTAAAAAGACTTTTTTTGCGTCGTGTTGTTGTGATAAAAGTGAAACTTCTTAAAATATAAAAAAAGAATAGTGGTTTAGTGAGGCAGGAAGAAAGATCTTTCTTCTCTCTCACGTAACGAGATGTGCCCAAAGGTGACGCGTCCTTGAAATACTTCAAAAATCTTTTACACGGGTTCTAATTACCTAAGCGCCCTGAAAAGACTGGAATTCCCTGCCGGAGTCTGTGTTTCCCGATAGCTACAATCTAGGGGTCTTTAAGTCAAGAGTGAATAGGTTACTTCTAGGCAAGCGTGCTTCACCGTCGACCACATCATCGCTTACTATCAGGTGAGATAGTGGTCAAGCGCAAGCCTATATAAGAACAAAAAAAAAAACAAAAAAAAATATATATATAATAACCGACTCGTGGTATTATAATTATTGTGACAATTATATGAATATCATTCGACGTTAATAGCCCCATTTGAAAAGATTGTTCGAGTGTTTTACCGGATGCAGGATTTAATGGAAAAGTGTTATCGCTTTTTTACCGGCAAACAAATACCTTTATGCTTTGTCCATGATTCCGCTCACTTCTTGTTATCTGTCAAAACAACCATTTTGATTAAGGCCTAGCGCACACTGCGAAATCTCATCGCGCGGTTTTTTTCTGGCGGTTTATAATCCGCGCACTGAATCATAACTTAGACGATTGGCAAATAAAACGCCTCGCCAGTTTTGTCTGATTCTGCCCAGTTCTCAGCTGTAGCCGTTCATAGTGCACAAAATATTCGAGTGAATTAAAATTGCGCCGCGGCGTGGTGGATTCTGTAGCAAAACACATATTAATTGGTTTTTGTCCCAAGTGCGTGCAGCTTTATATAATTTTTAAAACGAGGTTAAATTGATTAATATTGAAATTAAAATTTACATAACTATTTCAATTATGTTTTGAAAAATATGAATAAAATGCTATGTTGGCGACTTCACAAAAAAATTACATTCCCTAATACAAAATTTTTACTTCCATAGTTTGGGTGAAAATAAAAAAAAACAAGCCTATTAACGCTAAAATAAAAATGGGGTTACTTTGAAACACCATTGTTCTTTCATTGCAATATAAATTAACCCCAATTTACAATGTATTTTTAATGAATTCACACTGTACAATTCAAAATATTTTTTCTGCAACAAGTAAACTTGTTCTTGCCCTGAGGTTGATGCATAACATGGTTGACATGTCAGTGTTGCAAATTTTAAAAAGATTATTGAGGTGCGTTCCGTTTTCACGGAGTACGCTTTAACAACCTAAAAAAAATAAAGTTATCATCAAAGTTACCCCAGATCTTAATGTAACCCCGTTTAACCGGTACCCTAAGATAACGTATCTAGAGAAGAATCAATATTAAAATTGTCCAAGAAGAAAAAAACTCAGATAATTACACACAGACTCATTTCCTAATGGACAGCCTTTAATAATAAAAGGAAGGATACGCCTATACCGACCGTAATATTTCTTACTGCAGGACAATGGTTTTTTTTTTTTCCACATCGTAAGAGTTTGGCTTCGCACATCTTGTGCATTTGCCAGAGTCAAGTTAATAGGCAATGGCCTTCTTATGCAAAGTTTGCTCATTGCATGTTTGCAATTTGAAAACTTGATAACTTAGGTTTTCCATCCGCGCTAGTCAGAGACGTTTTATTTTTTTAAATTTAGAAATCATCAACCTACATGTTATGTAAGGTCTGTTTTAATAAAAAATATGTTTGATAGGTTCTGACAATCTCTTGTTCAAGATGTGGATTGTGGACCTTAGCGACCTTCTATAAGCTTGTGCGGCCAACCATGGTGGGTTGTGAAATTATAGGTAGGTAAGCCTAGTAAAAATTAGGCACATTAAAAAGCTTTTATAGTACCTATCCAATTCACCGCCTACTCATCATGGACAACCCAGCAGCTGAAGTATATAAAATGCCACTTAACCGCTCGTCCAAAACATCTACAATAACCAATAGCGAAAGTAAATTTGTCTGTTTGTTACGTTTTCCTGCCCAATTATTAAATTAAATAAAATAAAAAATGTTTATTTGACACAAAGGTAACACGTAACATGATGATGCTAACTCCCAACCAATGCCTGGGTCTGTATTTTGGGGTGATAGTGATTCACCCATGGAATTAATGAGAAAAAACAAAATCCATAAAATGAGAGTTACTACATTGCCTAATGTTATGATCAATTTATATAAAACCAAATAAATGAAAACCAAACCAAAACCAAATTAAAATAAAATTACAAATAAAAAAACAAATTAAAATCTATTATAATTAAATTAAAATCAACTTTAATCAAACTAAAATCAAACTACAACCAAATATCAACTTATAATCAAATTAAAATCAAGCCAAACTCAAATTAAAGTCAAAATAATAAATCAAATTAAAGTCAAAGCCATTTATTTGCATTAAATGCGGTACAAAAGATGGTATAAATAAGTTATTAGCACAATGACACATTTCGCCATAAGTTGGCATGCAAATATTAAGATATTTGTTAAGGTGCTTACAATAAGCAAATCTCTAATAATCTAATTACACATTTTTATTAGGTATTTAACCTGTTAAGTTTAATAAACTCTTCAAAATACTTAGTTTACATATTAGACTATGCAATTATATGGTTAACAAAAAACACACAAAAAAAACACACACACATAAAATACAAATCAATTAATATCATAAAAGGCAGTAGGTAGATTAATATTAACTTAGAATCAACGTTAAATCAAATAAAATTAATTGAGGGGCTAAGAGGGGAGAACAACAAACATACATGCTTGTGATTTTTGTGAGTGTAGTTGAGAGTTGAGATGAGTTGAGTGTGTAGTGTGAGTGAGTGAAGTCATTCCATCCATAGAAAATGGCTGGTCTAGTATTGTAAAATAGTTGGTCTAGCAAGACGGTGGTGGTCTATATTAGACGATCTTGGAGAAGTACATTTATCCTGAGAGTACATTCCCTTGGGACAATTTTCGAATTTCGTGAACGAAGCCGTGGGCAGAAGCTAGAACATAATATGTTTTGCATTGTTATAACCGCCAGTCATTTCAGAAGTAACACACGATTTCCATTATCTTTATCTGTTAGATAAGAAGGCAATAGCAATTCAAATGTGGTAAAAGTATTGATACAGGAAAATGATAACGAAATTTCGGCAGATATGATAGATGGTGGATCAGTATTAAGTTATTAAGCAGTGTGTGTAGTGGGGATTTGCGGCAAATGTAAGCAACATTGGTTTATTTAGAAGTAAAATATCATCACAAAATAAATAATCATGGCATCAATATATTTTTTTCCTTTTTTCTTTCTTCGTCAACTGCTGGACATAGACATCCATCAGGCGTCACCACATTGACGGATCCCGTGCGTCTCGCATCCAGCTGTTTCCCGCACTCAAAGAGATGTCAGCAATAACTGACGGGGTCCGCTAGGGCCGATGCCTGTCTGGGTCGCGGATAAATTTGAAAAAGAGTTATCTGGCTCAAGTAAACGTAGGAACACGGGTCTTCTTCTTCATTTCGAGTCGATGGGAAACTCTTTATAAGTTTTGGGCCCACTCCGATTGCGGCGTCATTGGCGAGCATAAGGTCCTCCAAAGTGCAGGTGAATGGGCACTTGGGACCCTCCAGCATGTGTGCCATATTTTGCAAAGGGGCACCGCACTCACACTGGGTATCAGACGGGTCTATAAACCCCCATTTTGCCAAATTGTGTTTGCAGCGGCCTACTTGGGTGCGCCATGGCTCTCAGGAGAGCTGTTTGAGTTTACCATCGTGGTGAAAGGATTAGTCAGCTAGACTCTGCATTACCGAGTGCTAGCTGTCCAGGGTGCGCCGGGCGTTTGGAATCGCGATGCGATTAAAATTAACGCCACTCGGAAAGGCTCCTTTCATGCACCCCGGAACACGGGTGGGTTTTAGCCAGTAAAACTCTGACACACCCTCCTGCTTCACCCAGAGCGGGAGAAGTAATTGGATGATTTATCACCGAAAAAAAAAAACAAAAAAAAAGCTGTTTCCCGCAACATTAACCAGGTCATCGGTCCAACTAGTGGGAGGCCTTCCAATGCATCGTCTTCCAGTTCACGGTCGCCATTCCATAACTTTTCGGCCCCATCTGCCGACCGAATAAAATATTAAGTAACCACGACGACGACACCAAGACAAATTCCACTCTCTGATTACTCAACATTATGAGTATGAGCAACGCTAACCTTGCTGACTTAGTAATATTTTATCGTGTTATGAGCAATTTATATATTGCTCGGCTCTATAAACGAGAAGTGTTGTATCAGTGAAATTAAAATTTGTGTGAAAAATTATTTTAAGGTCTTTCACAGAAAGTAACTTTGATAGTGCCACCTATATCTGTCATTATGGGTATCACCTGTGCTAAATGAAAATTCGTTTTTTGTCCGTTAAAGGTAGATTAATATAAAATATTGAAAACGTCTTTTTACCCGGCTGCAAGTATATTTGTATGTAATATTCTTTATTACCTCTTATCTTGCAAACCGCTAGACGGATTTTTATAATTAATACATCGTTAGATAGGGCTTGGCCGCCCAAGCGTTCTTAGATAAGTTTCGTGAACATAAAACAAAAATGGCGGGTTTTGTGCGCCATATTGGGGGGGACTCAATTTTTATTTTCTTCGAAGCCCATCGAGTGGGGTATCAAAATGAAGGATTTTTATAGTTGATTACAAAAATATATAACACTTATATGTTTAAAGATGATTCGAAAAAAAAAGTAACTAAAATGTTGTAAATACTTTTCTTTTTAGTTCGCTTACTAAGCAGTCGGTTTTTGATTTTTAAATTAACTTTTTTTTCTTTTGACACGTAAACATAGTTACGCAGATATAATGCGTTGAAATATCGTATGACGTTACGCCGTTAGTACATTTTATACTGACATAGTGACGTCACAAGCCCCCACTCCTGAACTTTGACACGCTTTACCTTTGTCAATTTTTATTGATTTGGTAAAGATTAAATAGAATTATATTTTTTTTTATCCAGGTATTATCCCTATTTTGGTTATGCTCTTGCAAGTACCATGGGTCGGGAAACTCGGAGACAATCAATAAAATCGAAACGCAATTACAAGACCATCACAATCAATCGATAACCGTTTTGTGCGGATGTCAAAATCAAAAAATCAAAATGTTTATTTCGTTATTACACGTTATACAATGTTATACAGTTGGTGGCGTCTCCTTTTAAGCAAATAGATGCCTGTACCAGGAGGCGCCGCTCTTTTATATCTTACGAGTGTAATAAGTTACAAGACAAAAGTGCAATGAATGAATAATTAATAGTCTATTTTTTGTTTTTTTTTTTAATCCTTAGTCTGTTGGTGTGTGTGTATGTGTGTGTGTGCGTGCGAGTGTGTGTGTGTATGTATGTGTGGGTGTGTGTGATAGAGAGTGTGTGTGAGTGTGCATGGTTTTTTTATATGGAAGTGATTTGTGTAAATAGAAACAGTTTTCAGTTGACAGTTTATAGAAGATTCTCTGTTTCATCGTAGCATAACTTAGTTATCCACTTGATGTGATGTATATTTTCCCTATTTGTATTTTAGTTAATCCTTTTATGTTTCTTTCTTTCTTCAAAAACAAATGACAATCCTTTTTCCATATTCCAGAAATCATAATGGCGTCGGCTTCAGTGATGCTGGTGCAACCCGCAGGCGAGTTATGGGAGAGGATCAGAGTAGAACTGAATGAGAACGTGAACACTAGGGACCAAGACTTGGCAGCTATCAAGGAGTGGTTGAGGAAGCAGCCGCATCTGCCTGATGAGTGGGGTGAGTTTAATATACTTAAAACCTTTTTAAGAAATGTCAATGATTGAAAGAGAAAGGATAAAGGTCTATCCACACATATCAGGGCCGTGCCCGGGACGTGACAGGGCCGGGCCAAATCATTGAAGCTGCTTCACTGGCCCGTGCACGGACGCGTGTGAACGAGTTCATATAGAATGTTCACAACGATGTCTTTATGAGCCCCTGACAGGGTACGGTCCGTCCACGTCCCGGGCACGGCCCTGATATGTGTGGGTAGGCCTTAAGACGAAAACAAAACTGGCGTATTAGCAATTTCATTGGTAAAAGTTACTGTGCATTAACGAAACTATTACAAAACAAATAATCACACTTTTAATATTATAAAGACGAAAGTATGTGAGTGTGTTTGTATGTGTGTTAATTCTTCACGCTCAAACGGCTGGACGGATCTGGATGGATCATAGGATACTTTCTATCCCGTGAATATGTTCCCTTGGGATAAAAACCGACATTCACGCAGGCGAAGCCGCTGGCAGAAGCTAGTAATATCTAATTAGCACCCAGAATCTTCTTAGTTTTTGGATGATGTTTCGGAATATTTAGTTAAACCCTTTGTGGAATTAACGAGACCATTAAAATTTTGGTAAGTTGTTCCATACATAGTTAAGTTCCTAGATTAGGAACCAAAGCAATCGTTTTGAGTAACTTTAGAAGAAGATCTCTTGTAAATATTTATCTATCTGAATGTTGAAAGTCTACCATCTACCAAGTTGTACGAGTTTGATTTATAATATGCAGTCGCTTAATTATTATTGAAATAGACTTTACAGAAGATCACACCTTCAAAAAACCGGCCAAGTGCGAGTCGATCTCGCGCACCGAGGGTTCCGTACAAACCTCAGCTTAAAAGTATTATAGACCTGAGTATTTGATATGAATTTCAATTTAATACCTCTACGCGTTCATGAGGAAAGGGGTAGTGAGTTTAAAATTATTAAAATATTTTTTTTATTATATGATGTAACTAAAAATTTACGGTTTTCAAAATTATTCCTATATATATAGGATTCTTCGCACCCCTTGCCACGCCATCGCCTCGACCGCTACCGTAGTCGAGGGTAGACGGGCTGCCGGGCACTCGGGGCCGTTTTTTCTTTGTGCTTTTCATTTTGGTTTGGGGGGGTTTGCCTTAATCGCCACGCTTGGCAGGCGGGTTGGCGATCGCAGTTTGTTGTTAAAGTGCACAGAGAACGCTGCTGCCCATTCTCTGGTGTATCCCTTAGTCGCCTTTTACGACACCCATGGGAAGATATGGGATGGTGAGATTCTTTACGTCCGACACCATACGGAACGTCCGACACCATACGGAACAGTAGATTTGAGTAAGGGACATTAGATTTGAGTAATTGAAATAAATTTCAGCTTGATACCTGCACACGTTCCTGAGAAAAAGGTTCTTGACAGACAGACAGACGGACGGACAACAAAGTGGGCCCTATAAGGATTCTGTTTTTTCCTTTCGAGGTACGGAACCCTAAAAACCGCTGTAGGAACTAAAATAAGGAAAAATAAGGAAATTTATTTATTTATGCCTCCACAGAGGACCGCTGTTTGATGACCTTCCTGCGAGGATGTAACTTTTCCCTAGAGAAGTGTAAGAGGAAGCTGGATATGTACTTCACAATGAGGGCAGCCTGCCCGGAGTTCTTCACAAACAGGGACATCACGAGGCCGGAACTCATGGATCTAATGTCTAGAGCGTAAGTGTCAACTTTTTTTATGAAGTCAAAATAAAATAGTTTATTTCAAATAAACCTTAGAGGTACGTTTAAATTGCGTCAGTAGGTCTTAATGGAGATGAATTTGCATGAAACTCCACGGACACTCTTTTCCATCAGTTTTAATTACAATTTTTTGGTTACATCATTCTTGTTGAAAAAATACATAACTATATCTGAGAACAATGCAAACAAACAGGCCGAGGCAGCAAAGTTATGACTAATACCAACTGACGGCACCCGTTCACGGACATGACGCATGGATCGGCACCACTCAGCTCAACCATCATGATGGGAACCGAAAGTTCCAAAGATACAACACAACTGAAACAACTGGAAACGATGGATTTTCCTACTAAATCAAAATCAATTCAGGAGTATTCTGCTGCCTATTATGTTATGTTCTTTACATAGCCCAAAGGAATTCATGAAATGGTAATTAGATAACCTGTATTCCTCTGATATTTTCAGGCAAGCACCTACAATGCCTGGTTTGACTCCCTCCGGAAGAAGAGTCACTATTTGCAAAGGTAAGAAGATGTTTTGATAGTAAGTTTAAAAAACCGGCCAAGTGCGAGTCGAACTCATGCACGAAGGGTTCCGTACCATTATCGCAAAAAACGGCAAAAAAACACGTTTGTTTGCTACCCACTGAAATATTTATTTTATTCTGTTTTTAGTATTTGTTGTTATAGCGGCAACAGAAATACATCATGTGTGAAGATTTCAACTGTCTAGCTATCACGGTTCATTAGATACAGCCAGACAGACTGACCGCGGAGTCTTAGTAATAGCGTCCCGTTTTCACCCTTTGGGTACGGAACCCTAAAAATCTGTCATAACTTCGATCAGGGGGGAGTGAAGTTATGACAGTTTGTATTCGGTCTGTATTCCCAAAAGGAATAGTAAACCTACCTGCATGATCTTTCAAATACAGAAGACAAACACCAAACTCGCCGTTACCGCTACTTAAAAATACTAAATTAGTAGGAGGGATAAGATCCGGTAGATGATGTGGTCGACGATGTAGCACGCTTACCTAGAAAAGAAACCTATTCACTCTTGTCTTAAAGACTCCCAGGTTGTAGCTATCAGGAAATACAGAATCCTCCTTAGCTGTACGCATAATGAAAGAGAAAACACACACACTCAAAGACTACACACATGAAAGAGAAGGATAAACTGATTTTAAATTAGTTCGGCAGGCTTATTACGTATCTTTTGCAAGAGCAAAACGATAGCGATCAAACGCTATACGTCACAAAATTCGGCATTACCTGCAGTGTAGGTATGGTAGGTCCTACACAATCGTTTGCTCATCGCTCGCTGTTTGCCAAATGCACTTACTTCTAAAAAAACCGCCAACAACTCTAAAACTTTTGTATTGTAGAGCAATTATTGCGCAAAAATCGCTATCGTTTTGCTCCTGCAAAAGATACGTAATAAGCCTGCCGATCGGTATCGTGAAAAATTATTGGACTCTTTCGAAAAAAGTATCTTCACCAATGAAAGCGACCAATATTTTTGGCAAAACCGAACATATGTAAAGGGAATTTGTCATACTTTTATATGCAGTCATGAATTAACCTTTGCCTAAAGTAAATAAGCACTAAATACATTTATGTCTTCAAAGTAAAGAAGGAAAGGTTAATATGGCAAAACACAACTTCCTTTCAAAATGAATCATCTTTACAACTATTTTCCTTAACATTGCTACACTAATATCGATCGCATGATAGAAGTAATTAGCCACCAGTACCGTTCGACCTGCGTTTGACTTACTGAAGAAACTTAGTCTGTTCACAATATGGTCCACTTTTTATATACTTCCCGTTGATTGTTGCAAACATCGTAGGAAATCCTATGTGAACCAACTTGTTGAACTAGTTTAGTTAACGTTCGATTTCTATTGTATCAACCAATCTGCCCAGGCTTTGCCCAACTTAGTTGGGTCGGATTCCAGTCTAACCAGGTGCATGTGCAATTCCAGTTGAGTACAAGTGTTTTAAATGGAGCAACTGCCTATCAGACCTCAACAACCCAGTAATTGGGTACAGTTGTTCTATCTCACGACGGCGCGGCTACGGGTTGGTCTTAGTCGTGTGTGTAGATGCACATGCACATTGTTTCTGTGTGCTCAGGTGATACTGAGCACTCCCGAACTTACGCACACAGAAAAAAATGTAAATGTACAGTTGTTCTATCTCACGAGCGACGGCGGATTGGTCTTAGTCGTGTGTAGATGCACATGCACATTGTTTCTGTATGCTCAGGTGATACTGAGCACTCCCGAACTTACGCACACAGAAACAATGTGCATGTACAGTTGTTCTATCTCACAATAGCGGGTTGGTCTTAGTCGTGTGTATAGATGCACATGCACATTGTTTCTGTGTGCTCAGGCGATACTGAGCACGCCCGAACTTACGCACACAGAAACAATATGTATTTACAGTTGTTCGATCTTACAATGACGGGTTGGTTTTAGTCGTGTGTGTAAATGCACATGCACATTGTTTCTGTGTGCTCCGGCGATAGTGATCACTCCCGAGCTTACGCACACAGAATCAATGTGCATGTAAAGTTGTTCTATCTCACAATGGCGAGTTGGTCTTAGTCGTGTGTGTAGATACACATGCTTATTGTTTCTGTGTGCTCAGGCGATACTGATCACTCCCGAGCTTACGCACACAGAATCAATGTGCATGTAAAGTTGTTCTATCTCACAATGGCGAGTTGGTCTTAGTCGTGTGTGTAGATGCACATGCTTATTGTTACTGTGTGCTCAGGCGATACTGATCGCTCCCGAACTTACGCACACAGAAACAATGTACATTTACAGTTGTTCTAACTCACGACGGCGCGGCGACGGGTTGGTCTTAGTCATGTGTGTAGATGCACATGCACATTGTTTCTGTGTGCTCAGGCGATACTGATCGCTCCCGAACTTACGCACACAGAAACAATGTACATTTACAGTTGTTCTATCTCACGACGGCGCGGCGACGGTTTGGTCTTAGTCATGAGTGTAGATGCACATGCACATTGTTTCTGTGTGCTCAGGCGATACTGAGCGCTCCCGAACTTACGCACACAGAAACAATGTGTATTTACAGTTGTTCAATCTCACAAAGGCGGGTTGGTTATAGTCGTGTGTGCAGATGCACATGCAAATTGTTTCTGTGTGCTCCGGCGATAGTGATCGCTCCCGAGCTTACGCGCTCAGGTTGGTCTTAGTCGTGTGTGTAGATGCAATGTCTATCTACGCACACGACTAAGACCAACCGCCGCCGTCGTGAGATAGAACAACTGTAACGCTATACCCCTTTGCCAGACTGGTGTCAGATAACAGGCTTCTGACGACCCGTAACGACTGTTAAAGATCTTCTTATAACAGCCGGGACCAGTGGCTTAACGTACTTTCCGAGGCACGGAGGAAACTCGCTATGTAGGTAAAGATAGTCACCATACACGGACCGAACTCGACAAGCGATGCTTAAACTGGTAAGACCGACCCGTGCGGCTGAATATTAATTAGCCACGAGCTTCTCCGAGTGCAATTTCGATTGTAATGTAAATGAATCTAATACCTGTACACGAGCAATTCTTGTATATATATTATGAAATCTGAATCTTGGAAACGGCTCCAATGATTTTCATGAAACTTTGTATGCAGCGGGTTTCTGGGGCGATAAATCGATCTGGCTAGGTTACATTTTTAGAAAACGTTGTTTTCTCTGTTTACACCCGAGCAGAGCTCGGTCCCCCAAGTACTGAAGTATAAAACAATAATATGTTCTAGTACTAGCCTTGTCAAAGTTATTTGCAGTATTCTTAATTAAGCTTAATTATGTTTACCTCTACACACGAAAGTCTTATCGCGAATCTAAGTAATTTTTGTTTGACGTTATTGTCTTACAAATTCTACGTTATGTTTGCAATTAAGTTTAGTTTTTAGGGTTACGTACCCAAAGGGTATTAATAAGAATCCACTGTCCGTCTGTCTATCTGTCTGTATGTCTGTCACCAGGCTGTATCTCATGAACCGTGATAGCTAAACAGTTGAAAATCACGAAAAGTTCACAGATGATGTATTTCTGTTGCCGCTATAATAACAAATACTAAAAACAGAATAAAATAAATATTTAAGTGGGGATCCCATACAACGAACGTGATTTTTGCCGTTTTATGCGATAATAGTACGGAACCCCCATCGCGCGCGAGTCCGACTCGCATTGGCCGATTTCACGTTTCTGTTAAGTTAGAAATATAGAATAGAATACACAACTCACGTGAGTCTAACTATTCTCAGTCTCATTTTTTCTTTCCTTGTTTTAATAAGACTTTTTACAATGGTTTTCAATCATCTTTATAGCCCTTTGCTAAGAATAGTTACAGCACTGATAACAACATTTGTGCCACATGTTAAATTTAGTCTAGCTATACTTATTTTTTTTTTTTACCTTTGTATAGATTCTTTTACTGATTGTTTTGTGAATGTGTGAACATTGTAGGCCTTCTAGATGCTAGTTAACATTTGTTAACTTTTTTATATAATATTATAATCTTTTTATTTTATTTTTTTAGTTTCTTACGACTTATTGTCATAAGTCGGGCCTACGTTGTCCCCCCATATCTAAGTACTAATGCTGTAACATGGAAATATTGTAAAACCAAACCATTATTAAAAGAGTAACCATGGAGTTTCTTGCCGGTTCTTCTCCATAGGAAACGACCAACCCGAACCGTGCACCTTTTGTCGACGTTTTATAAGTGTCCATGTAAGCCTATGTGAAATAAAAAAAAAAAAAAGATTTTGAGTGAAGCTGCGGGCACAGCTAGTTCTTAATAAACAATGCA
Organism: Orthosia cruda; assembly: GCA_964057195.1. Classification (NCBI taxonomy): domain Eukaryota; kingdom Metazoa; phylum Arthropoda; class Insecta; order Lepidoptera; family Noctuidae; genus Orthosia; species Orthosia cruda. The sequence goes on from OZ059842.1 coordinate 23,126,539, forward strand.
TACCAGGAGCACATAACAACCAAACAATTAACTTTACAATTTCTAATATCCGCAGGCCTCGACAAGAACCTCGACACGAGCCAACTAAACGACGCGTTCAAGATCGCCATGATGATCGGTGACGTCAGACTAATGGAGGAAATCGAAGGAGTGGCGGGAGACGTGTATATTCTGGACGCTTCCATTGTAGCGCCCAGTCATCTGGGGAAGATATCGCCCTCGGCGTTGAAGAAGTTCCTTATTTGTGTTCAGGTAACGAAATATTTTTATTTGGTTCAAATTTACAAAGTGGCGAATCTATTGGATAGTTAGAACTATATAAGGCAACTGGGACAGATTGGATGTGAAAGATGAATCATCTGGTATAGTAGCACTTCTTGGGGAAGGCCTATGTCCAGCTGTGGACTTAAGTCAGACTAGTTAGATTTCGTTAGGTAACTAATATGATCCCATATTGTGTCCAGGCTGTCTCTTTCCATTCTAGGTTGCCTGGAAGAGATCACGGATCGCGATAAGGCCGCCTGTTGTATGTTTGTTTTTGTTATAAGATGTGTTTTTGAATAATTTTTATCTTGGTGTACAATAAAGTATATAATAAATGATCCTGATATAGTTGCCATCGAAGAAGTATTTTTAAGTGAAGAGTCTAAGAATTGGGAAGTCAACAAGTTAAAGCATATTTGCTAAATAATACCTGAAAACAGCACTCAGTGGCTTGCTTTTGAATAGGCTAACGGCAGCAGTGGAAATTTTAAACCTAAGCTCATGTTGATGGAGTATACATAGTTACTGTATTATATTTTATGTTGAACTACGCACAATAGGGGATGTGTTAGTAAAGTACGGTGTACATAAACAGGACATTTTATTAGCTGCCCGTTATTCTAGTATTTTTTATCTTTTTTGAGTACCATACTACTATCTCGACGTAGTTTTGCAAATCAGTCTAAACTGCGAAAGCTGCTATATCGTCACTTTCCGGCACTTTGTGTGGCTTATCTTTTAGAAGAAATCTAATGCAACCAATTCCTTACTATTTCAGGAGGCGTTCCCAATCAAACTCAAAGAAGTGCATGTGGTCAACACGACGCCTCTGATCGACGCTCTCTTCAATATCATCAAACCTTTCCTCAAGGAAAAGATTAGGAAAAGAGTAAGTAACAATTTTTTTTTTATTGCTACTTTTTATGAACTCGATGTTACTACTGGTCTATCAGCTAATTTGTATCTTCATCAAATAACATATTAGCTGATAGACTAGAACCTTTTACGAGGCTACTGTAAACTGTAAACTACTGTAAACGTTGTATTATAGAAAGTAATAGTTTTTACTTTTTAATACAACATTTACAGTAGTTTATTTTATTTACTTAGCGGTTCCCTGATTAGTGAGTACGAGGCTTATGTTTTGCTTTTTAGAGGTTTTTGTGTCGGGGTTTTTTTTAATTTAAAATTTTTACACACCAATCTATCGAAACACGTAATTATGACATGATATCTTGCGAAAACGCCCAGATTCAAAGAGTAAAATGCGGATAACTTCGATTTTAATCAATCATAGCTAAGAACACTCTCGACAAAGTCACCTTTCAAACAAAACAAAATCAAAATCGGTTCATCGTTCGCGAGCTACAATGCCACAGAAAGACACACACACAAACACAGACAGTCAAACTTATAACACCCCGTCGTTTTTGCGTCGGGGGTTAAAAATTTAAGAAATTGTTTGCTTGTCAGAGTAGGCAGTTAGGTAACACCGACTGTATCTCGTTTAAAATAACAAAAATGAAATGATCCTGATGAGGATGACACTACGCGATTTAAATTGCGTAGTTAAAATGTCAAGTGCATACGATCGAATTTCATCGCATTGCGTCCATGTGAACGTAATTGCAATTTCGCTTAATAAAAATCAATTATCTTATACAGGCAGGCGGTTTACTTTGTGTAAATTATTTCATCACCACTGCTCTTAAAAACGGTGAAGGAAAACATCGTGAGGAAACCGGCATGTCCTAGAACCAAAAATTCGAAGACATGTGATATCCACCAACCCGCACTGGGCCCGCGTGGTGGATTATGGCCTATCCCCTCTCACAGAGAGGAGCCTGTGTCCCAGCAGTGGGAACATTAATAGGCTGATGATCAATGATATTCAAATAAACAGATTCGTTATACACTCACAAAACAACTGAAAAAAGTGTTCCGCATACACACTTTTCATTCATCTGACATTTCACTACAAGTCGAAAGGGATGGCTTGATAAAACCAACAAGAAAAAAAGAGATAGCTAGTGTTTGTCACTTGCGTGTGAATGTAAACAAACATTATTCTGACCACCAATGTTGTTATATTTTTCTAACCTCCAAATATCAGAATATTAGGGAAAAAATTAAATAAATTAGTAAATTGAGGCGTATTGCGTACTTACTTGTGGTATGAGATCCCTTCTGTTTTATGTACTTTGGTATCATAATTGGTACAATTTCTAAATACACACGATGGCATTTTTTTTATTTTGTTTTTGTTTCAACAAAGCCTATCGCTCTTCACCATGTCTGACATAAACTAAAGACTAAAGTTCACAATTGTGACCTATTCGAGTCTTCACAATGCGCGCCGTTATAACATATCTGTTGATTTGAAAATCATTGCTGATGATGTGATGTGATGTGAACTTATATAAATCGAATCTCAGTGTTATTTTTAATCAATTTATAAAACTAATCATAATAGGGATTACTACTGAAAATTAGTTTATTGTCCGTCAGGTAGATTAATTAAAAAATATTGGACACATGTTTTTCTTTTGACACGTAAACATAAAGTTACGCAGATATAATGCGTTGAAATATAGTGTGACGTCAACCCGTTAGTACACTTTATACTGATATAGTGACGTCACAAGCCCCCTCTCCAGAACTTGATGCGCTTTATCTTTGTAAATTTGTATTGTTTATGTAAAGCAAAAAATACGAGTACAATATTATTCATTAATCTCACTGACGGACTAAATAGAACTATTAACTTTTCTATTTAAAACGGGCATGGCTCTCGCAAAAGTTTATTTTAACTTTTGAGGGTCAAATTAGTTCTTAACAATCTTATAGCTTTTAAATCATGTTTACTAATGATGACGTGTTACCTTTCAGGTCCACTTCCACAGCAGCTTCACCGCTCTTCATGAGCATGTGCCAAAAGAATTGCTTCCCGCAGAATATGGTGGCACAGGACCCTCGCTTGATGAGACCAATGGTATGTTTTCAGATTCTCATCTTTACAATATCTCAAACATTCAAAAAAAGAACCATACTATAGTACATACAGCTGCAGAGAAACTTCACCCCCTAGCAGTGTATAGATTCACTTCTTCTTCTTCGAAGACATGCGACATCCATCCGATGGTGATGATTACTAACATCGGCAAAATTTACGAAAAAAAAATGGCGATTTTCTTTTAAATACGATTTTATTTTACAAACTTATACTGACATATCCTTCCTTATCTGAAATTAAACTTTCTTACACTTGTTTTAAAATAAACAACGTCTCAAATTTTTTGTTTTCCTTATGATCTGCTAATGAATTTCACGTAATAATGTATTTTGCTGATATAATTTAAAAAAATGTCATGTTGGTCAAACGCGAGCCTGCCAATAATAATAAAATTAGAAATCTTTTTAACAAAAAAAAAATAATCGACTTCCAAAACAAAATACTACAATGGGAAATATTACTTTCTTTTTGGAAGACGGTGTCTATTTTTTTCGTTTATTTCTTTTTAGTTTTGGTGCATTACCATGAAAATACCATTATTAAGGAGTACTCAAAAACTACTCGTCAGATCTTGATCAAATTTAAATGGGATTACATGAATAAGCACCAGCTTTTAAATAAAAAATCATCAAAATCGGTTCACCTATACTTCATAAATGATAGCTTGATCCCTGCGACTGCTGTCAGTATCAATACAGTAACAATAGCGCTTGACAGGCTAACAATAACGTATACGTCAGTTTGACATATGTCGCAGAGATCAAGCCATCTTTTATGAAGTATAGTAAAAAGTTCTGCGGTAACACACATAAAAAATAAAGTTGAATTGAGAACCTCCTCCATTTCGAAGTTGTTAAAAATATGTCATCCAATACTATGACACTTTTAATTCTATCACTGTTAATATCTACTAAGATAACTTCATATTCATTTCAGCCGCCTGGGTAAAGAAGCTAGAAGAATACAGAGACTGGTTCAATAAGCAGGATACAATCAAGGCAGAGGAAGCATTCCGACCTGGCAAGCCCACCAACTATGATGAACTGTTTGGAATCGATGGCTCCTTCAGAAAACTCGCTATTGACTAGACCAGTATTAGTATCTACTTAAATTAGCTCGCTTAAGGGGAAATGCGATCGCAGATATCCCACTGAACATCCTAAGTAAAAAGTCATTCGAGGTTTGGCTCTCACCTATTTCCTCCTCCAATATTGGACCAATTTAAAAGGTATTCCATAAACTTAAAAAGAAAGATATAAACTGTGTTTCTATAACTGTGTGCCTTTTTGATGATACATGGAGGAGAACATCGTGGAGTTTCTTTTCCATTCTTCTCCATAACAAGCTACTTTTCCGACCGGACGGTAGAATCAATTATTATTAATTTTAAATTTATAATTTTGCGTTCAAAAGTGCCGCTTGATGGCCCAGTTGAAATAAAGTTGAAATTTTTTCTTTGTATTTGTCATTATTTTAAGAAGCACCAGAACCCTGAAAAGATGCTCAAAATTGCGCTATCAACAAAGGCCTAGGCCTAGTGTACAAATTGGAAAACTTTAAATGAAAAAAAGAAAACATAGCGGCACAGTATATATCTTTATTTTTCATTTTATGGAATATCTTTTAAATAGGTCCAATATTGGAGGAGGAAATAGGCGAGAGCCAAACATCGAATTATGACTTTTTACTTAGGAAATTCAGTCGGATATCTGCGACCGCATTTCATTTTAAAATATAGAACTTTTGTATCTTAACATTAACATTAGAATCGGGCTATTTACCATGTTTACTGTTTGTAGCAAGTTGCCGATATTTCGGCGATGTTGCAAGCACTTTTTTGCACTCGGTACTGCTACCACTGTCACTCACAACTCGATTTTGTTCCACTGTTGTTTTGTATCTTACCAGAACATTTAATAACATTCCACAAAGTGGAATTTTCTGTCTGATAGAGATCTTTTAAACTCAAAACATTGGATCATGCATGTTTTTAATCTAGCTCTCTGTATCATTTCTTCAGTTCCGGTGCTGTATCATGACGGTTTATTGACGTCATTGTGGTTCCGTTGGGAAAAAGAGACGAAGCAATACATGACTACCGTCCCTTTTGCGCAACGGAAACTTGACAGCATTAATACCTCTTAAATCGGCTCCTGTACTGTGTTACTGTTAAGATTATAGATTTAGGCAAGACCGCTTACAACATGGATTTGAAATAATAGTTCACTCAAACAGCTGGTCTGTTATGAAAGCTTTTGCATAACCCTGCCGCACTTCATTGCTCTCTAGATCGGAAAGCAGAACGTTTAGGCACAGATAATTTATAATACTAGTATTAGCTGTCGTATGCGGTGCCGGTAGTAACAGGTACCTTCTACAGACATAATTCTGACTAGATAACGCAAGTCCCTCCATCTGTATGAAAACCAAGCGTGCCACTTTTTCACACACAAACAACTTTTTCTATACATTCTTTACAGCTCAATGTGGCATGAAAAGGCATTTTTCTAGTTTTCGGTGGATTGCCGGTGCCGATAATGCTAAATGAAAACCTCAAATTACGATTATTGATCGTAATTTTACTCCATTTTTGGACTCGCGAAGTACATACAATCGCGTCATCTAGTACGATTCATATCTTTGGTTCCTCCCAACTGACACATACCAGGACAGAATATCTCGGACTATTCTAGACGATTTGCATTAGGAGGCACCGCATACCGTTGCGTTGTGCGTTCTGATCAAGAGACCAAAACTTTAGCTGCCGAGTATGCACGATACACTTCCAGGATAAGCTGATCGGTAATTACACGAAATGGCTACATAATACGAAGCCATCTTATGCTGGAAAAATATAGTTTGAAAATTGAAGCGTCCTGCGTACTATCCCATACTTATAAATAATCGCTTCTAATTTGTCTTAATTAGGTATGCTTGCGGTGCTCTGAAATAATTGAAACAATTTTTTATAAAAATGTAGAATTGGTAAGTATACCCTTCTCTCTGAATCTGTTGTAATTACTTAGTAAGAATTTAAAATAATGGTGTTTGTCTGTGATAAATAAAATGAAATTTATAGAAGATTTATTGTTTTACTCTTACACACTTCTGTTATCAATTTATAGTACAGCACGACCGATTAGTCGTGGCACTCGTGGCCCGTCTGGAGTTTGCGCCAAGGGGTTGCGCAGAACATACTTTACGAAACAAATGGCTGTTTTCTTCACGATTGTACATGCGTGAAAGTTCGCAAAAACTTGGTTCAGACGGGGCACGACTCATCGGACGTACTGTATAAATGAAAGCTGATCCTCGCGGCTTCGCTCCCGTCAACTGGCTATATATACCTACCACCTATTTACCCTACCTACCTACCCTACCCTATCCTGCATGCCTACCTACCCTACCCTACCTACCCTACCCTACTTGCCCTACCTGCCGTACCCTACCTACCCTATCCTACCTACCCTACCTACCGTACCCTACAATACGAATGTGTAACCAACTTTTGTTTCTACTGGCGATCTAATAAAATTTTAGAACACAAAACCTGCTATTGTAACTTAACTATGATATTGAGATATATTCTATAACAGACTTTTATGTAGGTACTTTAATCATGTACTACATAATTTTAAGTATCATCAATAGTTTTCTCAGTGCACGCCAAATAATGCATTTTATTGGCAAAATGTTGCTACTTTGGGTTGCATTATTGTAATTTTCAGAAGGAACTCTATTTTTTTTTTAAATAAATTATAGCCTATGCTACTCGGGTATAATCTAGCTTTCCATACGTGAGGAATCAAGATTTTTTTTAAATCGGTCCAGTAGTTTCGGAGCCTATTCGGTACAAACAAACAAAAAATATTTCCTCTTTATAATATTGGTATAGATGACGTTACATAACACTTAATAAAACAGCACGCCAGTAGTTGCCGGAAGGTTAGACAGTGGTATAACAAAACATCAAAAATTCGTCAGTTTAGTTTATTCACCATATTATTGAAGTGGTGCTCTAAACAAACAAATACCCCTTTATAATATTACTTTAGATTAAGTAATAAATTTACCAGTAAGATAAGTGTTCAACCCGGATATCCTTGACCGATAGAGGGTCATGACTCGACTCCGGATTTTCAACGGCTGACTAGGTATTAAGTCCTATTTACGCAACAACGGGAAATCCCCAAGTAACGATTAATATTTACATGTTTACCTACTCTTAAAAAAATACATGCGAAGAAATAAGTATTCAAATTCTTGAAGTCTGTCCAAACATGCAGTGACTTGGTTGGGATCCCCTTTTTCGCATAATGTTCTTTTTCCTAATATACTTTGGCATAACTGTTTTGGCATAATTTGCTTTATCATAATAATTCTTTGCCATATTTTTTTGGGATACAGTTTTTTTTTCAGATAAATAATTAAAACCATAGAATAATTATAAGAAATATATATTTATTTATTTTGTATAAAAATGTGTATTACTGTCTAACATTTTTGGAGTTAATTATTATGCGTATTTGTTATACTTAAAAAAATATGTTTTAGTTTCATAATGCGTAAACAAATTTATGCTTCAGAATGTTATGCTTAAACATTATTATGATTAGAGTAGTTATGCTAAAAAAATATATGCGTAAGCTGTTATGTAAAAATTATGTTATGCGTAAATATAATTAGGATAAACAAAAGTATGCCATGTTATATTATGTCTAAAGTTTTTGTGCAAATGGATAGCGAACCACTTGGTTCTGTCTTCTTCATAATTATAATATTACCTGTAACTGCTCCACTACAGGGTAAAGGCCTCTACTCATTCAGAAAAAACACGAGCATTAATCACTTGGCTTGCTCAAATTGGGAAGGCGCTTAACCTTCGATCTTCTAGGCAACGCTTGCGGGCGTTGATTCGTGGATTGGTGTACGTCTATAAGATACCGGTATCCCTCCTTGTAGAGCCGGTCCACAGTCGCGTCGACGTAGTGCGCTATCGCTGCTTCGCTTGAGGTCTCATTAGTGCGTTGCGTTGCGTCGTCGCAGCGTTTACGCGCCGTGTGGACCCGCTCTTAAGGTGTATATATCCCCCAATGTTAACGCAGTACTGGCCGTGCGCCCGCTCGGACAACGCAACGCTGCTGCAACGCGTCTTATGGACCGACTCTCAAGGTGTATATATCCCCCAATGTTAACGCAGTACTGGCCGTGCGCCCGCTCGGACAACGCAACGCTGCCGCAGCGCGTCGTATGGACTGGCTCTTAAGGCACTATATACGCCCCAATGTTAAAGTAGCACTGGCCGTGCGCCCGCTCGGACAACGCAACGCTACCGCAACGCGTCGTATGGACCGGCTCTCAAGGTATATATATCCCCCAATGTTAACGCAGTACTGGCCATGCGCCCGCTCGGACAACGCAACGCAGCCGCAGCGCGTCGTATGGACCGGCTCTTAAGGCACTATATACGCCCCAATGTTAACGTAGCACTGGCCGTGCGCCCGCTCGGACAACGCAACGCTGCCGCAACGCGTCTTATGGACCGGCTCCTAAGGTGTATATATCCCCCAATGCTAACGCAGTACTGACCGTGCGCCCGCTCGGACAACGCAACGCTGCCGCAACACGTCTTATGGACCGGCTCTTAAGGCGCTATATACGCCCCAATGTTAACGCAGTACTGGCCGTGCACCCGCTCGGACAACACAACGCTGCCGCAGCGCGTCGTATGGACCGGCTCTTAAGGCGCTATATACGCCACAATGTTAACGTAGCACTGGCCGTGCGCCAGCTCGGACATCGCAACGCTGCCGCAACGCGTCGTATGTATGTAAGGTGTATATATCCCCCAATGTTAACGCAGTACTGGCCGTGCGCCCGCTCGGACAACGCAACGCTGCGGCAACGCGTGGTATGGACCGGCTCTTAAGGTGTATATATCCCCCAATGTTAACGCAGTACTGGCCGTGCGCCCGCTCGGCCAACGCAACGCTGCCGCAACGCGTGGTATGGACCGGCTCTTAAGGTGTATATATCCCCCAATGTTAACGCAGTACTGACCGTGCGTCCAGTATGTCAGTATGACAGTTTTGTTTGCAAAATATTCGTTGATTTACATAATAATGCTATTTCAGTTCTGAAGAAATTCTAGCCATATTTTTTCTGTGTATAAATATTTTTAAACATCAAGTCGTTTGGAGTAGTATCCAAAAGTAGCGATTAATTAATTTGTTTTAAAAGCAAAACTATTAGTTACAAGAAAAAAAACATGTTTCACAAATAATGAACATGAATCAATAATATTTTTTGCTTTTTCAATCCTTTTAACCTAGCCTTTACTAAGGAATATACCCGTAACCGTTTTACGGCACTAAAGCGGTGGAAGGCCCTTAAGCAGTTGGTCCCGGTTGTGATTTACAAAATTATTTGGCAGTCTTATGGGGCAGTCACAAGCCCGAACGGCTTATAACCATTCTTTCCAAGGGGTATTGTAACGTGTAAACTATATTCTGGAGTTCCAATAGGCAGTCGCTCCTTGTAAAACACTGGCATTCATTTTTTTTTATTATGATTTCCTATAAAAAATAAAATTGTAGTTTGACAATAGAACAATATAAAATGTGGAGGGCGCTGACTTCTGTCATAGAGGGTCCGCCTAGTTCGGGAGTCAGAGGCTTCAATAACTGCTGTAAAAAATATGTCAATAAAGATTATTTGTAATCTGGTTAGACTGGGAGCCGAACCTACATAGTTGGCAAAAGATTAGGTAGCTGATGACAATATAGCAAGTACAAAGCAAATGTTGCAAGCAAATGTTGGTCAGTAATTCATACAGCTGTCATCTGACCTAATCATTGAAGAGGTTAACTTTGAACGCAACAATTGTTTTATGATACATAAGTACACATTACGTATGTTATATTGTTCTTGAACTGTGTTTCCTTATACGACGTAGCAATAAAGGTGCGGTTACGTTAGCAGACCATGTTTGCGAAGCGGTTTGAACGGATGAAAGGTAAATAGATTTTCATTCTTTGAAGTTAACTTATTATTTTCCAATTTTAGTTAATAAGTATGGTTGTCAGTCAGTCAATCAATGAGCTAATGAACCACAATCAGGTCAGTAGTTCCTAATCTTATTAGCCGGGCTGAATACAAGCTTTCCGATACGCTTGGCACGGAGTTCTTTTGTTTTTACCTGACTGCCGCAGAAGGGTAATGTGTTTATCAGTGTATGTATGTATGTATGTTTGTTTGTTCCTATGTGGCGTTCTAGAGACCAAACGCGTTGGCCGATTTTGATGATTCTTACGTCAATCGATTTGTCTTAACCCTACGAGTGTCACGGGCTACATAAAAATTGGATAAGAAAAAAATGGCGGATTTTGGGCGCCATTTTGTGGGGGGAAAAAAAAATCTTCCAGACCCATCGTGTGGGGTATCAAAATAAAGGGTTCTAAGAAGTGATTTCAAAAATATAAAACACTTATATGTTTAAATGTACCTAATAAAAACTAAAAAGCTGTAAATAAAAAAACATATTAATAAAAAACAAAAAACCCGACTGCTTAAAAAGCGAACTGAAAAGACGTAAACAAGAAGAAAATCATGCTGTGCAGTCGGAGCATACATCTGGTTTTGGTCAGCCAGCTCGCGAATATGTATCCTCAGACTGCACAGCATGTTTTTTTTTATCATTGTACTTACATATGTATGTTTGTTCTTATGTGGCGTTCTAGAGACCAAACGCGTTGACCGATTTTGATGATTCTCACGTCGATCGATTCGTCATAACCTTGCGTGTGTCACTCGCTACATTAAAATTGGAAAATAGAAAAATAGCAACTTTTGGGCGCCATATGTGGGGGCTCAATTTTTTATTCATCTAATTCCATCGTGTGGGGCATCAAAATAAAGCATTTAAAGTGTTGATTTCAAAAATATATAAACTTATATGTTTAAATGTACCTAATTCGAAAAAAAATGACAACCAAAAAATTCAATAAAAAAGTTAACAAAAAAAAATCATAATCATCACGAACAATATTAAACAGTCAGGTTTTTTGATTTTTTGAATTACCTTTCTTTTTGCATGGGATTTACTACTGTGCAGCCATTGTAGCCAACTTCAGACCGGCCAACAAGTTTGGCGATTACAGTATCTATCTAAAATTATATCTACATAAACACATAGAAGATTAAAAGACAGAACCTGGTAAACGATAATTTGTATACTTATTTCTTATTCTTTCTAGCTCCATCCCACTTTAGTCAGGGTCGGCTCTCTTAATTTACTGGCGCCAGGATAACAATCTGTCCTGGGTGATTGGGTCGAGCAGTTCTTGCTCACTGCATCCTCATTAGCCTCGCTTGAAAATAGAAAAAGGTTGTAATTAACAGGCTGTTCGGGCGGCGGCCTAGGGGCCCCCCACTTCACTACCGATTTCCGACGAAGACACACGCACGTTTCACTTATTTTATTGTTCATAGTACCTACATTATAACCAGTTTATACAGTTCACTGTGCTTTAATTTAATGTGTCCTACTCTGAACTAGATGGGTCCCTAACAAAGGCAAAAAATAAAAGAAGATTGTGCGTTGTGCAGATGGATGTGATTATGCGCCTACAAAAAGTAAAGTAGCAAGTGGTTGTACAGTGTTTGGTAGAAGTGGGGATGTGAACGATGTGACTAAAGCCGTGCCGTCACAAACGGTCTTTGCGAATTAAACTCGTTCATGAATTTCAGACAAAATACTTGCTACCTACAATTTAAGTACTTACAACACAGTCAAAATAAATGTACACCTTGCAGGAATGGGAACAAGGTTTGGCCCCTTTTTATGAATAACCGGTTTTTAAATGACATATTCGTTTATTTTATTCGGATTAAAAAAGTGTTATTGAAAACCCTAACAAACCGGTTAAGGTGGGGTGCGCGAATATTTTTGTGTCTTCCTGCACGTTGATTGCACAAATATAATTATTTGGGTAGACCGTTTCCAATGTATGTTTGTTTACGACTGAATCGTTGTTGTACTTCAGCACGGTTGCGCATTGAAGGTAGGCGACAAAAACCGTTCATAACCGGTTAATTCCACAAAACCTATTCACGATTAATTTACGAATTAGTGGTTAAGGGTAGAATAAAACCGAAAGAAAAAGTTCCCTATCTACTTAGGCGTTAATAGGATATTATTTTTTCCGGTTTCCAAGCCTTGAAAGGGACCCCACTATCGCCTACTCTCAGGGCGCCCCGCGTTCACCTCTATCGATACAGCACCAGGTACACAATTATTATGAGTAGTAATAAGATCCTTTTCTTCTTCTCCCCTCACTGGGAGCATTCTTTCGTGAGCATTTGTAAACAAGCAATCGTAGGCGAGCAACAAATCCTTCCCAACGAGCTCAGCGTTCACTTTCGAGCAAAACTATGAACGTTCGAATCAAACATTCCCTTGCGATCTTTGATTATTCGAATACGATCTCGATAAATTACATTAATTCGATAATACGATTGACCTAGAAGGTCACAAGTACTTAAGATCAAGGAACTGTTTCTTGCTTTACAAGTGGCCAGTAATATTCCTACTATACTCAATAACTTCATTATCTGAGTACTCGCTTTCGAGCGTTTTGTTTGCGTGAACATTCGAATGCGAGCCGTTTCCGCGAAAATCGTTGCGACTTCCACACTGGTCGAAGATCGCGCTTGCGTGTAAGCTTTGTAACGCTCGGCTCAACGTCCACACTGCTCGAATATTCGACGTCGAATGCTCATTACACGTGAATGCTCTCAGTGAGGACGATCCTTTAGCGTGTCGAGTGCAAATACAATGTCTAAATGTTAAATTTGGACCAGTAGTCGGGTATGGCAATACCATTCGCCAATGCAGCCATTAGATATGGACATGTACAGGTTACAGGGCATACGGTACAGGATTTCCTATTTGAGTGCGATAGCCAAGACGACCCACTGACCGAAAACCTTTCAACGACATCTATAATGCCACGCCTTGTTAAATCGACGTCTTGTTACTGCTGTACTTCGTTACATCGAAAAACTGTACTACGAACGATTATGCTGTGAAAAACTGTACCTATTGCGAACGATTTTGCTGCGAAGCCTTGTTCAATCGATGTATAATTTACTTCGGACGATCTTACGGCGATAACCAAGTACATCGATTTTAACATTTCATTAAAAGCAGAGAGCCTGTCATCAGCAATAAATGACTTTTTCTCAAAAAATAAACCAGGAGGTCATAAAAATAATCTATAGAGTATTAAATCTATAGAATTGCTTCCGCTCGCGCTTATGTCCATCTCCACTCATCTGATCTAACACCACTCACACACGCGTCTTGAATACATAATGTTATCACTACAAAGACGCAGTAAGTACATACCTACGTGACCACGTTTAGAACTACCCACGCCTTTTGTATGAAGTGCTGCGTCCGAAAATTTAGAACAATGCCTTTTGGTATCAGCGGTTTTTTTATCAGATGAAGATGCAGAAGGAGGTACAGATTGATTGATAAATGATAAATGCTTTTATTTCTGTAAGTTGGTTTGTACAAACACTTTTACATGTCGAACATATTTTTAAAACTAGATGAGGTCGGCGTTTCCTATCTGACTACTCTGAGAAGAAAGGCCGAAACAAACTCAGAGGTCACAGTCTCTTTTAAAGTCCAGACAAAATCTTGATTAGATCATGTGAAGACCATGTAGACTGATCTCTGAAATGGTCTTTTGAGGAAAGAACCAGCCAGATTGAGTGGACCTGTCCAGTCAGTGCACGCATTTGTCAATAACCGAGCAGCTCAACTCAGAATTTAAGGAGCTCAACGATTCGACGAACAATACCAAAGAAAGGACATTCGGGTAGGCCGCATAAACTACTCAAATTGCCAGACCATGATTAAAAACTAAGATAAATTTAAATAAAAACAAAAAAAAAAAAAAATATCCACATAGACTTCACATTCACAATAATTAAAATAAAATAATATAATACTTTAAATAGTAAATATTCTTGTCATTGCAAGAAAACCAAAAAAAAAAAATATTTATATTTGATAGTCAAGTTATCAGTAAAAATGCCTAACCTTGGTCTTCTAGGACAACGTGACAATCTATCGGCGAATCTCCATCATCATCATCATCAGCGTGTTAATGTTCCTACTGCTGGGACACAGGTCTCCTTTCTGTGAGAGGGAATGGGTCGTAATCCATCAGGCGAGCCCAGAGCTCAGTGCGGGTTGGTGGATGTAGCATGTATTCGAATTTATGGTTCTAGGACATTTCATACAATATTTTTAGGTTATCTAACTAACGCACACAGGCGGGTTTTCATAAAAATTGGACAAAACCTTTTTATTGTTTAAAATGTTCGAAAAGTCGTAGGAATTGATGGGAAAACATGAGTAGCATATTAAAGCTTTATTTAACTTTTTAATAGTTTGTAATATTTTTAACTATTATTAATTTTTAAATATCCTTTTTTCTTAACTATTATGTAATTGAAAAATACTTCTTGCTGATATTTTTCTTATAAATTAATGAAATTAAATGTGATAATATTTTTACGCTTCACGGCAAAACATAGAGAATCTAACTAGTATTGTAACATCTCGCACAGCGTGTAACTACCTATGTTTACAAATAAAGATTCTTATTCTTATCTAGTAGGTAAACACTTCTATTCTTTTGGTTATTAATTTATTTTAGGATCTATCTTGCAATGTTTTCTCGAAATATCACTGAAGATGAACCTAAAAATAAAGGAAATATATAATATAAAAATATTATTATAATATTCAGTTAGCTAATAAAAATGGAATGAATAGCACATAGTAACAACTGCAACTAACACAGATGTTAAGCTAAGACATGTCACTTCATTGTATTATTTATAAAGCAGTCTGATTCTAATGAATTTGTAACTTTTTGGCTTAATTAGCTCATAATTAGCTATGCTCTGGTTCAAACAAACAATGGAAAAAAAAACATTCATAGATACATTCCTCCAGGTTCACAATCCACGATTAAAGATACTCCAAACACTTTTAAAACCTGACACTACTTTTTTTTAAAACCTCGATTGTAAACTTTGTATTAAAAAGTAACAATTAAAACATTAGTTAAAAATATTAGAAAAAAATGGAATTGGATTAACGAAATCCTTGAGATTCGAAAAAGAATGTCGTGTGACTGTTATGGCCTCAAATCAAATACAAAGTCAAGATGGAATTTTGCAAACAACAAAGTGAAGCTGGTTCAAACTATGCCTTGCCTTACAAATACACAATTACACGCACTCACGTACAATGAAATTACGGCTTAGCTTGTCATTCAAGCTCACAGATCAAATAATAAAGTCGGTGTTTTAAATTATCTGACCCCTCTTAGAATAAATAAGAGAGGAAGAGGGGTTAGATATGGCAGAGCACTGTCTGTACGTGTGCGCGTGTAATTGTGTATTTATACGGCAAGGTATAGTTTGAACTGGCTTCACTTTGTTGTTTGCAACGTTCCATCTTGACTTTTTATTTGATCTGAGGTTATGGCTAACTTCATAATTTGAGTTTTGACCGCGAATATGGCACCGCAAATCCGCCTGTGTGATGACGGACTAAATACATATTTTTTGTCAAATACCCTATTCTCAAATGGGCAAAGGTCTTGTCAAACTTCATAATTATGTTAGCAATCACTTACAGGTTATTTACTGAGCAATCCTGTTTCATATTTACTTTTACTATTACCATATAGTGGACTGTAAATAGTATGTTTAGTGTTGAAAATTAAATACCTTCAGGTAACTAAGCTAAAGTATAAGATTGTATTTCTGTGTTTTAATGTAAGGGAGACTGGGGTCACTTGGTTCTACGGGAGAATTGGTACATCAAAAATGATAAAGCCCCCTAAACATCTTCGGTTAATTTAAAAAATCAAACCTAACTTTTCTAGTAGTTCTACTTCGCCGGTTTTATTACTTTAGTAGACTTAGAATTATCATTTTAAAACAATTTGGGACGCTACGTAGCTTTATTATTTTTAACCGAATTCCCAAAAAGGAGGAGGTTCTCAATTCGCTTGTTTTTTTAAATGTTTTTTCGGGCATAACTCTCTCGTGTATTTTGGATTTGCATGCTTGCGTGATTCGTGGATTTGCAAAATTCCCATTTTAATTTGGAAACATTCTAATGAAGAACTTTGGAGATAATACAACACAACTTAAAACGATGAAGTAAAACATTGTGAGGAAAATCAATTAGAAACAAAAATACGAAGTAACATGGTGACGAAAGTCCATTGTTAAATACAGGTCTTCGCGGCGTTGGGACTCCTGGACCCTTTCTGAACCTGTACCCCACGAAACCGCGGTTCGCGGCAGTGGAAAGCTAGGGATTTGCTCCTTATTGGGAGATATCCTGGTACCTATCTGACAGTTGAGAAGTGGGACGACCACAAGATGTATCAATAGGACTTACCTTAGATTCCTGCAGTAGACTCCTGGGGGTCGATCAATATCGTGCCGTTAGGTTAGGGATAGGAGAATATATATACAATAAAGGACAATGATTGGATTGGGACCACCAACGCGTTCTGATCCGGGCTTCGGCTTCCAGGCAGACACACACGCGTTTCCCAAAAAAGCGCCTCGCTGCGCGTGAAAATATTTTCTAAACCAACATTGCGGGTGCCCCACAAAGCCGGTTGCGACCGGTGGGCGCAATTAACATATAGAATGGGTGAAACACATCTCGATTAGGTATGTTTCTACAAGAACCCGACTTCAGCGTGTTCACGTTACTAATTTTTTCTTTCGACTGTTAAGTGTCAGCTGTCAAAATTGTTGGCCTGTTGCTGTTGGCCGAGGCATTGGCAATGTTTTCTTTTATTGGTAAGTAAATTTGTTTTTAAATTGTGTGTGTAAAAGTGGCACGCTTGATTTTCATACAGATGGCGAGATTTGTGTTATCTATTTAGATTTATGTCTATGATCAAAGCCTGTATCCCAGCGAAGGGAACATTATAGGCTGAATATTATTACCCTTGAATCCATAGGTAAGAATGTTATACCAACCTGTCTAATTATAAATTCTCGTCCCACCAGGATAGGTAAATGCCCTTTCGAGAACCTTCAAAGTTACGTTCACCCCTAAGATCCTGTTCATGTAATCGCATGCCATCGTAAAGGGCTTTGCAAACAGGGTAAAAACTAGACAGTGTATACACCTAGATTATTTATAGAAGTTGATATTTCTGAATAGTTTAATTTGCATAAGCAGTGCCTTTAGATTTACAAAATAATAACAGATTTTTTCGACTGTTATTTTATGCGGAACTTGTGTGAACTCTGTATATAAGATAATCCTGATTTGATCTGAAATACAAAAATATGATAGAAGAAAAAACCGGCCAAGTGCGAGTCGGACTCGCGCACGAAGGGTTCCGTACCATTATCGCAAAAAACAGCAAAAAAAACACGTTTGTTGTATGGGAAACCCACTTAAATATTTATTTTATTCTGATTTTAGTATTTGTTGTTATAGCGGCAACACAAATACATCATCTGTGAAAATTTCAACTGTCTAGCTATCACGGTTCATGAGATATAGCCTGGTGTCAGACAGGCAGACTGACAGACGGACAGTGGAGTCTTAGTCTGGGTAATAGCGTCCTGTTTTTACTCTTTGGGTACGGAAACCTAAAAAATGAAAGCCCTGTTTTTCCGGACTTTAGACATCTGTCTAAACTAAGTTAGATACTAGGTAAGTTTGATTTTTAAATTTGTGAATGTACAATACAATGTAATGCCAGTATTTCTAAAATGATGAGGCAAAGATCGCCCCTATTACACCCACATTCCACCAATTAATTACATGTGTTTAAGTACCATGTAACAGGTAGCGTAGTGGCAGTGGGCAAGGGCACATTGCTCGCAGAACGGATGGCCGATGGGGCCGAAAAGTTCCGGAATAGCGACCGCGAAGCGCGAACGACGATGCGTTGGTAGGCGTCCCACTAGGTGGACCAATGACCTGGTTAAGGTTACGGGAAGGCGCTGGATGCGAGACGCACGGGATCGGTCAATGTGGCGACGCCTTGGGTAGGCCTATGTCCAGCAGTGGACGTCTTTCGGCTGAAATGATGATGATGAATAGGTAGCGAGGATCGCTAACAACCGGGCACAAACCCAGACATAGGCATAAAACTGTTAAATTCACGATTAAAAAATCCAATAATACTGTTCGACCCGTGTGTACCTCTTGTTCAGCAGAGCCGCTTGCGTCGAAAAACCAACTTGTATTTATGGATTAGTAGGTAAATCAAGTTATCTGATTCATATTGTGTAGGAGCCCCTCAAATAACCGACTGATATATGAATACAAGCTCAAGGCTTTACGTGGTCAGAATATTAAGGAGTTTATTAATGTTTATATTAACCAACTTACCAAATATGCACTTACTTAATGTCGCGCCTTGCTATGTGCAATCTCTTCTTCCTTTAAGCTATCACTTTGGTATCCTTGAACTTTGTTTCGAATACTAGCTAGTAGGTACCGAGACAACGAGGGGTGCCCTGCGTGGGCCTCTGAGCGGCAGTTCTTGGTCATCAGGATCGGGCGAGAACTGCAGCCTAATTGCGTAAGTAAATTAGACAAAGCGAAAGATTTGATCCCTTCAATCGACCAATCTCATTGACGGAAATCCACAACGCGTCTTTTATCTCGCACGTGATTGGTCGAATGATGGGATCAATTTATTTATTTATTTACTTATTTATTTATTTATTTATTTATTTACTTATTTATTTATTTATTTATTTATTTATTTATTTATTTATTTATTTATTTATTTATTTATTTATTTATTTATTTATTTATTGTATTATATATCGCACTGGAACGACTTGCAGCAATTACACCAATGGAGTACAAACTTACAAATACTAAACTATAAGTTCAGGTTTCCTCACGATGTTTTCCTTCACCGTAGTCAGCGATGTCCAAGATAAACTTAGAAAGTACATATGAATTGAAAAAGTCACATTGGTACTTGCCCGGATTTGAACGCACGAGAGGCGAGGTCTTAGCCACTGGGCCACAAATACTTCGCCTTGCTGAATTCACTTACGCAATAAGACTGTTGTCATTATGGTTAAGGCCTCCTTCTGTGAGACCGTGATGGTCCAGAAGATGGATAAATAATGATTAATCACATTAAAAGAAAAACTAAATAATATTTAAAAAACCGGCTTATCAATTCATTAGAATTACACTTTTTCTTGCCCCTCAGAAGCCCATTATGTAAATATCAGGGAACGCAGGACAAGTTGTGAAATATCAAATAGTTAGCAATATAGCCTCACATTTATATCCACCTGAGCAGGTTTTTCTTGCTTTGGTTTATCCGAGTGTCTATCTTAAAGATCCCAGTGTATTTAAAAATAGTTTTTGCCCACAACTTCGCTCCTGTTGAAAATAATTACTCATTCAGTGATAATGTAGTACAGTAATGTTCTACATACATAATTTTGACATAATTTTCGTAATCGCAAAGGCAGCCTAAATGCGTAAGTCAAAGCAAAGGGTTCGATCCCATGAAAGAGTATGACACATAATATAATAATAGGTTTGTTTTTTTCTAATAATTGTCGTTGTCATAAATTACAAAATTTATATTTCTAACTAAGATTTGATAATATTGTAACACTTATTTTATATTTTGGATACATTATTTACAAAGTAATAATATCTATCATATTCGGGGTCTACCGGGACGGGGGCATCGTGGATCGGGGTACTCAGAGAATCCGTCTTGCCAAAGGGTATCGTGTCGCCCAGTTACGGGGATGGTGGATGTTAGATAGGCAATTGCTCCATCTGAAATACTGGAATTTAAATTACAACAACTAGTTCTAAGTTTTGAATAAAAATGTAAACTACAAAAACAACAACGCAACAATAGGAAAATATTTGATTTAACAAGTTTAATTACAACAACTAGTTCTAAGTTTAACAATAAGAAGCAAACACCCTAGCTTTCCATTGCTGCGTTACGGCAGTTTCGTGGGGTACAGGTTCAGAAAGGGTCCAGGAGTCCCAACGCCGCTATGGGCCCCGGTGTTTATCTCCTGGCTTGGGACCCGAAGACCTTTATTTAACATTTGGCTTCCAGGTTGCCTGGAAGAGATCGCGGAAAGCGATAAGGCCGCCCATTGTATATTTTTTTAGTATTAAGTTTCTTTTTTCTTCTTTATTATGGTGTACAATAAAGTATATATAAATAAATAAATAAGTTTTGAATAAAAATGTAAATTAAAACAACAACAACACAACAACAGGAAAATATTTGTTTTAACAAGTTTTTACCATTATTTTTGTAATTTTTAACAATTAAACCTATGTATAATTAATCTAGACTATATAAGCTTTTTTTTTGATACCCATATATCCTTACTTGGAATATTCTGAGTAGCACACTGAGCCAAAATAATCAACATATTCCCTGGAATTCAAATGCATCCGGTTACACTGGAAGCCCTGCCGGAGTCTGTGTTTCCCGATAGCTACAATCTAGGGGTCTTTAAGTCAAGAGTGAATGGGTTTTTTCTAGGCAAGTGAGCTTCACCGTCGACCACATCATCGCTTACCATCAGGTGAGATAGTGGTCAAGCATGAGCCTACAGATTATAAAAAAACGAAAAAGCGGACTCCAACAAAGTTGGGTAAGTTCTATGCAGATTACTTCACATGGTTGCCCAAAACCCAGTTGTTTAAACTTCAATTATTGAAGTCTAGACCGGCATAAATATTATGAAGGTAGGTCTAATAATGCAATGGAGTAGGTTTACCCCTTTTTTAACGAACTTTCGATTCCGTAGGTCCTAGGTTGAAACATACGGATCGGGAATTGAGCTGGCAGGATTAAAAAGTTTATTTTTGCAGATGCTATACCTAGTTTTTGCACTTCGAATAATGTTAAGGCAAACCTAGTTATTTTGAGGTCTTTCTTTTCTTATGTACATTATTTTGAACTGCTTTTGTTTATTTATTAATTTATTTTAAAGATTGCCAATGAGTGTTACATAGCATTAAGCTTATACACAAAATATATAAAATGGTAAATTGGTTTATCGGAAATATTATGACAATGTTTTTTTTTCATAAATTTTGATGTGGCCCGATCTGAAAACCCAACCAACCTAGCAGACTCTGATTAATCACGTGAAACAATTAAATTGAAACGCTTCTTGCCATCTAAATCCTGAAAATTTTGCCACAGCCCGTTTTTTTACCTGAAACAATATCTATTCCCTTTACAAAACATATCGAATCTCAAATCTTCGATCTCCTTACAAAACTCAGCCAATAAAAACAAGATCACTGTATCGCCTCAACTATTCACCCGTGTATGTTCACACACGTTGCATGCATTTCTCAACATCATTGCAGAGAGAGGTTGACTCCTCTCAGTAGCCGCCAAGCCTTGTACCTTGGCTGACGTGACATACCTTTGCCTTAAAAAAAAAGTTGCGAAACAGTGATCTCAGTGGCTGTGTGGAACTTGACATGTGAGTTTGAATATTGTTATATTTTTTTAAAGTATGATCGCGTTGTTCTTTTTTTGAATTGAATGACGTTTCGAAATTTTCTCTTCTTTTGTTTGTAATTACGAAGTTGACATTTTTGATTTGTTGTAACGTGAAAGCTTTTTGTGTCATTGTTTCTTTGCAATGTATTAATAAGTGGTGTAATTTATGGGTTACTTAGAATACTTGAGAAATTAGTAGTATAAGTTTGTATACCTAGTATAAATTGTTTTATCGTCGATCATAAGTTTTTTGATTAGATAATGATTTTCGTAGAAGAAGAAGACTTTGGTCTACCCCCTGTTTAGTTATCACCAGTAACTGGACTTTTTACGTGCCACCAATTAAATTATCAAACAGTAACGGCAGAAAACGAAAGTATTTTTCTGTAATAAAATTAATAATATGTAGGTACTAACAATAACATACAAAATTTTCATCATTAAAATTAACGAAACCATAAACAAACAACATTGGTCTCAGAACCCTTTAATTTCTGTAACTGAAAATGCACTAGCACTCTCTTTTGCCGCCACATTGTTTTTTTTTTATAATGCACTCCAACGAATTGTTCACTGAAACATTGACAAAAAGAACATAATTGTTCTAATTGCAGCGATGATAATCTATAAGTGATAAGTTTTACCGTAATTTAACCGCAATTTATTTTGAATGTAAATGTCAAATAATCATAATAAAATATATACGAAGGGAAACATTGTGAGGAAACCTGAACTTATAGTGAGTTTATTATAAAATTGTGCTCCATTGGTGTAATTGCTGCAAGGCTTTCCAGTGCGAGGATAAACTAACAAAAATAAATAAAGTAAACTTAAAATTCTGATAAAAGTGCTTGACGCTGTACCTAAAACCGCCTTAAAACGGATGGCGGTTTTTCCCAGAAATAGGTATGTCACTACAAGCTTTTATTTTTAAAATAAAAAGCATAATTTTTCAACATCATTACGGGTCTAGTCTCATTGGTAGATATCCAAATTCAGAATTGATGATGAGTTTTTTGTTTATTGCCACTAATTCCAACAGCCAGACAGCAAAATGTTGCGTTAGATTAGAATGAAGTAAGTATTTGTGCTTAGAAATGATCAACTCATCCAAATCTAGCACCTAAAGACGTTCCGGTCAAGGTTAATCATATTATTTGTTAAGTTTCATACTTAAAGCACTTAAGACTCTCAAGATGTGCTTGCAAAACATGTCGTGTATTGAGTAATAATTACTCCGTGTGTGGCAGATAACTTAACACACCTTGCGTAGGAGTAAAGTGTGTCTATGATGAAGTTTGAGACAGACTGTCTAGTCAGACAAAGAATAGATAGACAGTATAACCCACTGACAATTTGAAACATGAAAATAAGGTAGATGTCTCCTACCTA
Source organism: Orthosia cruda (assembly GCA_964057195.1). NCBI lineage: Eukaryota > Metazoa > Arthropoda > Insecta > Lepidoptera > Noctuidae > Orthosia > Orthosia cruda. Next base: position 23,149,819 of record OZ059842.1, read on the forward strand.
CAGGACCGTACCTCATCCTTATCATCACCTTCCTGTGTGTTTCTCATGAAACTTGAGATTGGCCAAACACGTTTTCTTCATTCATTCTCCCCGTCAACCGAGATGTAAACTGTAAAACCCCGAATAATTATGGTTTCCCGGTTAAACTTAAGAATTCCCAACTCCGAAATGATCTAATATATCTTTACGATTTCACCAATCTAATATATTTTAGTAATCTTGACTTAAATGTTCAGAAATTGTAATGGCGAAATGATGAGAACGATTGAAGACAGATTGATTAGCTTCACTTATTCATTCATAAACAGTAAAATACAAAAAAAAAACGAAAATGTTTTAAAATCATGTTGGTATTTTACTGTTAATGAATGAATATTCCCTTAGTTTTATTTCTTAACCGGTTGAATGCTGTAATTACCGAAACAATTAAACATTCACTTTGTCTTCCGTGGATCCACGTTTCAGGCAGTCAAGGATTTAACATTCTTCACACAACCTATCAATTACATGAGAACATAAACATGAAAATTAGGAATAAGGTAGATTAGGTACTATTCAGATAAATCGTAGATATATACTAAATATTTCTTAACCTTGAAAGCCTGAGCAGGTCAAAGTACAGGTCACTAAAACGTCAAATCTAAAAGCAAAATGTTTGCATAGAGAAGCAATAACGACAAAACTGATATTCAGTTGTTTTTTGTCTCTATACCACGACACTGCTAGTAACCTGCGGGCCATGGCCCCTGACTCATCTACCTCCACTTATGTCTTCCTATATCTTTCAACATCTTCAAATACTTGCACCACTTCACAATAATTTGCCTTTATTCCCCATGCGAGGGAAGCCACGCCGTTGTCTATCTAGGTGCGGATTGGTGGATGTCACCTATGTCTTTGAATGGTATTTCTTAACTCTTAGGTCTTCCCTGTTTATTTATTTTTTCATTTAAATGGTCTGCTAGGCAAAGGTTTCCGCCGTAGCCTACCGTTCTTCTCAAGAAAATCTCCCATAAACACTTGGTAGGTAAGTCGTCACGCCAGCCTTTCCTAGGCCTCCCTTGGCGACGACGCTTATCGTCTAGCTCCCAAAGCGTGACGAGTTCCTAACGGTGATATAATTATTTTTAACAGTACCCGAGTGAATTCCATGGATAGACATGTACAACGTTTACTTTGAACCGATAGATAGGTTGAACGTGACATTTAGCGAGATCTATCTCAAAATAACTTCACCAAACCATTCTATGTACCTACCTATTTCTAATCTTATCTCCGATATGTGATATTGATCATGACTTTATAGAGATATCTGATTGAATCATTAGATACGGTCAGCGAATTGTGACGTAGGTATGTACATTGTACAAGTAGGTATATATTGATGTAAATGACACGTCTATTTCAATACCTCAGTTCATGCATATTATAACGATGGGTTAGAACAATAACATGTGTATGTACGGATGTAGGTTTGACTCATAATAAAGTGATTTGGTATAAATAATTATCAATTAAAACGATTACATTATTATGTCTCGATTTATTTCAAAAGGGATATTCTAACCAAAAATTTGTTTTTATCCGTCAGGTAGATTAATAAAAAATATTGGTCACATTATTATGTCTCGATTTATTTCAAAAGGGATATGCTAACCAAAAATTTGTTTTTATCCGTCAGGTAGATTAATAAAAAATATTGGTCACATTATTATGTCTCGATTTATTTCAAAAGGGATATGCTAACCAAAAATTTGTTTTTATCCGTCAGGTAGATTAATAAAAAATATTGGACACGTATTTTTTATTTTGACATGTAAACATAAAGTGACGACGATATAATGCTTTGAAATATCGTGTGACGTCACCCCGTTAGTACACTTTATAATAACGCAGTGACGTCACAAGTCACTCTGAACTTTGATGCGCGATCTTTGTATTTTTTTATTGATTTGGTAAAGCAATCAATACGTGTCCAATATTATTTGATAATCTCACTGACGGACTAAATAGAATTATTATTTTTCTACCCAAGAAACATCCCTATTAAATAAACCATTTAAAGGGATATACTTTGAATTTTCAAGCAAAAGATGAAGCTAGTTGCTCATTCGCAAGCATAGGTAAGATTTCAATGTAATAATTCTGCTATCCAAACTTCGTTTTATATTAAAAAAACTTTTTTACAAAAAACTTTCTTTTTCGTATTCGGTGTCTTTGGTGTCGAAATGCCAAAATGACACGTGACATTTCGATAACGTTTCTCATATATTTTTGTCTTGTTAACCCCCGCCGGAAAAAGAGGGGTGTTATAAGCTTGACGTGTGTTGCTGTGTATCTGTGTGTCTGTCTGTGGCATCATAGCGCCTAAACGGATGAACCGATTTTGATTTAGTTTTTTTTTTGTAAGGTGATTTTATCGAGAGTGTTCTTAGCTATATTTGAATAAAATCGGTTCAGTCGTTCAAAAGTTATGGGCGTTTTACTATTTGAATTAGGGTATTTTCGCAAGATAAATGTGTCGGGGGTTTTTGAAATTTTACTTGTTTTCCTATATTAATATAATGTCTTTTATTTTTACCTACATTGTGTATCTGTGTGTGCCAAATAAAATAGCTTTCTTTCTTTCTTTTTTTGTTGTCTAGGGCCTCAGATTAATGTTCTACCTATCTATATTCAATCTCAAAGAAGCCATATTTTATTTCAAAATCAATTTCAATGCCAGACGACTTAAGCTTAAGCAATATTCATTTTAATCTTCTACCAAAAGAAACCTCAAAAACCTGACCTCGTTTCTTTTAATACCATCAGTATTGAAACAACAATGCTTTATAAAATAATGACAATCATCAAAATGTTACGGTACATCTAAATAATGATCATTATATAAGACAAGGTCACCTATTTCATTGTGTAAAACCATTATTTCTAAATAATATGGTAACTCCGTCAATCACTCGTGATATAAAGCTAAGATCGTAGCCACAAGCGGTAGCGATGACTGGCATAAACTACGGAGACAAGATCTCGCAAGCCTCCATTTTGCAATGCATTCCACGTCATGATAAAATAAGTTTGTTTCACTATTGTCGCAGCGTCTTAGCAATGTAGTCACAGTCTTATGCACGGCCTGAGAAAATTATACTCAACTGTATCAAAGCCAAGTGTTGCAATACACAAAGTTCAAGTTGAGAGATAAACAAGTAAAATTTCAAAATTTAAAAAAAACCCCGACACATTTGTATTTCATGCTACATAATTTATCTAGTACATAGTAGATACGCTTCGATCGGCAATCTATTGAACACGTAATTATGATACGATATCTTGGGAAAACACCACGATTCAAACAGTAAAACGCCCATAATTTTTGAACGGCTGAACCGATTTCATTCAAATATAGCTAAGAACACTCTCGACAAAATCACCTTTCAAACAAAAACTCGAAAATCAAAATCGGTTTATCCGTTTAAAAGCTATGATGCCACAGACAGACACACGTCAAACTTATAACCCCCCTCTTTTTCCGTCGGGGGCTAAAAAGGTTAGGAGGTAATATTTACATGGGTGGCAACGCCTAGAGGGGACGCCATAGAAGGACATAACGGATATTGTCGGTGATGTTCTACCTGCTAGGTGCGCAGTACTCATAACCGGCTTGCGTGTATGACTAGTTGTACGAACGTGAGTGAAGCAAAAGAAGTATGTAAGGATCTAGCAGGTGGCGTTCTGTAATTTCTATCTATCTCCAAGGCAATAAGGCTTGTGTTTATGTAAGTATGTATGAATTTTCTTAGACAGTCGTTACGTAGTCAGAAGCATGAAATCTTGACACCAATTTATCCAAGGGGTTTCATGCTACCTTGTTTCTAGGATCTTCATCATGTTCCTGCCCTTGTCCCATGTTACTTGGGGTCGGCGCAACACGTTTTCTGCTTCCATATTGTCCTGTCTCTCGTGACGCTATCTTTGTTGTATCTATCTAGTTTCTGGGATGTGGAGCTCAAATAGGCAGCCGTTTCATGTTAAATACTGGTACAAAACTTTATCCAGTTAGACTGGAATCAGGCCCCTAACATAATTGGGAAATGGCTAGGTAGATTGTGATTAATTAGTTTTATTTCAATACTAGCTTCTGCGAGAGCAGTGGTGGCCCATTGGTATCGGCCCCGACTTACAAGTTGTAGGTCATGGGTTCGAATCCAGCCAGGCGCTTTACTTTGTGTAAATTATTTCATCACCACTGCTCTTAAAACGGTGAAGGAAAACGGACCAAAAAATCGAAAACATGTGACATCCAGCAATCCGCATTGGGCCCGCGTGGTGGATTACGGCACATTCCCTCTCACAGAGAGAAGGCCAGCGTCCCATTAGTGGGAACATTAATAGGCTGAAGTTGACTAGCTTTTACCAGCGGCTTCGCCCGCGTGAATGTCGAAAATTATCCCAAGGGAACATATTTCTAGGATAAAATTATCCTATATACTATTTCAGACTATAATCTCTCAAACAGATCTATATCTGTAACAAATTGGATCCATATCCGTTCAGTAGTTTTTGCGTGATAGAGTAACAAACACACTGACATACTCTCGCCTTTATAATATTAGTGTGATTCCAAGCAAAACCGGCACTATTTTAGGACTAGAAAAACATCTTAGATTACTTAGTAGTATTTTAAGTTGCCCCACTCCCATTGCCTTGCCAACCGTCACCATATTACTTAGTAACTCGTTTTCGTCACTTGACAAGCGAAGACAACATTATTTTAATTTGCTTCTCAAGTTAGAGACTAAGACAGACAGCTCGTCGACTTTTCACGTGACCACGTGAGGGCTGGCCTTTTCCTTGGCCAGAGAATCAGCATTGCCATCCAACGCTGCCAGCGTTCTGGGATCGTTTCCCATTGACATCTATGTGGACGAATTTTTTGGTACACAATTAGCCTTTTTCCCTCTCCCCTTTGTATTTGAATATAGGTTTGTTATTTTATTAGAATATTCCATTGTATAGATGTAAGTCAGAGACTTATACCACTTTGCAGGTCTGCAACAGTCCCACTGCATAACAAAGGTCTGATCTCAGAAAGAGATCGGTACATGGTGGACATCTCACCCATATGTACAAAGCGTTTTGCGAATACATTTATTGAGCGTACAGCTAAAAAGTGGAATTCCCTGCCAGAGACTTTGTTTCCTGATAGCTACAACCTAGGGGTCTTAAAGTCAAAAGTGAATAGGTTACTTCTAGGCAAGCGTGCTTCACCGTCGACCACATCATCGCTTACCATAAGGAGAGATAGTGGTCAAGCGCGAGCCTACCACAAATAAAAAAAAAGAGAACAAACGAGCTATTTTCGCTGTTCGTTATATTTTGGCAATTCTGATTATAACTTACCCTGTTTTCTCACGATATCACTTTTACTAAGCCATGAGGAGCAAGAACTCGTGATTTATCGTCATCGTCACCAGAATGATGAAGTCGAAAACCACGTCAAAACCATCTTCTAGTTTTAAGCCCTTATCCGTTTGTCACGCACAAACGGACGTAGCTCATTACTTCAAAATAAGCTAAGTATTCATTTTCCTTACCAAAATTAAATACGCACACAAACTAAAAATTCAAATACTTAATAACGACGGAATTGTTCCCATCCTTTCATACATCACAAGGGCAAATACCAATGTCATTCACGTTACATTAAGACTAATGGCGATCATATTTACCAAAAATAATCACAATACACAAAAAGTAAACAAAAACTTAACCCTTAGGTCTTCTACACACCACAAGAGCAAACTTCAATGACATTTATTTTACTAGTATTTTCCGCAGCTTCATTCAAAGGCCTATTCAACCGGGGACCGTGTATTTTTCCGAAATAAAAGTACTTAGGTACCCTATGAAACTCTGCACTAGTGTAACTTAATATTAATATAATAATAACACCAGCCTCTTCTCATACAGAGAAGGCACGACCATTTATCACCACGCTTACTCGAATCGAGTTGCGATTTCATACTTAGATCACCTGTAAATCAGGTATTCATAGGATGTTTCCCTTCACCGTTGTCAGCAATGTCGAAATTAAACTTAGAAAGTATTAGTTAAAGAATTTACGAAATCGGAACAGTGCTTTTAAAGATTAAATTTTTAACCGACTTACCAAAAAGGAGGAGGTTCTATGTTAGTATTTTTTTTGTTTGTTTGTTCACCGATATCTCCGTCAATTGTAGATCAATTTTGTTTTTTTTTTTATTTGAAAGATTTTGTTCCAAAATTGGTACCATTTTAATTTGGTAATGATCTGATGAAGAACTTCGGAGATATACATCAGAACTCTTCAATAAATAACGGCAAATATCTCGGGATTGCTGCAATCGCATGTCTGTTTATTGTATATATCATTTCAGAACATAACATCACGCCTGTACGCTCTTAGGGGGTCGATCTCTCATTTCACCGGTTATGATCAATATACATGAAATGTATTCTGGCGTTATAGTTACTTTACTAACTTGCCTATTAGGTAGGTTAGGTAGTTGCCTATCAACAACTAAAAAGTGAAAAATAAAAAAATCTTTTTTACATAAAAAAATACTACCGACTCCCAAATAACAAAACTACAAAGTGAAAGACACCGACCAAAGACACCGACTTCCAAAAATAAAGTTAGTTTTTCACTTTGTAGTTTTGTTATTTGGTGGTCGGTAGTATTTTTTTGTAAAAAAGTTTTTTTAGACAAACATAAAAACAACCAATTTTAACTCTTCACAATACTAGTTTGGACTAAAGCTTTTTGCTCATCTCAACACCAAAAATAATTACAAAAAAAATATAACCCATTAGGTTTGTCCTCCCTCTTTCCATAGACCACAAGGGCAAACTCCAATGTCACAACTACACTCTCAGTCAAGGCTATATGCCTATTGCCTCATGTGTTCATAGACATTTGGCCAATATCAACCGCGGTATGGGTCAATACGAATCTGCAGGTTTCGAAAGACGTACGATGTTGAAAAGATTTAGCCTTTTAGATGATATGGAAAGTTCTGATTGCAGGTTTGGATGTGGACAAGGTCTTCCTAGATTTAGATTTGGTCAAGGCAGTAGCTATTGTAAAAGAATTATATTTTAGTTTAAAGATTGAGTGTGAGAGTAGAAAATTCCGTTTAGTGATGTTGATTTTATTAACCCCCGACGGAAAAAGAGGGGTGTTATAAGTTTGAGGTGTGTTGCTGTGTATCTGGGTATCCTTGTATCTGTGTATCTGTGTGTCTGTGTATCTATGTATCTGTGTATCTGTGTGTCTGTCTGTGGCATCATAGCGCCTCAACGGATGAACCGATTTTGATTTAGTTTTTATTTTGATTTTATTTGAAAGGTGATTGTATCGAGAGTGTTCTTAGCTATGTTTGAATAAAATCGGTTCAGCCGTTCAAAAGTTATGCGCGTTTTACTGATTAGATCGTGATATTTTCGCAAGATAAATGTGTCGGGGGTTTTTTAAATTTTGAATTTTTTAACCAAACTATCTGCCTCCTGTGGCTCCGACCACGTTTAATTACTTAGTAATTCTATTTTTATAGATAATACTAGCTTTCCCCGCGGCTTCGCTGCCGTGGCCCAACCCACAGTACCCGTTTTAGAGGTACAAAAATGCCTATGTCACAGAAATAATGTAGCTTTCTATTAGTCAAACAATTTTCAAAATCGGTTAAGTAATTTTTGAGACCGTTACAAACAAACAGTGAAATCTTTCCTCTTTATAAGATAGATGGAGATCTATGTGTAAATGTGATAATCTAAAATTGCATAGAAACCCGCTCAGTAATTTTTGCGTGAAACATTTATTATTGTAGGATTTAAATGGTCAAGACCAAAAAATAATAATAATATGGTTGTTTTAAATACGGAATGGAATTCCCTGTCGGAGTCTTTGTTTCCTGATAGCTACAACTTTGGGGTGTTTAAATCAAGAGTGAATAGGTTACTTTTATTTTAGACAAGCGTGCTTGACCATAGAACTTTTTTTTACTGAATTATTCTGTTTATGCGTGGATTTTTGCTTGAATTGAATCTTACCAAATGCAAATTATGCCGATACAAAAATCATCGTAAGTATCCAGGTCCTGTAAGACCTATCTCAATAATTTTGCCATAAACAAAAAAATTTATGCTAATCATAAATTATGAAACCATCAAGGTCGGTCACAGAACACACAATCATCGTTTTTTCTAGGTCAAACATATATACCAACAAAAAATAAAACCAGTATTTCATCCAAATCTAAATATAGAACATAACTGAATAATACATTAAGCATTAATTTAGATCGGCAACTCTTGCTATAATTGTATAGATAGCTCACAGAGCGCAAAATAGACTAGAAACGACACCAATCATCAATACATATAATAAATCTGCGTCAAAAAGTCGTTTTTGAACAAACTAAAAAAAAATTGTCAAGTTGTTAAAGGATAACCAATAGAACCGAAATAGTCAAGGTGTTAAAGGATAACCAGTAGAACCGAAATAGTCAAGGCGTTAAAGGATAACCAATAGAACCCATATCCAATAGTCAAGGTGTTAAAGGATAACCAATAGAACCCATATCCAATAGTCAAGGTGTTAAAGGATTACCAATAGAAACCATTGTCAGAATTTTTGTCTGTTTTGTTGTGCACGCATCACGTAAAGTGTACGAAACTAATGTAAATAACTTTTATGCATAAAATTGTGCGTAGCTTAAAGTATCACTAATAGTATTTGTTGTGTTTCAAAGCGAACGGTTCAGTCTATCAAAAGTTAGATGAATTTAAAGTGTTCATGAAGTAAAATATCACAACACACGCAACGAGAGAGCGAAGAGATAGATGGCGTTGTCGCCATCTATCTCAATGCACAAGCATTTGACGTCATTTTCTGAATGGTGGTGTCAAGATTCTCCGCGGAAGAAAGTAACAAAAAAAACCGGCCAAGTGCGAGTCGGACTCGCGCACGAAGGGTTCCGTACCATTATCGCAAAAAACGGCAATAAAATCACATTTTTTGTATGGGAGCCCCTCTTAAATATTAATTTTATCCTGTTTTTAGTATTTGTTGTTATAGCGGCAACAGACATACACAATCCGTGAAAATTTCAACTGTCTAGCTATCACGGTTCATGAGATACAGCCTGGTGACAGACAGACAAACAGACAGACGGACCGCGGAGTCTCAGTAATAGGGTCCCGTTTTTACCCTTTGGGTACGGAACCCTAAAAATGGTAGGGAGGTAGGGGAGGTAGCAAGGCAAGTAGGTAAGTACGGTAGGTAGATAGGTAGGTAAGTAGCAAGGAAAGTAAGTTAGGCTGGTAGGTAAGTAGGGTAGGGTAGGAATTTGACGGGAGTGAAGCCGCGGGCACAGCTAGTTACTAATAATATTCGTCTCACAATGTGCACTGAGCACATGTCAAAAATCCAAATCTTGCCAAGGCGTACCGTGTTAGCCAATTACTGGGTTGTGGTGGTCAGATAGGCAGTCGCTCCATGCAAAATTCTGGTACTCAGCTGCATCTAGTTAGGTTAGCCGACCTCAACCTGTTTGGCAAAAGCACGACAGATTGATTAATAGAATAGGGATACTTCCTGTGTAAAAATGATAATTCTGGTTAGTCCATCAGTGAGATTATCAAATAATATTGTACCCGTATTTTTTGCTTTTACAAAAAAAATAAAATTGACAAAGATAAAGCGCATCAAAGTTCAGGAGTGGGGCTTGTGACGTCACTTTGTCAGTATCAAGTGTAGCTCACCGTGACTTCACACGATATTTGAACGCACTGTATCGTCGTAATTTTTTGTTTACGTGGCAAAAGAAAAAATACGTGTCTAATATAATAATATTTTTAGGTTATCTAACTGACGGATTAAATAGATATTTTTTTCAACTAACCTAGTGCCATTAATTTCTTTGAAAATACGGCGACACTTACTTGACACGCTTGTTTTGTATGGAGAGTATTGACAATGCCACATCTAGCAGTGGCAGCGGAGCCGTTTCAATGCTCTGTGGGACAGATATACTGTTCCGTTGCACTGCAAGAGAACAGTTAGGTGCATTTACCTCGCTGCATGGAATACCTGCCTAACTGGCTGACTGACTTGCGCACGCGACTTTTGAATGCGAAAATCGTGAAGTCTGAAACAAGACTGTTGAATTGGGATATTATGTTATGGATTAGATTTAAAATATAGTTATAGATTTTAAAGGACACAATTTGGCGGAATAAAAAGAGAAAAAAATATCTTGTAGTTATTGAGAAATTTACGCTAAAACAAGCTTTTATATTAAAAAATTGCATTGTCATCTATACTTCTATATCTATACCATATCCCTACATAGTATAAAACAAAGTCGCTTCCCGCTGTCTGTCCCTATATATGCTTAGATCTTTGCAACTACGCAACGGATTTTTATGCGTTTTTTTTAATAGATAGAGTGATCCAAGAGGAAGGTTGATATGTATAATACATATAAACCTTCATCTTGTATACCACATACAGAAGCTAGTAATATTATAAAGAGGAAAGATTTTTATATTTTTGTATGTAACGAATAATCTTAAAAACTACTCGACCTATTTCAAAAATTCTCTCACCTTTGGAAAGCTACACTAGCACCAGGTGACATAGGCTTTTTTTATCCCTGTATTCCCACGGGAACTTTCATTATGCGTACAGCTAAGAAGTGGAATTCCCTGCCGGAGTCTGTGTTTCCCGATAGCTACAACATCGGGGTTTTTAAGTCAAGAGTGAATAGGTTTCTTCTAGGCAAGCGTGTTACACAGTCGAACACATTGTCGCTTACCATCAGGTGAGATGGTGGTCAAGCGCGAGCCTATAAACGGGAACTACGCGGGTGAAACCGCGAGACGTCCGCTAGTGAGAAGAAAACACGTGTAAATTAAAACACTGGGAAGGTTTTATTTAACTTGCTTGCTTGATTACAGACACCGGGACAGGTGAAAGTAAATATTAGCTTGTAAAAAGTGGCTATTTCATGTGTCGAAAGACTGATATAATGTTAAGATAACCGGATTAATCGCAATGGATTGTAATTAATTTGTAATTGTAATGATAGATGTGATAAAATTTAAATAAATTAATATTTCATCCTGAAAAGGGGTATAAAAAAAAGTTCCATAGAAAAGTTAGTATCAGAAATCTTATTTCAATTCAATCTTCAATCTTATTTAAAGTATGTTAGTACAATAAAAATAATGGTAAGTTTAGTTCAACAGTAATCGGACAGGGGCCGGTAGTCCTCCTATAGTTTTGAGCAATTGATCCACTAAACCTAAAAAATCTACAGCCCAATACATTTTTCTCCATAATCTGCAATAGTCCTGCACCAACCGGGGATTATCCTTGGGTGCAGTTGCGTATTGCATACAGGGATAATCGTCGGTTGGTGTCACATTTCCTGATACATGCCTAACGGTGCCTTGCATGCCTTTCAAAAGACCGGGACCGAGAAACACAGAAAAAAACGGTAATAAAGTTACATAATACGTTTTTTCATTAACCTGCACCTTTCACATGCAGGTCAATGTATCGACGTATCATTTTCATGATGCCATTATGGCCCCGCCTCATACTGTGCACCATAGGCATGGTTTTCTCACGCATAATTGCATAGAAATCATCTATGTGCGCATCTGCAAACATGCCTGATGCACTACAGTACCGTGGAAGCCGCACCAGAGTCCTGATAATGTTATATTGGACTCGGAGCCAGTCCGCTTTGTGAAACTGGGCCATAGACCACCCGTGTAGAAGCTTTGACAATACGCTCAATGACCCAGTCAACAGTCCTTTCAGTCTTGTCAGTATCAGTCCTTTTTTGTTAGTTTTGTATTAACACAACAACAAACAAATAATGCGCACGGCAAAAGAGTGGAACTCACTGCCTGCGTCTGTGTTTCCGAACGCATACAACCCGAATCTCTTCAAAGTTAGAGTGAACAGGCATCTTCTGGGTAAGCTCACTCCATCGTCGACTTTGTCTCTGTCACCTCTGACCTAGACTAGAGTCAAGAGCAAACCCATCATAAATAAAAAAAAAACACACGAACAAAATATCTATAGTTAAAATCTATAGGGGAAATTCCGAAAACCATAAAGACGAAGGTACGGTACGGGCAAACTACAAAGTTAAAATCTCAGATCAATAGATTTGTAAAAAGCATTAAATAAAAACTAAAGATGCGCAATCTATTTAATATGTATATGTAAATTACATGTTTTGCACTGAGAAATAAGTGTTTTTCTATTTTGTATAAAAAACAAGTGTCTGTCTTTGAAAAACACATTATTAACACGGTATTGATAAGAAAAACACAATACATGGTGTTAGGTATGATGTAATATTGTGTTGATTTAGATTGTATATGATATGATCTACCAAGAGTTACCGGAGCTTCCACACTAGGTGTGAGTTCTACTGCATATACAAATACACATATATATCTACGTATAATCCATCCATAGGCTACCTATTTGTTGAAACGGAACTTGGCAAATTGCCAAGCAAATCATCAGCAAAACAGATTTCTAGAATCCGCCCTTGATAAGTATGGTTGTAGGTACCTTATGTTTACGAAGAGATTATAGACAATAGATTAAGTACAGGTGAAACTTGTAAATTGATATAATTCTATACGATTAGATATGGCTGGACGGAGCTTCTTACCACAATGATAGATTTCTTTAAAAAAAAAAAGAGTTTTATTCGTATAACATGTTTAATAAATTTGTAAAGTTATGTCTAAAACGGACATACGAACACGACAATCGCACCAAAACCGCTGGGCGTATTTTAATTAAATCGACACCATCTCAAAGACAATTTAATTATCTATATTTTGACCTTAGGCTTTTTTTTTAAGTCATAGAATAATAAGGAAAGTACAAAAAACTACTAAACTTTGGGTCGCGCGGGTGTGAATTGAGTGCGCGTTTTGTTCCCTCAAGGTCGTTGGCGTTTGTTGTCGTCTTAACTAGCGAAATCTGAGTTTCTATGGCTACACTTCTGCCTCATCCTTCCCCCATCCTTCCACTACCTCGTCTGATGGTAAGCGATGATGTGGTCGAACCTTTTCACTCATGACTTAAAGACCTTAAGAATTTAGCTATCTGGAAACAGAGACTCCGGCAGGGAATTCCACTTTTTCGATGTTCACACTATGAAAGTATTCGCAAAACGTTTTGTGCGTATGGGTGGGATGTCATGTACCGATGGCGTCTGTCGTCTTGTAGTCTGATGATGGTAAGGGCTAGGCGGAATCAAATTGGGCAGTTCCTCAACATAAATAATTATGAAGAAAACATCTTCAATCTCTTCAATGTTACATATTTGTAAATATGTGTACCTAAAAGCTAGGATAACATAATTGCACACATATTAAATTAAGTACATAGGTACTTAAAACATTACAAGTAGGTACCGACGACGTATGTAAGTGTTTTGCAATCATTAATTTTATGTGACCATAGGACCGCGGCGACCGCGAACGGACAAGGTCAAGAGTTTGCAACATTAGGTCCACGATAATTTTCAATGGTTTATAAGTTAACTAGCGGCCCGCACCGGCTTTACCCGGATTATTGTAGCCTATGTCTATTTGGAATAAAAATACGATTACTCTCCAAACGTTGTAAGCATTGTATATAGAAACAGTGCATCATAAGATTTTCTTCCACATATACACAAACTCGCAACATTGGCACTCTCTTTTAACAATATTATAGTATAGATTTATTTATTTTTATAGAAAAAACAAGCAGTAGTATACTAAAAATATACAAATTGTCATAAACATATGACTTAACAAATATATTACCCACTACATTTGCCACAGATTACTACTTACACTAAGAAAGACTGATTTGCAAACGTTATTGTAGTCAGGATATGTAGAAACTTTTGAAGCTACTGTAGATCCTTTAAAGTTTTGATTATGTTATTTCTAAAGATATATATCTGCTTACAAATAATATGTCGGTTACACAAAATAGCTTATTGTATGTATCGACAAAACGGCGCAGCGGTGAGCGCACACCAGCATTAGATTTGCAAGAGTTAGTAGCGAATAGTTGCCTGGTGCGCACCTCCCGTCACTGTTCGAGGAATCAGGTAACACAAACTGTTCACCAAGTCGGGACAGTCAAATTTGTTTCGACAAACACTGTATACATTAATTGTCTCAAGGAGCGTGCGCCTTGACTGTAATACTGTAATGTAAGGAGACCTATTTTTTGAGAATCAACTGATATGACGTTTTTTTTCGATAACATCTAAACTCCATTGCTCGAAGTTTTATGATGATATGATTTTTCATGTTCACATTTGGTTTCGCATTGTCATGTACCTGTCTGTGGAAGGCTTAATTTTATATTGAAAACATTCAACATTTTCTTGAGATTTTTATTTTTTGGCTATCTATTCTATGTATGAGTTCCCGTGCCCTCTGGTTAACCCCTTGAGTGCCTAAAACGGAGATCCGCGCGAGACAGACGCTTTTTAATTTTTTCTGTAATTAAGGTACTCAAAGGGGTCAATCTCTTTAGAGGGTCAGTTAGGCATTTCAAAGATTAGCAAAAAGCGCAGAACTGGAAACAGATCAGTCTAATGATCGGTAGATTTAATAAATTTTTATACTCTTAAAATCTTTATTGCAGACATACCAAGGATACAAAAAGTTGTACTTTTATTATGCAGCCGTCAACATGGGTATTCCCCATAATTAATTAATAATTACTGCAAAGTATTCCAATCATAGTTTCCATACATTAAATTAAATGGAAGTAATGGCTGACGTCAAACTAGAAGCAAAGAAGCGAATGATGCGAATGGATCAGACCATAGGTACTAATATTATATGCGAAAGTAACCCTGTATGTCTGTTTGTTAAGTTTAAAATAAATTTTGGTATATATAGATTAGCCCTTGTAAGTTCCCTTGGAATCATTTTCACCGAGTTACTATTTTTGACCGAGTGAGCACGAAGCGCGAGCGATGCGTCTCCGTTTCAGCTTGGGCAAAAAAAAAAATCGTATGTCCGGATGTCCGGCTGTTGTCCTCTACAGGTCACATTTCTCAACCGATTCTCGTGAAATTTATAAGAATGGTGGATCCATTGTGAAAATTATCAAAAAACTGAATTGATAAAATATGAGGTCTACAGTTCTCATAGCCACTAGTTATAAATGGATTATAATATTCTAGAGTAGTAAGCATCCAATTATTTAAATAAGTATAAATAAAATAATTTTACCTATAAAGAATGTCAGGATTAATTTAGATAAACCATGGGAAGATATATAACAAAAGGGTCATATATTTAATTAGTAAAGATACTAAAGATACTCTTTCCTTGTGTATTTTTATGATGATTTTCGAAATCCATTTACTTACCTATTACAGAAAAAACCGTAACAGAAATTGTTCTAAAATTGGTCTACAGATAGAACAATTTCTATGAAATCAAGCTGTCACATTTTTGTTGGAATGTCGCGTCGCATCCGAAGCGGAAACCTTTAAATAGAAACCCAGAACAGGAACGCGAATATTTCCATTGCTCTAGTTACATAGATTGATGTTAGAGTCAAAGGCCGAAAACATTGAGCGATAAAATCTTATTTATATTATTATTTCAAAGGGCCACTACTAGATTTTCACATCTTTTTGGCTCAGTGAGCGTTTTCAATCCATGAGCCTAACAAATACATATTAAAATTCTTATACCTATTCTTTATGAATTTTGTAACTTCCAACCTTATCAAATAGTATGTTCTGCACGCAGCTTCACCTGAAAGGTGTTTAATTATCCCGAAAGAAAAAAAAAAATTCGGGAAAAAAGTCTATTTATGAGCCAATTTTAATCTTAAAATTTCATCCAACCTTTCAGCCGTTCTAACGTGATTGAGTAACAAACATCCATCCATCCAAACATTCGCATTTATATATTCAATCAAATCAAATATTTTTTATTGGCAAATAAATTGTTTACACCAAAATAATTGAAGCCTTGACTTCTGAGCTAGATAAAAACCTGTGTTACAATAGTAAGTCCTATATTAGTAGGATTCAGGAAACAGCTTCAAACTAAATCTATTTTAAACTACAATTTACAAAGTTCCGAATCCTTATCCTCTATCCGCTAAAACTTTCGGAAACCAGTCGTAGTTGTAGCGGAATTGCAACAGAATTTGTTAGCTAGTTGCAACACAACGTGTCGATAGCGCGATGGCCGACAACAAACATTGCCAATGACCTTACAGCCTTTCGAAGCCAACACGCGAGATTGGGCAACATAGACGAATTCACGCGGATATGAGCGGTTCCATTTCGATCGATTGCGAATTAGTCGCTCGAATTAGTTGTGTTGTGGATGCGTTGGTATCCTGTATTAATTAATCGTTTTAATGAGCTGGCTGTATATCATAGTTTTATGTAACCTGTAGCGGAAAATGCAACCTTTTTTGAAGTGAAAACTTCTATAGCCGCGTTTAGCGAATTCTGGTAGGGGCAAAACTTATAAGGGTCGCGTCAACGACATGCTAATGAGACGTGTTGCGCCAGTTTATTTGTGTTTGTGTTTTTAGGGTTCCGTACCCAAAGGGTAAAAACGGAACCCTATTACTAAGACTCCGCGGTCCGTCCGTCTGTCTGTCTGTCTGTCACCAGGCTGTATCTCATGAACCGTGATAGCTACGCAGTTGAAATTTTCACAGATTATGTATTTCTGTTGCCGCTATAACAACAAATACTAAAACAGAATAAAATAAATATTTATGTGGGCAAACAACAAACGTCATTTTTTGCCGTTTTTTGCGATAATAGTACTGAACCCTTCGTGCGTGAATCCGACTCGCACTTGGCCGGTTTTTTTATATATATATACATATAAAGGAGGAATGAAAATTGACCATCACGGTTGCTTTTTGCTTATAGGTATTTTCAGATTAATTAAAGTCTAGATTTTATTATAATAATAAAGTCTACTGATACTTGTATTCACATCAAAAAGTGTCCAATATCTTAAAAATCTGCACAAATCAAAATTACCTTAATATTTTGGTACGGTCTCGTAAGCTTCCTCATAATAGAAATAGATCATTTCGCGAATGCGCGACCATTGCACCCAATGGGTTCATTTAAAAGCGCCCTCTTTCGACGCGACGACGCCGTATAGTAACTATCAAGACAAAGACATTTGACATCCACCAACCTGCACTGGGGCTGCGTGGTGGATTACGGCCCATTCCTTTTCACGGAGAAGAGGCCTGTGACCCTGCAGAGGGAACATTAAAAAGCCTGATGACGATAACACTTTTAGTGGTCAAGTACCTCTCTCTTTGTCGATCCTTCAAGTTTGAGGATCGTGGTTGGTTGCATCTGGAGTGGCTGATCCGCCCCCACCGGTTCCTGTCCAGGTCCACGTCCCTTATGACTGTGTAGAATATGGAGGACGTCGAGTTTTTCACCTGATCGTTCCATCTTATCAATGAAGGACCAGGCGTGATATTTTGCCTTCGGTGTTCCCAACCAGAATCAGCTTTACCTGCTTTTCGTCGCCTCTGCGCGTTCAAATCTATATATATAAAAGAAGAAACTGACTGACTGACTGACTGACTGACTGATTGACTGATCGATCAACGCACAGCCTAAACCGCTAGGCCTAGAAGAATGAAATTTGGCAGAAATATTCCTCATTTCGCGTAAGTGAGCACTAAGAAAGGATTTTTGGAAATTCTACCCCAAAGGGGGTAAAAAGGGGGTTGAAAGTTTGTATGTAATTTCTACAGTTTTTAAGTTGGGCACGTGAAATTTTAGATTCACGCTCTTGGTTGATAAAAAGAATTAATGTATTTATTAGTTTTTGGATATTCGACCCCTAAGTGGGTAAAAAGGGGGTTGAAAATTTGTATGAAGTTTTTACAGTTTGCAAATTGGACACATGAAATTTTACATTACGCTCTTGGTAGATAAAAATAATTAATGTCTTTATTGGTTTTTCTAAATTCCAACCCTAAGGGGGTAAAAAGGGGGTTGAAAGTATGTATGTAATTTATACAGTTTGTAAGATGAACACTTGAAATTTTAGAATTACGCTCTTGGTTGATAAAAAGAATTAATTCATATATTGGTTTTTGGAAATTCTACCAGTGAGGGGGTAAAAAGGGGGTTGAAAGTTTGTATGATTTTTTTACAGTTTGTAAGTTGGGCACGTGAAATTTTAGATTTACGCTTATTGTTCGTAAAAAGAATTAATGTATTTTTTGGTTTATGGAAATTCGACCCCTAAAGGGGTAAAAAGAGGGTTGAAAGTTTGTATGTAATTTCTTCAGTTTGTAAGTAGGACACGTGAAATTTTAGAATTACGCTCTTGGTTGATAAAAAGAATTAATTCATATATTGGTTTTTGGAAATTCGACTAGTGAGGGGGTAAAAAGGGGGTAGAAAGTTTGTATGATTTTTTTACAGTTTGTAAGTTGGGCACGTGAAATTTTAGATTTAATCTCTAAGTAGATAAAACAAAACCATGCATTAATTATTTTTTGGAAATTCTACCTCTATGGGGATAAAATAGGGGTTGTAACGTTATATGAAATTTCATCGGTTTGGAAGGTTAAACATCTAAAATTGTAGGTTTTCGCTCCTGATTTATTAAAAAACAATGAGTGTAATTATTTCCGGAAATTCCACCCCTAACGGGGATAAAAAGGGGGTTGAAAGTTTGTATGTAATTTCTATAGTTTGTAAGTTAGAGTTGATAAAAAGAATTCATGTAATTATTAGGTTTTAGAAATTCTACCCCTAAGGAGAATAAAGTAGGGGTTGAAACTTTATATGAAATTTCTTCGGTTTGGAAGTTAAAATATCTGAAATAGTTGGTTCACGCTCTTGATAAAAAAAAAATAATGAGTTTATTGATTTGCGGAAATTCTACCCCTAATAGAGGTTAAAGATGGCAATTTGTTGGGCTTATATATTTGAAACTTGGCATCAATACTAACAGCAACTATTTTATACTTTTTTATTGATTTTAAAGTAAAGGTTGTCATTACAAGTTTTTCAAAACTACTCCTAAAATACGATTTAAGGGATGTTAAAGTTTATACGGAAAATCTCATTTCTTGGATTAATAAACTTGAGACAAATACTAACGTATGTAAATAATAAAGGATATCATTAATAGTTTTTCGAAACCACCCCTAAAATATGATTAGATGGGTGTTGAAGATCTTGGTTTAATATACTTAAAATTTTGCACAAATACTAACCTTAATAAATAATGTGGGTTGCTATTAGTTATTCGTTTTTCATTACTATCCCCAAAATACTATTTAGGGGGTGATCAAGATTTTTGAAGTATTTCATTACACATAGCTTCTTTTAATGATGTAAGTGAGCACTAAGGAAGGAGTTTTGGAAATTCAACCTTTAAAGAGACATTTAATTGTATAAAAACTTTTTTACAAAAATATATTACTGACCTCCAACTAAAAACACTACAAAGTGAAAAATAAATCTATTTTTCGAAGTTGGTGTCTTTGGTAGGTACCAATTTTTTTCGTTATGGACACTGACTTCGAAAAAGAAAGTTATTTTTCACTTTGTAGTGTTTTTAGTTGGATGTCGGTAGTATTTTTTTGAAAAATAGTTTTTTTGTTTTTCACTTTTTTTAGGTGGACCTAATAGGCAATTTGCCTTTAGTAAGGTACTTAATTATTTTTTGTGTATGTTCACCGATATCTCCGTCAAACAGCATTGTTCAAACGGTCCAGCTCGGTAGTTCCAAATCGAGGCAGAGGTCATCTTAGTGCCGTAAGATTCTTCAAAAAACCGTTGACACACCTAAAACATCTTCTGGGGGTAATTCTGAAAAACTAATGATGGCAATTTATTATTGCCCAAGGAATAAGATTTTTAACCGGCTTTCCAAAAAGGAGGAGGTTCTTTGTTCTCTAAATCCTAACTTAAACCGTAGATATCTACGATAGCCCATTTATTATTGATTTAACAGTAGCTTATTTTTGATAGCCTTCACTAACTGCACATAATTTAGTTGAATAAAATACAAAATCATGCGAACGAAGTCGCGGGCGGAGTGCTAGTATATAAATATACTCAAAAGCCAATTTCTCCTTAGTTCCAGGATAAACCATGAAGTTAAAACAAGAGCTGATGGAGCAGCCTTCTGGTGAGCTGTGGAAAAGCATCCGAGTCGAGCTGAAAGAAGATGTCACGACCAGGGACAGAGATCTCGCTGCTATCAGGGAGTGGTTGAAGAAGCAGCCACATTTGCCTGATGATTGGGGTAAGTAACTTATTTTATATTTTATTTATTGAGGAAAACAAACAGTGACACATTTTATTTTACAGCAAATATAACTAACAACACGATTCAAACAGTAAAACCGCCCATAACTATTGAACGGCTGAACCGATTTTATTCAAACATAGCTAAGACGGGCGTTAGCCAGGGGACAAATTTAGGACCCTTAGAATTTATTTTAATGTTTAACGATCTTCCAGAAGTCATTAAAGACGCTGGTTGTTTGTTATTTGCTGACGATCTCAAGTTATTCATGCGGATCACAGACGAGTCACACTGCGGCATGCTTCAGCGAGACATCGATCGGGTGGTAGCATGGAGTGAAGAGAACAAATTAATCTTCAATGTGACGAAGTGTAACATAATGTCCTTCACGCGGGCCGTGGTACCCCGACGTCACGATTATTGCATGGGGGGTCACGTCATACCGCGGGTGCGGTTAGTGCGAGATCTTGGTGTTACCTTTTCCGAGGATCTGTCGTTTCGTACTCATGTGGTGCAGGTATGTAGAAAAGCCTTCAAAAATCTTGGGTTTGTCATGCGTGAAACCCGTGACTTCACCAATATGGCAGCAGTGAAATCGCTTTATAATGCGTTGGTACGAAGCAACTTGGAAACTAGTGCTATCATCTGGAATCCTTATGAAACGAAGTATTCTACGATGGTGGAAAAAATGCAAAACAAATTTACCCGGTACCTATACATGAGGCAATTTGGTATTTACCCTTTTTACCCGCTTATGTATCCAACCCTCTTTGTTATAGGGATGGTTGGGTACTATAAGTTGGAGGTAAGGCGCAACCTCGCCCTTGTAAAATATGTCTTCATGGTTTTTCGTGGTATGCTAAATAATCCACAAATATTAGAATCGTTGGGATTGCTCGTTCCAAACAGGAGGCTACGGTTAGGACCGAGGGAAGGGCTGTTTAAAGTCCCGTCAGCACGCACTAACGTGTTAAAGTTTGCACCAGTAACTCGAGCAGTTAGGATACTGAATAGCGTCTCTCTGCGTTTGGACATATTTTCTTGCTCTTTGGCGGAATTCCAGAGGGTGATACTTAGTGTGTTGTCCACTGTGTAACATGTGCCTCTACCCAGACCCGTTACTCGGACTGGCAAACTGGCAATGTATGACTACATTTGTTAGCTTGGGTCTTACCTGTAAAAATAAATGTATGTGTTAATAATAAATAAATAAATAAACATTCTCGACAAAATCACCTTTTAAACAAAAACATACTAAATTTATATCGGTTCATCCGTTTTGGAGCTATGATGCCACAGATACACAGCAACACACGTCAAACTTATAACACTCCTCTTTTTCCGGCAGGGGTTAATTATAAAACACAATCATGGGTCCCGTGCAAGAAGGCTGCAGTGACAGAAGTATTTATACCGCGTGGTGTAATTTTGATTCTCGGACATATAAGAAATTCTTAGTAAAAATGCGCGCATTGGACATGTTTTTGCATTTATTTGTTATGTTTATATCAAAACCTGCTTAAAAGCCAACATAAAATCTTTTTAAATGACGGCAGATAGGATACCGACTATAAGCCTAAGATCCGACTGAAG
Source organism: Orthosia cruda (assembly GCA_964057195.1). Classification (NCBI taxonomy): domain Eukaryota; kingdom Metazoa; phylum Arthropoda; class Insecta; order Lepidoptera; family Noctuidae; genus Orthosia; species Orthosia cruda. The sequence goes on from OZ059842.1 coordinate 23,171,785, forward strand.
AAATCTGCAGGAATCAAGATATTTGATTAAACTTACGACACCTGTCTCTTTTACTTTGACAAATCAATTCATAACATTATAACGGACGCTCAACATGATCTTGATTTATTAAACGAATGGTTAAAGTACAACCTTCTTACAATTAATACGTCGAAAACCTCATTCATGATTTTTACCACTAAAAATAAACATATACCGGACTTCTCGCCTCTTAAAATAAATAACGAAATAATAAAACGATCAACTAACGAAAAATATCTTGGATTAAGGGTAGATGAAAAACTAACTTGGAAATTACACATTGAGCATCTCAGAAGTAAATTAGCATCGTTATTGGGAGCATTACGGAAGGTTGCAAACTGTATTCCAAGTAAAGTGCGCACTTTGATTTATAACTCTTTAGTCAAATCGCATTTAGAGTATTTGATTGAGGTATGGGGCTCCGCAGCAGTTACTAATTTAAACTCACTTCAAAGAGTTCAAAATAAAATAATTAAAACTCTGTTCCACTATCACTATCTCACTCCAACAAAGACCTTATACGAAAAAACTAAACTATTAAATATTAGACAGCTATACATCTACTACACCTGCGTTCTTATTAAAAACATAACCACAAACTCAATACAAACTAACATACAAATAAAGAAAAAAACAATGTCATATAACCTGAGAAATAGATATAAAAACAAACTAGAAGTCATCAGCGTACGCACTAATTACGGTAGAAGGACTATATTATGTGAGGGAGCACAGCTGTTCAATGATTTACCGGACGATATAAAGGAGTGCCATAACGTAAATACATTTAAGAATAAGCTTAAGAAACATGTATGTACATTATAAATTTATAACTTCTAACGCTCTGGAGGAAATTGTATAGTACTGTATTATTATAATTATTACTCTGTATCTCATTATAAGCGGACTGTAAGTTCTTATGAGAAATAAATTTTCTTTAAACCGAACTTAAGTTTCTTGAATTATACTTGAAAGAATTGATTGCTGCAGGATTGCCTGGAAATATCTAGCCGCTATATAACCTTAATTAAATAAATTGAAATTTATGTTTGATAACTAACCCCAAATATAAAGGTTTTACAAGTGAATCCATCGTCATTTGAAAGAAACTGGTGTAGAAAATAGGAAAAAATAAGGTTGCCAGCTCTCAGTTCGCCGCAAGCTGTGGGCTGCCAGTTTACCTGCAAAACCTGGCAACCCATAAAGGGTGGCTGAGAGCTAGTTGATGCGGCATATGTACCTACGATACAGAAGACGTCTAGGAAAATCTAGCAGCTTGCGGCCAGGCAACCCTGCAGTAATCTTTTCTACTGTCGAGAATCTATACTAATATATAATATTATAAAGCTGAAGAGTTTGTTTGTTTTTTTGTTTGAACGCGCTAATCTCAGGAACTACTGGTTGGATTTGAAAAATTATTTTTGTGTTGGATATTCCATTTATTGAGGAAGGTTATAGCCTATCATCACGCTGCGACCAATAGGAGCGAAGCATAAATGAAAAATGTAGCAAAAACGGTCAAAATGATTCCTTTTTGCCGCTTACGCAACATTCATATATGTAGGGTAGGTAGGGTAAGTAGGTAGCCAGTTGACGGGAGCGAAGCCGCGTGGGACAGGTAGTCATTAATACAAATCAAGTTTCATCAAAAACAAAATATCTACAGATTTTTGCAGAGGTGTCTCAGTTAATCAAAACTAACAAGAACTTTTCTATATTACAGAGATCCCCCCAATCATGACCTTCCTGCGAGGCAGTAGTTTCTCCCTGGAGAAGTGCAAGAGAAAGCTGGACATGTACTTCACGATGAGAGCAGCCTGCCCCGAGTTCTTCACAAAGAGAGACGCTACCAGACCCGAACTTGATGAGATTATGAGCAACAAAATGTAAGTTTGTATCCAAAACTAATAGCACCTAGACTTTGTTCATTGTAAAATATGGTACATCAGCTGAGCAATACGACTCTTAAAGATTATAAAACAAGTAAAATAAAATAAAAATCAACAACCCCCTTTTATTTCATGCTACATAATTTGTATGAAAAAAAAAGATAAATAAATATATATATTTGTAGATAAACACGCTTCGATCGACAATCTATTGAACACGTTATTATGACATGTTATCTCGCGAAAATACCCCGATTTAAACAGTAAATCGCCCATAAAACACGCACTCTCAAACAAAAAAAAAAAAATACCGTTATCGGTTCATCCGTTTAGGAGCTATGATACCACAGAGACACAAACACAAAGGTACACATGTCAAACATAAAACACCTCTCATTTCCGTCAGGGGTTAAAAATTAAGACTGTTACACCAGGCGTAAGTTACAGAGACTACTTTATAAAGACGTACTTTTTCTAAAACTTTTTTTTGCCATTATGACCGACTGGATACATACAGTATCTTGCAGAATTTTTAAGACACTACTATATATATTTAAGATTTTTGAATTATCTGAAGTGAAATCTATAATTTCCTACTCCTTTAAGTGAAAAACAGTTGATATATTGCAAGATTTTTTTCATTTCAGTCAAGGCCCACCGCTTCCGGGCATCACACCAAATGGGAGAAGAGTCACTATTTGCAGAGGTGAGTTCTAAGAAACAATTAAATACAAATTTATAACAACATATCTAGCTAAGCAGAAGTACCTGACTGTGAATATGAAGGTAAATGCATTTATCCTGGTATAAATTCAAACTCCGGTTTGCTACTGAGATTTTGTAATAAATTCAATAATGATCTGGGATTAATACCTAGGACCGTACGCATATCAGTCTACCCTACGGTCAATTTGCAGAGGTGAGTTCTAAGAAACAATTAAATACAAATTTATAACAACATATCTAGCTAAGCAGAAGTACCTGACTGTGAATATGAAGGTAAATGCCTTTATCCTGGTATAAATTCAAACTCCGGTTTGCTACTGAGATTTTGTAATAAATTCAATAATGATCTGGGATTAATACCTAGGACCGTACGCATATCAGTCTACCCTACGGTCAATTTGCAGAGGTGAGTTCTAAGAAACAATTAAATACAAATTTATAACAACATATCTAGCTAAGCAGAAGTACCTGACTGTGAATATGAAGGTCAATGCCTTTATCCTGGTATAAATTCAAACTCCGGTTTGCTACTGAGATTTTGTAATAAATTCAATAATGATCTGGGATTAATACCTAGGACCGTACGCATATCAGTCTACCCTACGGTCAATTTGCAGAGGTGAGTTCTAAGAAACAATTAAATACAAATTTATAACAACATATCTAGCTAAGCAGAAGTACCTGACTGTGAATATGAAGGTAAATGCCTTTATCCTGGTATAAATTCAAACTACGGTTTGCTACTGAGATTTTGTAATAAATTCAATAATGATCTGGGATTAATACCTAGGACCGTACGCATATCAGTCTACCCTACGGTCAATTTGCAGAGGTGAGTTCTAAAAAACAATTAAATACAAATTTATAACAACATATCTAGCTAAGCAGAAGTACCTGACTGTGAATATGAAGGTCAATGCCTTTATCCTGGTATAAATTCAAACTCCGGTTTGCTACTGAGATTTTGTAATAAATTCAATAATGATCTGGGATTAATACCTAGGACCGTACGCATATCAGTCTACCCTACGGTCAATTTGCAGAGGTGAGTTCTAAGAAACAATTAAATACAAATTTATAACAACATATCTAGCTAAGCAGAAGTACCTGACTGTGAATATGAAGGTCAATGCCTTTATCCTGGTATAAATTCAAACTCCGGTTTGCTACTGAGATTTTGTAATAAATTCAATAATGATCTGGGATTAATACCTAGGACCGTACGCATATCAGTCTACCCTACGGTCAATTTGCAGAGGTGAGTTCTAAGAAACAATTAAATACAAATTTATAACAACATATCTAGCTAAGCAGAAGTACCTGACTGTGAATATGAAGGTAAATGCCTTTATCCTGGTATAAATACAAACTCCGGTTTGCTACTGAGATTTTGTAATAAATTCAATAATGATCTGGGATTAATACCTAGGACCGTACGCATATCAGTCTACCCTACGGTCAATTTGCAGAGGTGAGTTCTAAGAAACAATTAAATACAAATTTATAACAACATATCTAGCTAAGCAGAAGTACCTGACTGTGAATATGAAGGTAAATGCCTTTATCCTGGTATAAATTCAAACTCCGGTTTGCTACTGAGATTTTGTAATAAATTCAATAATTATCTGGGATTAATACCTAGGACCGTACGCATATCAGTCTACCCTACGGTCAATTTGCAGAGGTGAGTTCTAAGAAACAATTAAATACAAATTTATAACAACATATCTAGCTAAGCAGAAGTACCTGACTGTGAATATGAAGGTAAATGCCTTTATCCTGGTATAAATTCAAACTCCGGGTTGCTACTGAGATTTTGTAATAAATTCAATAATGATCTGGGATTAATACCTAGGACCGTACGCATATCAGTCTACCCTACGGTCACTACTGATCACTTCACAGTTAATTAATCATAATCAGCCTTTTAACAATCCCACTGCTGGGACACAGGCCTCTTCTCTGTGAGAGAGGGAATGGGCCGTAATCCACCACGCGGGGTCAGTGCGGGTTGGTGGATGTCACATGTCTTCAAATTTTTGGTTCTAAGACATGCCGGTTTCCTCACGATGTTTTCCTTCACCATTTTGAGAGTAGTGGAGAAGTAATAATTCACACAAAGTAAAGCGCCTGCCTGGGTTCGAACCCACGACCACAACAACTTGTAAATCGTGGCCATTACCACTGGGCCACCACTGCTCTCATTTCTAAACTTCACAGTTAAGTTTTATCAATTGATTTTTTTTTTCAGGAGTCCATCCCGACCTAAACTCTCAGCAGATCACAGACACCCTAAAGCTGGCTCTCATGATAGGAGACGTCAGGTTAACAGAAGAGAGAGAAGGAGTGGCTGGAGATATATATGTGCTGGACGCAGCCATACTGGGACCTAGCATGCTGGCCAAGCTGTCTGCTGCTACCATCAAGAAGTTCATGATTTGTGTTCAGGTTTGTAGACTCGAACTTTTTCACTGTATATTTTGAGATGTGGTCGCTCATAATGGGTCTCATCAGAAGGCGAACCGGAACACGCTGCGTTGGATCGTCTCTCGTCAGGTGGACCAATGACCTGGTGAGGGTGGTGGGAGTTTGCTGGCCGCTAAACGCACGGGACCGGTCAATGTGGCGACACTTAAGGGAGGCCTATGTTCATTAGTGGACGTCTTTCAGTTGAAATGATAAGGTGGAACTGTATTTAAGGCATAAATATTCCCCAATGTTAACGCAGTACTGGCCGTGCGCCCGTTTGGAACCAGAATATCTATATTGAACCTCCTTTTGGACAGTTTTGTTTGCAAAATATTCTTATATTTACATATGCTCATTCAGTTATAAAGAAATTCCAGCCATCAAATTTTCTGTGTAAACATATTTTCAAACATTTAAGCCGTTTTGGAGGAGTATCCAAAAGTAGCGTAAAAATATCGCATTGTTAATTATTTCTTTAATGCAAAACTATTTGTTACACATAAGAACCATGTTTTACAAATAATGTACCTGAAACAATAATATTTTTTTTTTCAAACCTTTTAACCTAGTCGTTAATAAGGAGTATGATTTAGAATGTCACCGTTTTACGGCACTAAATCAGTTGTAGGCCTTTAAAGAAGGAAAGTCCAGTCAAACCCTCGTCAGTAAACTTCTTCCCTCCCCTCCTCGTGTCGTGTTCCTTACTGAGGGTGATGATTCCCCCTAGATAAGGTTTTTCTGTGATAATTTTCCACCATCTTCCTCTGTTCTTGGTATCGTGGAGTGCATCGTCCAATTTGAACTACTCTACAAGCTGTTAGTCATAAATATATTAAGTAATGTAAAAAGCTTGTGGCTAAATAATAACAGCCCCATGGTCGATATTCAACGTAAAGCAACGCTTGAGAGGTCGGTCCGTAGATGGGTGACCATCTCAATTTACCGAGATTTCTCCGTGCCTCGGAAGGCATGTTATGCCGTTGGTCCAGGCTCTATTTTGTACATCTGTCACAGTCATTACGGATAGTCCGAAACCAGGGCATCTAACACCATTCTTGCCAGAAGAGGTGTGGTATTGCTCAGTTACTGAGTTGTGGAGGTCAGATAGGCAGTCGCTCCATGTAAAATACTGGTACTCAGCTGAATCTGGTTAGTCTGGAAATCCACCCCAACATAGGCTAGGTAGATTGAATACATTTAGTCATATAATAATTCTCTTTCCAGGAAGCGTATCCTATAAAGCTAAAGGAAGTCCACATCGTGAACACGTCGCCGCTGGTCGAGCGATTCGTTAACTTCGTCAAACCTTTCCTCAAGGAGAAGATTAGGAAACGGGTAAGATTTTACATACATAAGATTTTTTTTTTTTTTTTTTTTTTCTATATTATTTTAAACATTGTAGAATTGAAGGTATTAGAAATGACCAATAATCTTCACTCAAAAGACTTCAACGCGTCTACCCCAAAATTTAAATTAAGAAATTTCAACATTTTATCTTTAAATATCATGCAAGCGTATAATGAATACTCGCCAAATTGAAATATAAATAAATTAATATACAACGGCCAATTTTAATCAATGCACCTACCGATTAAGTTATCTGTCTCCGATTAAAAGCAATGGAACGAAAATCGATCATTTTCGTAGCTTACAAAATCAAGTACCACATTATGCCGTTGGCATTGGCTTAATAAAAGTAGATACTTAGATTGAAAGCTATTCAAAATTACAAGCTTTTATTTACTTTCAGCTGTCCCGCAGCCTTATTGCTTAAGTGAATACGGCAACGCAAAGGGCTTGACCGCTATCAATCGACCAATCACACAGACTGAAATCAACGTCGCGTCATTCATCTTGCATGTGATTGGTCGAATTCACTATCGTAATTCGGCTGCTGGTGTATATAATCAAATCTTGCAAGTTAAATTGGACCCACTTCCCAGTGTCCGATTGAGCTGAAATTTTGAACATACGCTTGTTTTAAAAAACCTTTTATCTACTTCGGTTTCGTTATATTCGAATTATAAAATTGATAGCGGTTTCATTATGATACCCATAACGACATCGGGTTGCATTATGCGAATCGTCATAAATTCTAAAACACAAGCAAAGACATTCTGAACATACAGCCAGGTACCTATAATTTTACTTCGAAAACGAGACAATGTAAATGATGTTTTTAAAAATGGAACAAGTTTAGAACAAAAGTATCGTATACTATTTGGCTGTTGCGGCTACAAGATCTTTGCCTTATACCTAATAAACACTAAATAAAAAAATAAAATAAAAAGTGCACGCGGGAACAAATTTATGAGTGAAATTTTATTCCAAATTTTATTAAAAATGTCTTCAATATCAAGTGATATTGAAAATACACCACCAGATATAACAAATAGAGCAGTTGCGGCTACAAGTAATTTACTACCAGAAAAATCAAGACATGTATATGAGAAATGAAATACTTAAACACACTTCCTGAAATACTTATTTGTCTATATCTGTGTTTTATTCCTTCCGTCGTAGATAAAATCTTGTATGCAACTGTACGTTATTGGTCTTTTAATAACTCGTGCCCACCTATTTCGGTACGCGCTACGCTTGTACCGAAAAATGGCACTCGTATTAAAAGACCGTCCATAACGTAACAGTTGCATAAATAGCTATTTTAATATGCTAAGCTTGTTACATACAGGTCTTGTAACTGTGATCCTTGCACTTCAGATCTACATCCACAAGGAGGTGAAGGACCTCTACAAGTACATTCCCCAGGAGATGCTGCCCACAGAGTACGGAGGACAGTGTGGCAGTATGGCGACGCTACAAGGTGACTACCATTTTTTTTATTTTTTTTATTGATATCTGGCTAGTATTTGACCACAATCTCACCTATTCGTGAAAATGAAATCACACATATTATTCGATACACTGGGTTTATTAAAATAGTCACAACTCAGTTACAATCTTGCTTAAATATTACCCTGATTCTGCGACGTGTTAGCTCTAAGGCTGTCAATACTCAACTGCTATATTCTACCGTCCCCAGCACGCAAACGGTTAAAAAAAGCGCGCCAATGCGTAGTTATTCATGCTTTGCCGCCAGATGGCGTGCTTGCGATTTGTTTTGACGTCCGTACTATTGACTAAACCCGACATACATATATACAAATATACAAGAATTGCTCGTTTAAAGTTATTAGATATATTATTATTATATATTAGATGCCCAATACATTTTGAGCGTAATAAGTGGGATGTCCACCGTACGTCTTGTAGTCCGATAATGAAACGGGCTAGGCGGAATTAGATCGTCCAATTCCATCGCACACTCCTCGAGATGACAGGCAAGCTGGAAACTCGACGACGAAGTTCAAGGCTCTGGGAGCTTTGACTTGACCAGTGCCTCATTGCTGTTGAGCTTCTTGGCCCGCTTTGCAATCAACTCTAGTGCATCCAGCTGGTATTTGGAAGATCCGTACCAGAGATGAGAACAGTACTCCATGCATGACCTAACTTGCACTTGATACAACTTAAGCGGCTGTTCTGACGTAAATAACCTTCTCACCTTCGCAAGGATCCCTAAACTTTTTGGCAGCCAGTTTAGCCTTTACCTCAATGTATGGGCCAAAATTGACTGTCGATGTCAACGTTACACCAAGAAGCTCAAGATGATGAAAGATGGAACCGGGTGAAATTGGTTCTCTTTAGCGGAGTAAAGACACTTCTGTGTTTTAGCGGCATTGAAAATGACCAGATTGGCACCCCATTTGGACCCTTTTCCTATTATAGAATAGCAATAGACAACATGTACTTATTCCATATAGCAAGTATATAATAAAATGTTGAAAAGTAAAATCACTATAAAATGTCCTAACTGATAAATTACGTTGCCAATCTACGGTTCGATTTTCTGTTTCGGCCTGGGTTGTCCTATCAGAAATTTGCAACCTGCCTCCGTACCATGATGGTCTAAACTATCATGGTTCGACTATGAAAAAGAGACAGGTGTATACAAGTAAGATACATCTATCCCTTACGCACACTGAAAATAACCTTAATCTAAGAGCTTACGTCGCCTGGAGTCGAAATTTTTGCACGGTTGGTAACCAGTGAAATGAGGATAAAATTAAATACCTCGGTCCTGTAATACCCTCTGTTTACCTGTTTGAGAAATACAGGATTTTTGTTATTTGATAACTGTCCTGTATGCTTAAAATTTTGTGAAAACTGCAAAAGAAAAACGATGCAAGTGTTTGAACATGCTCTCGATATTCTATAATTTTGTTTGTGATGAAACTCTGCAGTGGTACACGATCGTGCCCGCATAATTAGTTATTCCCTTTAGTAACTCCACTAGGTGTAACTTGCTATTTATGTATGTATGTAAGTGTGTTCGGGTCAAATCTTGCAACTGAATTTTAAAGCAGTTATCCTCCGAAATCCAGATCCAATGAAATCGAATCGAATCCAGATGAAATTTTGCATACATATTTATTTTGGATGAAAATGCACAGTGAACTAAGTGAAGTCATTCTAAATCCAATATGGCGGACGGCCCAAGATGACTTTTGTTCACTGCCATGATTTGGGAAAAAAGCAAGTATTGAAAAAAATATATAAATAATAAAAAAAAATATCTATTATTTCTTTCTTATCCTTACATAGTATAAAACAAAGTCACTTTCCGCTGTCTGTCCCTATGTATGCTTAGATCTTTAAAACTACGTAACGAATTTTGATGCGGTTTTTTTTTAATAGATAGAGTGATTCAAGAGGAAGGTTTATATGTATAATACACGCAGGCGAAGCCGCTGGCAAAAGATAGTTATATATAAATACATGTGAAAAAAAGGATAATTAAATATAAAAAACGTGGCCCGCCTGTATCGGGAACAGGGTCCAAGCTACCGGCGGCGGCGGTCAGCGCTCTTGAAAGAGGAATGTTTGGCTGGCTCAAAGTATCACTTTCTGAATCAATCCCTTAACCCAGCTGTCCAACGAAAGCCTCTTAAGGTGTTGGTCGAGGCTCGTGGCTATTCAGCCATTGGCCGTCACTATATCGGTATAATGTTTGCTAAATCTATTTAATATATCTCACAACATGTTGACAACAACCGAATTTAATATTGTACACTACGTAATAATCTGAATCGACTCAGTGACCCCTGATAATCAAAAACCTTAATCCTGAATAATTTATTTACTTACACATTTTCTCTCAACAGAACAATGGAAACTGAAGCTCCAAGAATACCGCGAGTGGTTCAAGCGTCAAGACAGCATCATCGCCAACGAGTCTCTCCGGCCGGGCAGACCGACCAACTACGACGAGCTATTCGGCATCGACGGCTCCTTCAGACAGCTCTCTATCGACTGATGTTATCGATAAATACAGCTCGACAACGTAACGTCACTATTTTTGCTCAACTGTCAAATTGACGTAAGACTGTGACAGTGACGTTAGGTTGTCAAATTTACGTTTTAGTATAGTAATGCTGGATGTCAAGTTGACGTCGTTTTGTAGGATTGGAATAAGTGTCAGATTTGTCTGTGGCAAGGATTTGTGTACTGTGATTGTGTGTTAAAAAAAAAATTGTTTTGATACGATAATGCGTATTATTTCGGTCAGCAAAGAACGATTATGTTTATGATCGATTTTGACTCAAAATTATTAGATTAACTGCATATAAAAAAAGTATTTGTTTGCAAAGTATCAGGTTTGACGCAATGACGCATTTCAATACAAAGGGAAACCTTACACAAATAGGGAAAGTATGCATCACAACAGCGGAAATCGCTCAGCATAATGCTGGTCCTCGCGTGTGAGACAGAGCTACAGCGCTGGTTTTCTGCTATAGCCTGTACCGACTGGATAACGTCAAACCGGAGCAGCATATTATAAAGATTCAATAAAAAAAAAATACAGGTAAGCTGCTATTAAGCATTTTATGCAATATAGGTAAAGAAATCAGCTGACATTGTATCAAAACAAAATGGCCTTGATTACACAATACTTTGAACCATGTAAAACTGAGGGTAGTATAAGTTTAGATTTAGATTTTCTATGTTAGACTCTAAAATAGATTTTATTTGGTCGCAATCGTAATTCTATTCTTAAAGATTTATATTTTATAAATAATCTTCAGTTTGCTTTGCTAGTTAAATGTATAATAAATTTTATTTTTTCCCATAAAATAAAACAACCTGTCGATGAATTTAAATGGAATCTATAACCAAGGAGGCAATATGGATTTTTTTATTATATTAAATGCGTGTTTTAAGAATAAAATACATATTGAAAGAAGCTAGCAATGAAATTGCAATTAACTGTGGTATTTTAAATATAATTTCATTTTTTTTTATTATGTTTTTCATTTATTAATTCCCTGAATTGTATTTAGAGTTGCTTCAATTATTTTTATTTCTATTTTAAAAACTATGTGATATTAAAACGACTAGCGAAGGGAGACATGACCTCAATTAAAAAAAAACAATACTTAATATTTATTTCACATTAAATTAAACCACAGATAAAATTCTGCCATTACGGCCCGTGTTCACTTACAAGACAGCTAGGTCACCAGCCTAGGTCACCAGCTGTCTGGCGTACTTGAATATTCCACTCTTTAGCTGAAGATGCTTGTATTAGTGTTGTAAATGCTGATGATGACTACCTCCTCTGGAGTCAGGTGGAAGTCAAAAATGTTCGCCTTTATATGTTCCCGGTTCTCCTACTTGGGAAGGGAATAAGATTTTTAATAGCGCATTGCAGTGTTAATTTTTTACTTGCACGCAGACCAAGCGGATGCTAGAAGCTAGTTATGTTATTAAAAGTAAATAAATAAAAATACGTTCCACTTATTGATTAAACATTTATTTCACATTAAAGTAAATTACTGATAATATTATGTCGTTATGAACCGTGTTCACTTATAATATAAGACAGGTAGGTCACCAACCTTGATCACCAGCTGTCTGACGTTCTTGAATACTCTACACTTCAACTGAAGATGCTTATGTTAGTGTTGAAACTGCTGATAATGGCTACCTCCTTTGGAGTCGGGTGGAAGTCAATGACATCAATGTTTGCCTTTATAAGTACCCGGTTCGCCTACTTGGGAAGGGAATCAGGATATTTTTATAGTGCATTGCATTATAGGTGATGGTAGAAGCTAGTTATGTAAAGTAAATAAATAAAAAAACGTTTCAACTAATTACTTAAACATTTATTTTATATTAAAGTAAAAAACTGATTCAATTCTACCGTCATGGCCCGTGTCCACTTATAATATAAGACAGGTAGGTCACCAACATAGGTTACCAGCTGTCTGACATTCTTGAATATTCTACTCTTTAACTGAAGACGCTGGTGTTAGTGTTGAAACTGCTGATGATGGCTACCTCCTCTGGAGTCAGATGAAAGTCAAAGACATCAATGTTCGCCTTCATTCGTTCCTGGTTCGTTGACTTGGGGATCGGGATAAGGTCTCTGTCGAGCTGAAAGACACAAGAAATGCACTTTATTTGATGAGATTTTTAGCTTACCTTCTGTTGTAATATTGTGGAGGACACCCCTAAATTTTTAAACTAGATTGTATCCGCTGGTGGAACTAACAAGTTTGAATATCAATCAATGTAGGTGAATTTAGTTTCTAAACAAAGGTTTGGGCATCAAAAACTTTCGGTCACCTAATAACTTGCAAACCTCTGCTTACAAGAAGGTATTCAGATTATAATTTTCTTCATCTGTAAATATCTCTACGTTATTTCTGTATCTCCATAATCCTTTGCGCACCAACACAACGTTGCTTTGATTTTTTTTATCATCTCAATTCTTACAAACCAGCACTTAAAACTTTCAGATATCGAATAATCATTTAGAACATTAAATTTGGAGGTACGTATGTGGTACAAGGTAGACAGCCCCACAAACCTCCATTGAAAAGGGAGGATCCTCCGACCGGGTGGTGTGTTTGGTACGGGCAACTGCCCGACGATTGCTGTGGGACTGCTGTAAGTATGTGTACAAATCACACTGAAAACATTGCATGCGCGATGCAGGATTTGTGTGTGACGTCAGGTCATAATTATTCATTGCCTCGTATATGGATGTCGCTACAAACACTTACCAAATACCGCAGCAAGACTTGATTGACGCTCTTATTGTACTTCTTGGCGATATTTGCGATCTTAGGGTCGTCCATGCTGGGCCCCGCGCCTCGTTTGACGAAGAAACCGAAGGGGCTATACGCCATGACAGCAATGTTGCGGTCGAAGCAGTCCTTGATCATCTGCTCTTGAGTGTTTGATGGGTGGACCTGAAGAATGTATTAATAAGGTTCATCATCAACATAGTTTCAACCAAAAGATAACTACTGGTGGATAAAGATAACTAGCTTCCCCCAAGCGTCGCTACACTTATCGGTTCTGTGCGTTTCGCATCCACCGGTTTTAGGCAGCCTTGTCCAGGTGATCGCTCCACCTAGTAGGAGGCCTTCCAACGCTACGTCTTCCGGTACGCAGTTGCCCAACAGAACTTTTGATAAGTTTATTGGCTTGAAATTTTATGCTCTAAGTAACCGAATTTCTGTCTCTACAATACCCAATAACCTTGTTGGTTGATAGGACGGAATAAAAAAAAACGAGTTGTGCCGACCCCAAATAACATGGGACAAGGGCAGGTAGATGACTGATTTAAATATTGCTGCACTGCTGAGGCCTAAAGCCCCGTACGAGACAAAAAAGTCCTAAGCTTTTTTGGTCTCGCACGGGGTTTTTTCGTTTTTATTATTGTTAATATATTTTTTTTAGGGATCCGTACCCAAAGGGTAAAACTGGGTCCCTATTACTAAGACTCCACGATCCGTCTGACTGTCTGTCTAACTGTCAGTGTGTCTGTCCGTCTGTCACCAGGCTGTATCTCACGGACGGTTATAGCTAGACAGTTGACATTGTCACAGATGATGTATTTCTATTACAGAAAAAATCCTACTTTTTTATTATTTAAGTCGGCCTCCCATACAACAAAAGTGTTATTTTAGCATTTGTTTGCAATAATGGTACGGAACCCTTAGTGCGCGAGTCCGACTCGCACTTGGCCGGTTTTTTTACTCTCGTGTCGCCTGTTTGGGTCACAAATATAAATATTTTTGTGTTTACTTTTGTGAGATATTCCTAATGTGCAAAACCAATAATGCATTGTACGTCTTAGAAATCAAATCCAGGACTAAAGAAATCAAGTGCTGAATACAAGTTTCCGGAGATCTATCTCTGTACAAAAATCTGTCATCAAAATCTGTTTTATGATATAGTTGTCAAAACGTAGATATAGCAAACAAACAAAGTCAATTCCACATTTATAATATAAGGATTATTCCATTGGAAGATTCCAGTCCAAATTTAGAACGGGTGCATGTCCTTCAAGCCATGAGTTCATGACAAAGTGGCTTCTAAAGAATACCTACAAAAATACACCAAGAAAAATACAGTCTTTATCATAACCGGTAGAAAAATTAAAAAACTTATAGCTTTTTTATGCAAAGAAGTTTAATCACCTTATTAACTTTTTGGACACTCAAACTGGTTTTTCGAATATCCCCGGCAAAATATAGATGACTTATATAATAAATGTGATTTGGAAACTATTATAAATTGATAAAAAAAAAATGGTACAATAAGTATGCATTCCACTTCCTTCTTTGACAAATCTTTCACGATTCAAGCAGCTCGGTTGTGGAATGTATTACCTATTGAAGTTACACGTGCTCAAACACTGCCAACGTTCAAGAAAATGGTGAAGGAGCATTACCTTTCACTATAATTTTTATTCTTCTCCTTTCTCTGTTATATATTTGATATGCATTAGTATATTATGAAATATTGTATGTATATATTGTATTTTAGTAAGTCTAAGTAATATTATTTTTGATAATTTGTACACTGACAGCCCTAAATTCTTCTCCTATCATTCATTCCATCCAAAGCTTGTCTGTAAGAGATTGCCTAGTGCGATAAGACCGCCCTTTGTACACTTGTATATGTGAACATTTGTCCTGTATGTTTTTTTTTGTGGTGCACAATAAAGTATATAATAAATAAATAAATAAAATCTCGTTAAAACGTCAAGTAGTTTTGGGAAAACCCGGACTATTGTAATAATTAATTATTGTATAAGGAAAATATATGCATCTATCTATAAAAAATAATGAAGTGTCTGTTTTTAATGTCATAATAACAGCTTTTTACTAAATTCATATTATTATGAAAGTGAAAAACTATTTTGAAACTTTTTGTCTGTCTGTTTGTTAAGGCTAATCTCCGAAACGGCTGGATTGATTTTGACGGGATTTGAACTGACATATATCTGATATAATAAGGAGTAACTTAGCAAAAAATCTTGGAAAAAGAATCAAGATCCGCAAAAAAGAAATAACTCATGATTTTTTCGGCGAAATCGTGACCTACAGCTAGTTAAAAGACAAAACAAAACGTGTCATGTCACGTGGAAACAAGTGTGATAGACTAAAGTAGGATTAGGCGGTCTTACGCATAATTCTTCAGGACAGATGCGCCAGAGACCTCACGCAGTAGGAGCCAGAATACGGGCGCTTACGATAACTTAATGAGGCGTTTAAGAGGGATTGGTCGGAAAAGGCAACACACCGCGAAGAGTTGAAGGCTTTAGGCGACAACATTTGCCCAACAGTGGGATAATAAAGGGTGTCATAAAAGAAATATATAACATTGTCTTACCTCAATCTGATTGACGGCGGGAACTATTTTACTGTTCGCCTTGATCCTGTCAATTTGTTCGATATTAAAATTCGACACACCAATGGACTTGGCCAAACCAAGTTTCTTGGCCTCCTCCATGCCTTGCCAAGTCTCTAAGTAGTCGATGTTGGCGGGAGAACCGTTTACCTGAAAAACAAATGTGAGAATTAAAATGAGGTGTTACAGAAGCAAATACTGGCAAACCATACATAATCATATTATCATCATCATTTCAGCCGAAAGACGTCCATTGCTGGACATAGGCTGCCCCCAAGCGTAGCCCATCCATCGAATACCCGCAACCTTAAGAAGGTCATCGATTGCAATCGATTGTTGAGAGAGGTCTTTCAACGCCGCGTCTGCCAGTCCGCGGTCGGCTCTCTAGCACTTTTCGAATCCATCAACCATCTGTTCTGCGAGCAATATGCCCTGCCCACTGCCACTTTATCGGGTCGGATCATCCCCTCATATATCGGCTCAATATTTTGGCAGAATGTGAAGTCATGCGATTTTATATCATGTGGGGAGCAACTATTTACCTGGCACCGTGACTTGCTCTGTATTTAAACAGCTTAAGCAAATAATGATCTATGGTTCGAAGTCTGGGTTGTGGAACTCAGATAAGTAGTCGCTCCATATAAAATACTGGTCGGCTGCAGCTGCGTCCAGTTCGATTGTAAATCGACACCAACGTAATTGGGGCAAAGGCTATGAAGGTGTTGATAAGGTACAATTTCTATAATATCAAATATATAAAATATGACACATCTAGTTTTATTTTGTCAATTATAGACCAAACAGTTTTGTCAAGGTCTGCAAAGAAAGCATGTTCTTGGTAACACTTACTTCCGCTTCTGGGGAGTGTACGAGGTACAGATCGACGTATTGAAGCCCCAACTTAGCGAGGGACTCCTTGAGAGCCGGCACAACCTGGTCCCGGGCATGCTTATCGTTCCACAGCTGAAAACAAAGACATATTAATTCATTTTAGGAGCACAGAATTCGTCATGCCAATCCGTCGGAAACGATTATAATTCGAAGGTGTTCATCTTTTTTTTATGTGCTTGAATAGATAAAAGCTTATGGGCCATTAAATGCAATCAAAATCGTGTTTAAATTGTAATTATTTAATATTTTATGTTCTCAGGCGTGCAGGTTTTCTCACGATCTTTTTCTTCACCGTTCCGGGTGGATTGAAAGCAATTGTGAATAATTCAAAAATGCATGGGATTACGGCTCTTTCAACTTAGACGTTTGGTGTGGGTCTGCTGCGGCGCCGCCGCGGTGCGTTATTCGTACTGCGCACGACGGGTTGATTTTTTCCATAAAATTTATGCAGGACGAGTATGTGTTTGCATAAATTGTATGGCAAAAATTCCACCGGTCGTGCACATTACGACAAACGCACCGCAGCCGCGGCGTCGCAGAATTCCAAATGTCTAAAATGATAGAGCCCATAGCAAATGTTATCGAAATATCATGTGACACGGTTTTGGCATTTAGGCAATCACTACCGCTGATATAGTGGCTTTGTATCTAGATTCTGAGGAAGATGTTTTTCTTACCTTAGTGGTAACAAAGAGATCCTCCCTCCTGATGAGTCCTTTCTGCAGGACATCGCTGATGCCCTTTCCAATCTCCGCCTCATTGCCGTATAGAGCCGCTGTGTCAATGTGTCTGTACCCAGCCTCAATCGCCCAGTTGACAGCTTGCCGAATTTTTGGGATATCATTCTAAAATATCACATACATACATAAATACAGTTTCCTGTGGCATGCAAAAACTACAGAACGCTACCAGCTACGGTAGTTACAAACTCCTTTTTCTGGGTTTTCCTAAAATATTTATTTTTCCGTTTTTTTCCCCCCATGTTGCAAATCACAGAACGGATGATCAAAAAGTTGGAAAACCTTCCTCTAGGTGGACTGAGGATCTGGATAAAGCTGCGAAGATCTGCTGGAAGCCCAAAGATTGATCGGTGTTGCGACACTTGAGGGAGGCCTATGTCCAACATTAGACGTCTTATTAACTTTAAAACTTTCGCGTTTCATAATTGAAAAACAATATATCACGGGAATTTAACGCGATGATTTCGATTGTTTATTTACCTATTTCACCTGACGTTGAAATTTGAGGGTAGTGAAAAAATGTTCTGCCCCAACGGAGCCAGCAGTGTTGCCACCTTGGTGATTTTGTCACTAGATCTGGCGATTTTTCAGAGCTCTTAGCAAAATTTTACATCGTTTAGCGACTAATAATTTTTTTGCGATTTTTGGCGATTTTTCAATGTGGAATTTGGCAACGCTTATTTGAGACGGAAATTTAAAAATACCTCATTCTAATGCTGAAATTTGAAAGAATTTTCAGTGTTATGAGCATCGTTAAAAGCAAACTACGAAACAAAATGGCCAGTTCACTATTAACGCCATAATTTTATTAAAAACAGATTGAAAGTTTTGGAAACTAAATGCTTCAATTACAAATTGCCTAGCAATGTTATTGAGGCTATTGGCAAAAACACAAAGTAAGTACTCATTTAAAGATCAGTACTCATTAAAAGATCTATCACAAAAAACAAAATCTTCAGCGCAATCGTCGGCGTCTGTGGATGATGGTTTTCTTCACTTTTGACTGTTACAAAATTTACATTATTTTTTTAAATTCTTTTAAAGTACTTAATTTTATTTTAAAAAAATTGCGAGAACTGGTGGTTTTTTTGCAATCCAAATTTCTAAAAAATGGCGACATTTTACCCTGGATCTAGTGACAAGATAATTTTTGAGGTGGCAACTTTGGGAGCCAGTACACCGAGACACCAGTCTACCCGGGACCACGGTCGTTGCAACACGACCGAAACGTCGGGTGAAATAGTTAAATAAACAATCGAAATCATCGCGTTAAATTACCGTGATACATTATTTTTCAAGTAGATGTCTTTCGACCGAAAACATGATTACGATGTTTCAGATATGGTATTCAAGTTGGTTTAAGACTTATTGTGATTTTTATTTAAGAGACTCTCAGTAGCAGCCCGGTTTTACTCATGAGACTTATACTGGCACAATGTTACCTCTGCCAAACCCTTCAGGGAAAAAGAATTTGGTGTATTAATTTGGCTAACCTAGAATATCTCATTGATGGGCCGCGGCCTTCCCCATATATGTCCAGGTGTGGTGTTCTGTGTCTGGCAAACAAGTCCATAGCCCACCTTATATTAAGTCTGCCATCAAATCATCATCATCATCATTCCAACCGAAAGACTGAACATAGGCCTCCCCAAAGCGTCGCCACATTGACCGATTTCATGTGTCTCGCATACAGTGGATCCCACATTATTTCTTAGGATATCTGCAGTACCAGTCACTGTAGATCCGTCCGTTAAACAATCAGGGCGAAAATACACAGCACATGCTTGTAACTTGACACCTGTCACCTCTGACCTAGATAGACTAGAGTCAAGAGCAAAGGAAATTAAAAATGCATCTTTGCGAGTCTTTGTCCCTTACTAACTTCTGATTGGTGGATCTCACAAGCATGCAAGCTACTTGCATACTTTTAAGCAAGTTACAGGCATGTGTATTGTCATCTTTAGAAACAAATCTAAAACGACCCATGCATGACATTCGAGTCCAGTGCAATTAGGTTTATACCTTGAAACCCAGCTGAATGGATTTGAATGTTGCCGATTTTTTTTAATGTTATGTACCAAAAAGTAAAAGTTTACCCTTTAAAACTTGTCGCAATTTTTTTTAAGTTTTCTCATTTATAGCTGTATTTATTTTTCATTTCGAGAATAACTCAGTTTCTATACAAAATATATGAATTGACAGCAATCGTTCTTGAAAAGTAGGAATTGCAGGTATAGAAAAGGGAGTAGGGATTCCGTGGTTTTCATTTATAATGACTAATTGCACTGGACTATTTGTGGTAGATTTTAATACTTACAAAACCAAAGGTGCCCAAACCGAGTGTTGGGATATGGTTCCCATCGTTGAGCTGTTTGGTGGGAATATTTACGTTTTTCGCTGCATGTCCCGTTATAACCTGCAGGTAGATGTCATATTAATATTTTAGAATCCTACTTCCAACCAATCTACTACTATCATAATCACGAAAGTGAGGATCGATAGATGGATGTTTGTTACTTCACGCAAAACTCCCGAACAGATTTTGATGAAACTTTACAGTAATATAGCTCATACATCAGAACAACACATAGGCTATAAACTATAATAAAATTATACTTTGCCTGCAGTACAAATACGGGCAGAGCCGCAGGTGGCAGCTAGTTTTACAAATGCGAAAATTTCGAGGAATTGATGGTTGGCGGTTTGTTACTCAATCACGCCAGAACGGCTGAACAGATCTGGATAAAATTTGGTATAGAGTTAGATTATAGTCTGAAATAGCACATAGGTTATTATTTTCATCCCGGTATAATGTTTCCTTGGGATAAGAAAACACTTTCCACGCCGGTGCAGCCGCTGGTAGAATGTACTTACATAAACACGATTAAACAAGTAAAATTTCTAAATTTGAAAAACCCCCGCACATTTTTATTTCATGCTACATAATTTATCTAGTACATAGTAGATACACTTCGATCGGCAATCTATTGAACACGTAATTATGACAAGATATCTTGCGAAAACACCCCGATTCAAACAGTAAAACGCCCATAACTTTTGAACAGCTGATCCGATTTTATTCAAATATAGCTAAAAACACTCTCGAAGAAATCACCTTTCAAACAAAAGAAATTTAATCAAAATCGATTCATCCGTTTAGGCGCTATGATGCTACAGACAGATACACGTCAAACTTATAACACCCTTCTTTTTCCGTCGGGGGTAAAGAGATGTCTCCTGTGTCTCCTCCGTAAATATTACATGACCTTTATAAACATATTTATTTAATAAACTTCATGCACAAAGGTACAAAAGCGGACTTAATGCCTTAAACATTATCTACCAGTCAACCAAAGGTGGTGAAGAGATAACATGGCATGGTGCATTGTTTAAACTGTGGAATGCGAACAACAAAACAAAAAACTACAATAATATGCCGCTGAAACACATGCATTACATGCTTAACATATGCATAATATTTAAGTATCAAAATATTTTAGAATTATGTATTCCTACAAATAAATACAGGCTGTGTCTGATACCGACGTGAAAAAAAATACCATGGATTCTTATCCCTAATCAAACTTGATTCTGGATCCCCTGGTATTGGAATTTGTCGTCGGATTTTTCCTATTTTTTTACTGAAATCAGTTCAAAATTCGTTATTCCTATCTAGCTCAATTCCATTTTTAATTATTCTCATTTGTCGGCTTGCCTCGAGAGAAAGTGCAGGCAGCGCGACGCGTGTACTTCAGAACCGGTGGCGTTGACCGCGATCGTGAACTTATGGAAATTAGCTGATAGGTAGCGCTTTTGAATTTTATTCGCTGGTTTTTTACGAAACCAAAACAAACTTTTACCAAAAAATACAACCGACTTCCAAATAAAACACTACAAAGTGAAAAATAACAGTAACAATAAAAGTTATATTTTTTGTAAAAAGTTTATTTTTATTTTCACTTTTTAGTTGTGGTAGGCTCATAGAGCAACACGGACTCCGGTCCGCCGGTGGTCCGTGTTGCTCTATGGGTAGGTTAGGTACTAATAATGCCCAAAATGAAGCCAGAATAAATTAACACAATAACATGAAACTTAAACAAAACCGGTGGAATAAAAGTATACCAAGGTGAACTTTTACACCTGCGTACCCCTTTAGAGCGTACTATTATGATGTTATGTTATGAAATGGTGTAAACAATAAACAGAAATGCGATTGAAGCTATCCCGAGTGATTTGCCGTCATTTATTGAAGAGTTCTGATGTATAGAAGTTCTTCATCAGATCTTGATGAAAATTAAATGGGACAAGCACCAGCTCTCAAATAAAAAAATAATCATCAAAATCGGTTCACCCAGTAACAAGTTCTGAGGCAACAAATATAAAAAAATAAAATACAGTCGAATTGATAACCTCCTCCGTTTTGGGAAGTCGGTTAAAAATGAGACTTAATATTTTTTTTCCAAAAATAGGAAAAAATCGATCGATAAAGCCAACACTAGGCGTCCAGAATCATGTACTGAATCCATGGTACTTTTTTTTCGTAGTGTCAGACACATCCTGTATATATTCACCTTATACACTATATGTGTATCTAAGTTTTTATATCTTAATGCTTCTTCTTCTCTTTCTGTTTTCTGTTCAAAAATAGTGTGTATTTTTAGGGTTACGTACCCAAAGCATAAAAACGGGACCCTATAACTAAGACTCCACGGTCTGACTGTGATAGCTAGACAGTTGAAATTTTAACAGATGATGTATTTCTGTTACCGCTTTAACAACAAAAGCAGAATAAAATAAATATTTAAGTGGGGCTCCCATACAACAAACGTGATTTCGTCGCCGTTTTTGCGATAATGGTACGGAACCCTTCGTACGCGAGTCCGACTCGCACTTGTTTAGATTTCTTTTTTATTTTTCCTTTTCGCGGGTTACTGGTAGAAATTCTTAAGATATAAGCGGTACCTTTGTACTCTCTTGTCATGATGTGATGTCTCCAAACATTATACTGTGTGTGCAATAATCTTACTACTTATATGTAAATGCAACAGTTTGGATGTATGGATGTTTATTTACTCAATCAAGCCAGAACGGCTGAACAGATCTGGATGAAATTTGGCACAGAGATAGATTATAGTCTGGAATAGCCTATTGGTTTTTTTTATCCCGATAGTATGTTCCAGTGCGATAATTGCAGATATTATGCACGTGGGCGAAGTCCCGGGCAGAAGCTAGTTTAAAACATTAGTTAGGATTGTTCCAATTAAAGATTCAAGAACGGGTGCATGTCCTTTTAAGTCATGAGTTCATGACAATGTGCCTTCTAAAGAATACCTACAAAAATATATGACGCAAAACACAATCAATAACAAAACCGGTAGTTTTTTTTTAAGTTTTAGCTGTATGGAATAATTCCCGACATGCACACGGACGAAGCCGCTAGTAAAGCTAGTTATAAATAAAGCCATGTTTTTTATTCCATTTTTTTTTCTACATGATAATAACTGGTGTATTCTTGATCATTTTTAACCGATTTTCGAAAAAGGAGGAGGTTCTATGTTCGACTTCATGTTTGTTTTATATTTTTTATTTGTGTTCACTGATATCTCCGTCAATTTAATTTGGTGAAGATCTGATGAAGAATTTCGAAGATATACAACAGAACTCTTCAATAACTAACTGCAGATCTCTCGGGACTGCTGCAATCGCATGTCTGTTTATTGTTTATACTATTTCATAACATAACATCACGCCAGTAAGCTCTTAAGGTGTACGCAGATCTCTCATTTCACCGGTTATGTTCAAATTTCTTTTATTCTGGCGTTATAGGAAACTTACTAAACAACTTGCCTATTAGGTAGGTACAACTAAAAAGTGAAAATAAAAAAAAACTAATTACAAAAAAACTACCGACTTCCAAATAAGAAAACGACAAAGTGAAAAATAACTTTATTTTTGGAAGTCGGTGTCCACAACGCAAAAAAATGTACCTACGAAAGACAACGACTTCCAAAAATAAAGTTATTTTTCACTTTGTAGTTTTCTTATTTGGAATTCGGTAGTATTTTTTTGTGAAAAAGTTTTATTATATGTTTTTATTTTTTATGAAGATTTTGATTATGTGACATATTGATTATGTGTTTTGTTTCGTATATTTTTATTATTAATTGATTATTTGTTAAAGATTATTGACTACTTCTAGGCAAGCGTGCTCCACCGTCGACCACATCATTGCTTACTATCAGGTGAGATAGTGGTCAAGCGCGAGCCTATATTAGATTTAAAAAAAAATGTGCTTTGTTTCGTATATTTTTATTATTAATTGATTATTTGTTAAAGATTATTGACTAATTAATTATTTTGTATCTTTTAATTGTTTTTTTTTCTAATTAATGTAAGTGCTATGTACACCTATAAGTGGAAAGTTCGCTGTAGTTACTAAAATTGAGATTATTATTTTTGTCATTGTTTCTGTGAACAATCCGTTGGAGTGCCATAATAAAAAAATCAAACATTTTACTTGTTTCTTCCACTCACCACTCGATTTTATTGTGTTTGCTTTCTGTGAGGTGGGTGTCCTGGTGATTTGCAATACAGATATTCTACCCCGGTCACTCACATGCGCGCAAACGTTCGTACCTTGTACGAATGTTTGCACGCATGTGAAGGGCCGTCAGACATTCAATCGCAAACTTAGGGGATATGCAAATGGGTTCGCATACTCAATTTGCGAAACCGTTTACGCTTCCTCCTGCACTTGTTTACGAATGTCTCAGTCTTGCTTGCTTTTTATGGGATTTCTTTTGATGATCCCTTATGGTAGATGCATTTTGCAGTAGTTTAATGAACGCCAGCACCTTGGTGTTGCTCCAATCCATGATGAAGTTAGTTTAAATACCTACGCTACAAAGTAGAATTCACGAACTATGAAAATGGCGAAACCTTCGCAATCGTGTGTGCAACTGGTCGCACGCGAATGTGTGGGAGACTACGCGAAGGATCGAGGTTCGCGCGCTTTGATGTCCATTAAAAAACCGACACAGCTTGGAAAACCGCGAATGCAGTACTTGCATAATCATTTACAAATGTCGTCCTACACTTGTGGGTTTGCGAATTCGTGCGAATGTGAGTGACCGGCGTTATTATACCTAACTCAGACACCAGCTTCGAACATATTGGCGCACGGTTGGCGCAGTGGTTGAGCGATTGACTGCTGCGCTGCGTGTCGCGGGTTCGTTTCCCGCACGGATCAAGTATTTGTATGACCTACAGATAGTTGTTTCGGCTCTGGGTGTTGTGTATGTGAATTTATATGTTTGTAAACGCACTAACGATACAGTAAAAAATGTCTAGTATGGGACAATGTTTTTTCTAAAAAGAAAAATATATAAAAAGAAGATTAGATATGTACCTGTATTTGTATACCTAAGTTACTTTTAATGTCTGTTTTGTGAGGCGAAATAAAAGTTTTTTTTTATTTTAAATAAATATATATATATAAGCTCGTCACTTGGCTTCCAGAAACCAAGTATAGAAACTATACCCGACTATCCTCACCAGAACCTTTATCTTGGTAAAGGCCTCTTCTCATACTGAGAAGGCACAAGTATCAAACACAACGCTTGCACAAAACGTGTGAGGAATTCTTCACCGATGTTAATCGGCACAGAGGTTGTGGAACGCGTCCACAAATTCACGTACCTCGGGAGTGTCGTGTCAGAGACTGGAGGAACTGAAGAGGATATCACTTCACGGATCGCCAAAGCGCGAGCTACCTTCGCACAGCTGAGACCTGTGTGGCAATCGCGGAAACTGACCCGAAGGATTAAACTCAAAATCTTCGGGTCCAATGTCAAATCCGTGCTGCTCTACGGGTGCGAAACGTGGAAGGTAACAAAAGACATCTCACGCCAAATCCAGGTCTTCGTCAACCGTTGCTTCGTCGCATCCTCGGAATTTACTGGCCCGAGATCATCTCTAATCTGTTGGAGAGATGCCACGAGACCCCGATCGACCGCCAGATCAAGCAGCGTAAATAGTGTTGGATTGGTCACACGCTTTGGAGGGATTCCGATCACATTCCTAAACAGGCCTTGGATTGGAATCCTCATGGAAAAAGGAAGCGAGGCCGTCCCCGTCAAACCTGGCGACGCACCGTATTAGCTGAAGCGACGAGTATCGGAACGGCGTGGAGCGAGGTGAAGCGCGAAGCTCAAGACCGGTCACGATGGAGGATTACTGTGGAAGCCCTCTGCCCCAGCTAGGGGCCATAGGATCTTAAGTCAAGTAAGTCAAGTTGCACAAAACGCGTTTGGAAACTTATATTAACTAGTACTATTATATTAACTAGTACTGTTATATTAACTAGTACCTACTATTATATTAACTTACAACTGATTTTAATCCAGGTAATCATTTATTTACTTTATGCTGCTTTGCGCCTTTTAAATTAGTTGTGTTTTGATTGTACGCTTACTACAAATTATAGGAATGAAGCTCTGTCTACTAAAATGTTTATGTCTAATTGTATGCAGGTACAAAAGCTAGCTTGGAATTCAATTTTCTAACCACGAACCTTGGAATGTGCTCAAAGTAATTGAAAGATTTGACGTCGAGGACAAAACTATCTTAAACAACATAAAATTCATTCTCACGTTCACATACAATAGAGTATTATAATTATTGTATGTATTTATTAAATATACAACCAAGTGTATGAATCTAAATTCATAAAGTGTACATGTATATGAACTTTGTGGTATTCTGTAATATTTAACAGATTTTGACATTGAAAAAGTCAATCGAAATAAATGATGTTACCAGTTATATACTTTTACATGTAGGTCAGGTCGGTTGTCTGACACTCATATCCAATACCTAAATAAATACTAGTTTTTACATGACTGCAGAAGGAGTGTTATGTTATTCGAGTGTGTGTATGCCCTGTTTTTGGCACTGTCTACAGCCCAAACGGCTTGACGGATTATGACATATGAGGTATCGTTGGATTCATCTTAATTGTGGGAGTCAGTCGGCTATATAAAATGATAATAAAAGCCCCCTCCAAAAAGATCGTAATTAAATTTTATTTTTTTCGTTATCATAACAACATTGGTATCAAATTTAATGAAAGCTACTCAATAGACCATTCCAAAATATATATAATTATATTGTAACACTTTTATATTACTATTTTGGCACAAATTCAAGATAAGCGTAACTTTTATAGCAAAATACTTAATAAGTGAAATAGTCACATACATTACATTTTTATTCACTATAACTATTGTTGGCAAACAAAAATTATAGAAAATTCTATCAAAACTTCGTTTTTCATTGAAAGAAAGAAAGAAAAAATATATACATATTTGTGACCCGCACAGTAGACAAGAGATAAGCAAAACCGCAACAATAATAAAAAATAAAAACGAATTACCCAGTGCGAGACCAAAAAGGCTCCTATCTCAGCATTGCAATAATATTAAAAAGATAATAACACTGCGCTGATACCGCTGCAGCACCTCATAATATTTAATATATATTTTAATATATTTCATTATTTCCTTGAATAAATATGTCACAAAACAATATAATTATTATAGTGCATTCTAGATTACTTGACATAATTTAATAAATTATACCTAGTAGATATCTACTTGTTTTTTCTCTTTTCAGTTAATATTTTTTTTGTAGTCGTGTTTTTTGATTTTATCCTAATTTGTTTTATTTGTTCCAAGTTTGTCAACTAAAAAAGAAAAAAAGTTTTAAGCATGGACCCTCAAACGTTATAAACAACCCATACAACCTGATACAACCTGTTTTTCGTACCACCATTCAAATTTAATCCAAGCTTTAGATATCATTTCAAGACATTACTCGACAAAATGTAGGAAAAAACTCACTTCTTTTAATTTGCCAAATAAATTATTTATCATCAAAAAGCACATATTATATCATCTAGTTCTGGATGCATCGTTCTCACGTATACGAATTTATTAATGTTTGTACTTATGTAAATATTGTAAAAAACTTATTTTTTTAAAAGAGTAAGTATGGAGTTTCTTGTGCGTCCTTCTCCATACCAAGCTACTTTTCCGAATGCACGGTAGAATCAATTGTTATTACTTGTAAATAATTGTTAATGTTAAAAAGTGCCGCTTAGTGGCCCAGTTGATATAAATACATTTGACTTTGACTCAACCTACTAAACTAAACTATTTATTTTTAATGTTAGCTCTAAGGCGATTGAAAACACGAAATAATGTCGCACGATCATGCTATCTATAGAACAGGTACCTATTATCTAGGAATATGAAACTGTTATTGCATAATATTATACAATTCCACTGTTCATATATATCCTCTTATAACTCGAAAAAAAAGTACACGGATTATATAATAAAAGATAGAGTAAATTAAAAGTCAACTTACGGTAAATAAAGCGAAGAGCGCAAAAGTTAACAAAAGCAGCTTCATCTTGCAAACGATAGCCACAGACTGGCTGTATACTACAAGCGGATGCTTTGAACTTAAAAGGAAAAATAATATACCTACAAGTTTTTATATCACACGACACGATGGCGACACGTTTTTTTGTTAACTAGCTTCTGCCAGCGGTTTCCCCCGCGTGGAAGTCGAAAATTATCCCGAAGGAACATATTCCCGGGATAAGAAGTATCCTATGTGCTGTTCCTGTATTTATCTCTTTGCCACACTTCATTCAGATCCGTCCAGCCGTTTGAGCGTGAAGAAGTACAAACACAGTCACAAACTTTTGCCTTTATAAAATTAGTGTGATTATAGTATTATTAGGAACCAAAAGCGAAACACATTATAAAAATAAACAATCTTTTAATCGTTGGAATTACAATTTGCAAAAATAGTAAAAGAAATAATAATAACTAAGAACAATAACGCATAGAAGCCGCGTCTATGAACGTAAGATAAAATTCAATACTCCCATATAATTATTTTACTCTTTGATTTAATACGTCAAGCCACGATAATTGTCAGGTAGAACGTCCCTCTTGGTCAACGTGCCAGCAGCAAAAGAGAGCGAGGACACCATATATAATAGTAGTCTATGGAGGACACGCTTTGCACCTCCTTCCATAAACTTCCACCGTCCGCAACTCGCATGGCATTAGCAATTTATATGACGTCACCTCGCCTGTCATCTAATAGTATTATTTTATAGAAGTATAGGACCGGCAGAGTGCAACATAAAAATCAAATAAAATATGCATGAAAATTTGTAAAATATGCAACATTAAAGTTTTAAAAAAGAAAGAAAGTGGTTGGTTTTAATTTTTTTGATTTCTAAATCAGAATACAATTAGTGAATTATTCAATCACTAGCTTTTGCCCGCGACTTCGTTCGCGTGGAATAGTGACTTCTGATGCTGACTCTTGACCAATAGATGGCGCTGTATGTCCGGAATAAATTTTCTTTTATATTTTATTTTTTGTAATAAAAACTATCCTATGTCCATTCTCAAGTTCCAAACTATGTCTGTACCAAATTTCACACAAATCGGTTCAGTAGTTTAGGCGTGAAGCAAAGACAGACAGACAGACAGACAGACAGACAGACAGAAAGACAGACAGACAGAGTTACTTTCGCATTTATAATATTAGTTTGGGATAAACGATCAATACGAAAATTTAACAACTTTGTAGACGATAATAATGCAATAAAACAAAAAAATATTTAACATTTTTGTAAAGTATACAATTAGCTAGGTAGGTGTTCTAAATGTATAGTCTTCAATCAATCAAAATATTTGTATTTTTGTAAATTGTCTAAATATTGCAAAATTTTGGTCATAGAGTTATTATATTCCTTTATTCAATTAATGTACATACCTTTTACATTTTTAAATATTAGCTTATAAAACAAATACAAAAAAAACATTTAAAAATATAAAAAAAAGTAGCCCATCAGTATCGGGAACACGGTCCTAAGCTACCGGTGGTTAGGGCTCCTGAGAGAAGAATCTCCTAACAATACGCGCCGTGTGCAGGAGTACTGTTTTCTGAATCAAGCCCTTGATCCAGCTGCCCAACGAGAGCCTCCTCAGACATTCGTCGAGGCTTTTGGCTTTTATGCCATTGGCCGTAACGACCATCGGCACAATGATCGCTGTATTCACATCCCACATGTCAACAACCTCGCGAGCCAGATCAAGATACTTACTTTTCTGATCTCTCTCAGTCTTCACGAGGTTCTCGTCATGGGGGACCGCTATATCAACAATCATTGCGCGACGCTCTAGTCGGTCTATCACCACTATGTCAGGCTTATTGGCAACAGTAGTCCTGTCAGTGATGATATACCGATCCCAATACAACGAGACATTGCCATTTTCGAGAACTGGGTCGGGCTCATACTTATAGTAAGACACTTCCGATTCCACAAGATTGTACTTAAGAGCAAGTTGCTGATGGATGGATAATCCTGGCTACAAGGTTGTGTCTATGCAAATAGTCTCCGTTAGCTAGACTCAAACAACCGGAGATAATATGACGGATGGATTCCCCCGGCCGGTGACATGCCCGATAGATGTCAAACGTGCCCTCTTTCACAATGTATTTCCGGTAGTTGTTCGTCATCATAACTTCGTCCATAATAACAAAGACAAAACCTTCGATTTCCCCGAAAAGGTCACCAAATCGCAGCCAGGCCACGGACGCTATTAAAGATCTACATCGGGTCCCTGTAAGACCCGGTAGAAGCGTCCGTGAAGCTCCTTGCTTTGCCATACTTCCCTGCGGTCATTATTATCTAATACTATAGGTTTGCACCAGTTCGCGTTAGCCAAGGAGAGTGGGGTAAGGCCCTTGTCCACCGCCACCACAACTCGATGCATTCCCACGTCAGCATACCTCGCGGTTATGCAGGGTCTTAGCATTTAAAAAGCCACGAACCCCGCACTTCCGAGGCATATACAGTCTCATAACCGATGACCGTGGGTGATGCATACGATTTGCGGTAAACAATGTTCGGACTCTCCTATCCAGGGCGTCAATACCGGCATGACCCAGCCATTGAAGGCGCGCACCTTGTTCCCGCCTGATAAAAGACTATTTAGTTCTTTTTTTCAGGCGGCCAAAGAAGCGTTCCTTCAACGACTGTTTCACACCAGTATCATTGATGCCTAGTGCTTCCGACATACCCAAATACTTGTAAGTTTCGGTTGAGGAAAGGGATCTAAGGTGTATGGAATCCGAGAGTTGTATTCCCACGGATTCCATAATCTCCCCTCGCTTTACATGCATGACTGCACATTTGTCCACACCAAATTTCAACCTGATGGCGTCACTGAAGGTTTCTGTTACCTTCAGTAGCTTAATCAGTTGCAAGTTGTTGGGAGCAAAGAGCTTCTGATCATCCATGTATAGGAGGTGTGATTTAACCTGACCACCTCTCCTCCACGGATAGCCTAGGCCTGAACCCTCCAGCAGTGTACTGAGAGGGTTCAGGGCTAAACAAAACCACAAAGGACTCAGACTGTCGCCCTGAAATATTCCACGCTCCTTATAGGTTCGCTGTTTGCCTGAATCTATCGAAATCCTGGATAGTGAAGGACCGTCCTCCACTGCCCCATACATGACGTCAGGAAGGCGCGCAGTGTTGCATCAATTTTATACAACTCCAGCACCCTCATGAGCCATATATGTGGCACCGAATCATAGGCCTGATAGAGTTTATTATTACACTTGTCAATTGGGTAACCTACCGAAAACATATATTAAATATAGCGAAAATATGCATCATCACTAGATATAATAAGCTATTTCAGAAAGAAATGAGTAAAATGAGAAAGGGGTAAATTTGCAATTTCATATCCAAATAAGCAAATGCATATAATCTGGTCCCTAGTATATTATATAGTTCTAGTACATATTAGTATAGATAGATTATTGATCTCGCTTTGACCACTATCTTTCCTGATGGTAAGCGATTTATGGTCGAAGAAAAGCACGCTTGCCTAAAGGTAATGTAGTATTAAGTAACTAATCATAATTTCTACCTTAAGATGGACTGGAAGAACTTAAAAAAGAAAGGGGATTATAGTCTGAACTGTACAGTTACATATATATTTTTTTTAAACAAGCCTGTTTCGTATTATTCTCAGCAAATCCTTTCATTTGATACCCATATCATGGCAGTGCACAAAAATAACTAGTCCGCCATCTTGGGCCGTCCGCCATATTGGATTTTGAATGACGTCATTAGCTAACCATGCATTGTCATCCAAACCAAACGTGTATGCAAAATTTAATCTCAATCGGTGGCGAATAACTGCTTTAAAATTTAGTTGTAAGATTTGACCCGAACACACTTATATTACATATAAAAATGCATACATACATTGCAAGTTAATTAAAAGCTTGTAAAAAAACCATGACAAAGGATTCCAAGCCACATCGCATTCCAGATATTTTATTGATGAAATATTTAGAATATAAATCTTAGAAGGTAAAACTTCTAGGTCGTGAAACGATGCTCCGATCCAGTAGAACCGGTTTACTATTTCCAATCAAGACAATTAGCTAGGATGTGCAGATTATATAACTAGTTTGCTTGATTAATTACTGATACACATAAATATACTACTCTAAAGAATATAAGGACCTCCTGAAATTTATCAATTTATTCAATATTATCCAAATGTTTCTAATGAAACTGAATGAAATTAATTAAAGTAGGTAATTTCAGATAAAACTAAAACAAAAATGTGTTTAATTTTCAATAATTTTGTTTAGAAAAACACAAATGAACTTTTTATAAAAAAAGTCAAACCGACTTCCGAAACAAAACACTTCAAAGCGAAAAATAACTTTCTTTTCCGAAGTCGGTGTAGAATAATGGAAAACAATAGGTACAAAAGACACCGACTTCGGAAAATAAAGTTATTTTTCGCTTTAATGTGTTTTGTTTCGGAAGTCGGTTTGATTTTTTGTTAAAATGTTTTTTATTTTCCTCTTTTTAGTTTTGGTAGGTACCTCCAATTGACATGAAAATCATTTATAGCCAAAGTACATCTTATGACGACTCCAATAAGCCCAAACACGACTAGGATACATTGTTTTATTTCGGATTTCCTGTGGCCATTGTTGTCTTCTTCATGAGTTCCACTTCACCAATGATACTTTCTGAGTGCAAATGATTGCATTATTGATAAAAATACCAAAATCGCTATATGTATGCCAATGTATGTAATATTTGAGGAATTCCCTCGATTTCTCTTGGATCCCATCATCAGATCCCGAATTGAGATACCTCCTCCTTTTTGGGAAGTCGGTTAGTAAAATAAATGTTGGGAATTGTTTGTGTAAAATGTTAAATTAAAAAAAGACAACGTTTTAAAGTTAAAAAGGTTTTCTCTTTTAATTACGAATTCTCATAATCGAGAAAGCAATAAGCTCTCGATTAAACATCGCATACTTTTTAAGAAATTCTCTCTTAGCATATTTTTAGTGCATCAATGAGGTCCTGTTGCGTGTTAATGAAAATGTCACTATGTTTTATAACTGATCCCACAAATACTCAATGGGATTCAGGCCATAACACCTAGCTGGCCACTGCAACACATTAATTTCAGTGTCAGCTAATATTTGCATTGTTAGTTGCGCCGTATGCCATCGAGCATTATCCTACATCAAGATGAACCCTGGACCTGCTTTCTGTGCAAATGTATTAACATATTAATGTATGCACGATGTGTAGCAGTTAACTGCAGGTGAACTAAGTATCTTCTTGAATATTGTTGGTTTTCATGGAGTCGATTTCGAGCAGTCGAATCTCATACGAGTTGCTCGCACGAGTGCCTGTAACTTGGCGTAATGCAGTTTGTATGGATAGTGCGATGGAAATTCGCTGTTTTCATGCAGTCTTCTTGAGCTGTAGTAACCCAAACTCTTCCTGAGCTACGACGTCTGATGGCATTACCCATGTTCTGGTACTGGTTCCTAAAGTTTTGAACCACTCGCCGCGAATGTCTCACCATTAAACTTACTGCGCGTTGACTGTGATCTTCTCAGATCAAGGTGACAGACCTTTTTTAACCGACTTACCAAAAAGGAGGAGGTTCTATGTTCGACTTAACGTATGTTTGTCTTTTATGTATGTTCACCGATATCTCCGTCAAATGTGGACCGATTTTGAAAATTCTTTTTTGGATGAAAGAGTATGTTCCGAAATTGTGACCAATTTTAATTTGGTGAAGATCTGATGAAGAACTTCGGCGATATACAACAGAACTCTTCAATAAATAACGGCAAATCGCCCAGGATTGCTACAATCGCATGTCTGTATATTGTTTACACCATTTCATAACATAACATCACGCCAGTTCGCTCTAAAGGGGTACGCAGATGTGTACAGATCACCTCGGTATACTCTCATTTCACCGGTTATGTTCAGTTTTATGATATTCGGGTAATCTATACTGGCATTATAGGTACCTACCTTACGTAACTACTTGCCTTTTATGTAGGTAAAACGAAAAAGTGAAAATAAAAAATATTTTTTACATAAAAATACTACCGACTTCCAAATAACAAAACTACAAAATGAAAAATAACTTTATTTTTGGAAGTCGGTGTCCATAACGCAAAAAATTGGTACCTACCAAATACACCAACTTCCAAAAATAAAGTTATTTTTCACTTTGTAGTTTTGTTATTTGGAAGTCGGTAGTATTTTTTTGTAAAAAAGTTTTTCTGTTTTGTTTTTTTTAGAAATGCTCATGCACACTGCGCTCCACTTTGAGATAGCGCAGTTATGTGGGACTCCCATCCTCAGCCGCGATATCATATGGGAGACCCCATACGATATCGAGGCCCGCCACAGTTGTGATGGGGTTCCCTATTTGAAATCGATCAACACTTGCTCTAAAACGTTTACTCAATAGTACTTGAAATCGAAAAATTATGAGCGCGACAGTTCACTACCCGCATCAAACTCTTGAATAACAAGAAGCTCGAATCATCGGCAGCGTGAAAGCCCATTATCTCGGCCGAAGGTTTGCGACCCCGCACCGGGCAAAGTCGTACCGCCAAGCGTCCTAACCTTGTTCCGGTACGATGCTCGGTGGATTAGTTGGGTTGAGATTTTTCCTGGTTATGACAAGTTATACTGACTAGTTTCTAAACAACATTTATTATAGGTATATTTTCTGGGGATGTTCGAAAAACCAGTTTGAGTATCCAAAAAGTGATTTATCTACTTAAACTTCTTTAAAGAAAAAGAGCTATACTTTTTTTTTTCAACCAGTTTTGTTATTGACTGTGTCTGTCCTGGTGTATTATTGTAGGTATTCTTTAGAAGGCACTTTGTAGTGAACTCATTATTTGAAGGACATGCACACCTCTTAAATTGGACTGGAATCTTCCGATTAAGCAGGACATAAATACTGTAGATTCGTTAGTAATATCACAGATAATATAGTACTAGCATACAGATGCCTCATCCCATACAAAGAAACCGTGCCACGTCACTAGCGTTTTTCATCTGATTATACCGATATTTTTTTTATAAATCGATCGCATTCGGTTCCGTTCCACGGCGATAGACAGATCACCATCTAAAAATCAATCGATATCGATAGATAAATCAAATAATCAGTATAATCAGTACAGCACGTCGGGACAGTTTCTTTGTATGGGATGAGACCCCACGGTAATATATGTATAATATTATTAAAATATGTAGATCATGATAAAATAGATATATTAGATCATTAATTTACAAATATGCGATTTACGTTTTTCAATACGCTTTTTTTTTAATAGTTTTTGTTTCCTCAGGTCCTAGGTTCGTTTCCTAAGCCGGGTAATGTGAAATTGGGTTTGCGTGCGCTGCGCGTGCGCTTGTAATATTATACATTAGTACATGGGCGACCGAGCTCTGCTCGGGTGAAAATAGAGAAAACGGTCCATTATGTACCACAACGAAAAAGTTAAAATAAATCAGAAAAATACAACCGACTTCCAAATAAAAACACTACAAAGTAAAAATATCTTCAATTTCGGAAGTCGGTGACAAAAAACGAAAACAGGAACACCGTCATCCAAAACTGAAGTTAATTTTGGAAGTCCGTTGTATTTTTTTGTAAAAACCTTTTTTTAATTATTATTATTTTACCTATGAATATTTCGGTAATACAATTTAATATCTGTATCTACCTGCTTGTGGTTCAAAGTCAAAGTCAAATTCTTTATTTCAATTAGGCTAGAATGTCAAAATATTAAATAGAAAAAATTTAAAAACCATCCATTCGCAAGATTAGATTGTTATAGAGAAGAACGGACAAGAAACTCCACATTACTATTTAAAAAAAAGCGTTTTACAATATTTACATACATAATATACTCAGAGGACGATGCACCCAGTATAACACTACTATACTACGTATAGGTATAAAGTATTACAAGCACTAGCAGGTAAATAACCTAATTCAACAACAACGAAACAGTGTGTGAGACAATTTCTTAAACAAAAAAAACCAATTCAATAATTTTATGAATACTTATATATAAATAAACCAGTTTGATTTTGTTTACACTAAACCCCTATGGAGCAGGACCAGCATGTGTACAAGCATGCTTATCTTGAATATAATCATCTAATTTGTATTATGCTTGTTTACAAAGTGTGTGTTTTAAGTAAAATTTTAAATTTTCTTTATTTTTTTATATCACCAGATTTTTTGTTAGAGAATTTAGCAACCCATGTAAGTAAAAGTACCCCATGAAAGATGTGTGTACTTCAGCTAATCTATAATATAGTTTATCTACTTCGGTTTCGTTATATTCGAATTACAAAATTGACAGCGGTTTCATTATGATACCCATAACGACATCGGGTTGCATTATGCGAATCGTCAAAAATGCTAAAACACAAGCAAAGACATTCTGTACATACAGCCAGGTACCTATAATATTACTTCGAAATCATGACAATGAAAATGATATTTTTAAAATTGGAACAAGTTTAGAATAAAAGTATCGTATACTATTTGGCTGTTGCGGCTACAAGATCTTTGCCTTATACCTAATAATGACTAAATAAAAAAATAAAAATAAAGTGGACGCGGGCAATTTTTTCTGAATGAAATTTTATTCCAAATTTTATTAAAAATGTCTTCAACATCAAGTGATATTGAAAATACTCCACCAGATATAACAAATAGAGCAGTTGCGGCTACAAATAATTTACTACCAGAAAAATCAAGACTTCTATATGAGAAATGTTATGAAGTTGTCTTTATCTGTGTTTTATTCCTTCCTTCGTAGATAAAATCTTGTATGCAACTGTCCGTTCATGGTCTTTTAATAACTCGTGCCCACCTATTTCGGTACGCGCTACGCTTGTACCGAAAAATGGCACTCGTATTAAAAGACCGTCCATAACGTAACAGTTGCATAAATAGCTATTAGTGTACAAAATATACAGCTTTTTCTTTATTTTACTGTACAAGTGGGACGAACCTCTGTCATATCGCATGCTACATAATTTGGTTTTTGTTTGTGGAATATCTGCTTGTACAACGTATAACTTTCTTACTGAGCGCAAATTACTTAACTGGTAAATTAGTGTGGTACCTTGTCCTCTAAAAATGCATTTTTTTATGAGAGCTCGTTGAGCACTCTCCGCCACATCTCCACAAAAACGCAGTTTTGGCTGCACCTCCCCAGATAGGTATACAATATACCAAGACAGACTGCACCAAAGCGATAAAGATTTCCTTTAGCAGGTTTCTAGGAGATCACTATTAGCCCCGGATGGAACAACATGCCTCAGAGACTTGAATATCCAGCAAAATTTTCTGTCTCTACTAACAACCTGCTCAAATTGGAATGCCAGGATAGTCTCTGGTCAAGCACGTCACCTAAGTTCTTGGTCCGTGTGACCTTGTTTATGATAGGGCACATACAATTTTGATTTTGAGGTGTTCAGGGTGAGTAAATAATTAATTTTAATATTTTGGTTTTATTTTTTTTATGAGGTTGTTACAGTGATTTCTTTACTGACTGTACGTTATTTTAAGTATTCCATTGTGCGGGTCAGCCTTTGTGTTTATTTGTAATTTATTTCTGATTTGTATGCAGCGCAATATGCCTGGGGTAATCCTAAGTTCGATAATATGTTTACCGTTAGAGATTTTAACATGAGTGGTATTTGGGTTAATATATTCAGTCAGCTTATTGATGAGTAGATAGTCAGTAGTTTAGGATCGTTATAAAGTAACAATTATGTCAAATATTGTTGCTGTATATGTTTTAGAGCTTCTTCAAAGCTAGTGATCAGTGATAGTAGTGTATAAGACTGCGATAAAATTGGAGATCTTTTTCTTATTAATCTTTAACATGAAATGGTTCAGGCAGTTTTTCTCCATGGTAAGCAATATATTATGTCTTGGAAGAACACCATGCAAAGACAGCATATTTAGACAGTTTATCATGTTATTAGAGTCCTGTAATGCCTAATCTTTGCTTTTAGCCTATTGATATTCATATCTCCCGCTACAACTATGTTTTTTTGTGATTTAGAAGTGTCCAGGTGGGTACTAAGGGAATCAATAAATCTCTAAATTTTAGTGTTTGAGGATGAGCGGTATATACCCAAAATATAGCGAATAAAGATAATATTATGTCTGTCTATATTAGTTTGGCTGTCGTTGAACTGAAGTGTCTCGCATCGCTGGGAAAGTGCAATGTGACTGCACGTGTCGGCCGTTTTCATGATTCGGAAGTTACGCAACTATTTGCGTCAGTTTGACCAGGGCAGCAATAAGCATATTTCTTTGTAGCTTGTAATGGCTACATAGGAGACGGCATGTACTTCGAGAAAGGCAGGAGCTGGTACCTGCAAGGATTAACCTCCGTAACGGTGGCAAAATCGGAAGTGGGTAGTTGATTGAGGGTGCTGTCTGATAAACGTAATCTTATGTCAGTCGCTATGTACCCCGCAGCTGCTGCCATGCTCGCCCTCTTTGATTCAAAAATGCGTAATTTAAGCAAAATAATGTTCTATCTACACATATCAGGGCCGTGCCCGGGACGTGACAGGGCCGGGCCCAATCATTGAAGCTCAGTCACTGGCCCGTGCACGGCCCATGCACGGACGTGTGTGAACGAGTTCATATAAAATGTACACAACTATATTTTTTGAGCCCCTTACGGGGCACGCTCCGTCCAAGTCCCGGGCACGGCCCTGATATGTGTGGATAGAGCTTTATGAGTACAACGGCACAACTAATTACATAAACAAACAAATGCCTGCACGCCCGCGGATATCTCTCGGTCACACATTCCACACAGCATTATCTCATCTGTTAGTCCCGCTCGTCATCCGTTGCTAATATTCGTAAATAGTCGGGATAGTTTGATTTCGCTATTCGACACTTCCGGACGTCAGTCAGCCAGCCCCACAGAGTACTTTTTGTACTTTTATGAAAGCCAGCGCATCGCTCGTGCACCGAGTGGACGTATGTAGCGAGCGTTACTGCCCTATCCTGTCAATGATAAATGATAAATGATTTTATTTCTGTAAGATGGTTTGTACAAACACTTTTACATGTCGAACATATTTTTAAAACTAGATGAGGTCGGCGTTTCCTGATCTATCCTTACCTATCTGACTACTCTGAGAAGAAAGGCCGAAACAAACTCAGAGGTCACAGTCTCTTTTAAAGTCCTGACAAAATCTTGATTAGATCATGTGAAGACCATGTAGACTGATGTCTGAAATGGTCTTTTGAGGAAAGATCCAGCCAGATTGAGTGGACCTGTCCAGTCTGTGCACGCATTTGTCAATAACCGAGCAGCTCAACTCATAATTTAGGGAGCTTAACGATTCGACGAACAATACCAAGAAAGGACATTCGGGTAGGCCGCATAAACTACTCAAACTGCCAGACCATGATTAAAAACTAAGATAAATTTAAATAAAAACAAAAAACAAAAAATATCCACATAGTCTTCACATTCACAATAATTAAAATAAAATAATATAATACTTTAAAAAGTAAATATTCTTATGTCATTGCAAGAAAACAAAAAAAAAAAAAAAATACTATAACAAAATGCATAGTGCAAAATATAATAAAAAAACAAAATTAATTGGAGCAGCTCAATCCCAAGCCTTTTTGTCCTCAATGTAATCTTTTGTTGTATAAAACGCTTTCTGTCACAACTTACGTTTAATGAAAGACTTGAATTTATTAAGACTTCGATCTTGTACGTGGCTTGGAAGCTTATTATAAAAGCGCACACATTAATTAACATCTAAACGAGGCACCTATTTTCTTGAGCCTTGTTGTAGGTACTACAAATTTGTGTTTGTTCCTAGTATTTATGTTATGGATATCACTGTATTTTTTAAACAATTTTATATTTTTATGGACATATAAAAGATTTTCATATATATACTGAGAAAGCACAGTAATTACATTAATCTCCTTAAATTTCTCTCTGAGAGAGTGTCTCGGGCTTAATTTATAAATTGATCGAACAGCTCTTTTCTGCAAAACAAAGATAGTCTGGATGTCGGCGGCATTTCCCCACAACAGAATACCGTACGACATTACACTATGAAAATAGCTAAAGTATACTAAACGGGCTATCTCTATGTCAGTTAAATTACGAATTTTCTAACAGCATATGCTGCGGAGCTCCGAAGCTAAGCTAGCTTCTTTGACAATTTATCTATATGTGGGCCCCACTGAAGCTTAGCATCCAAAGTTAAGCCTAAGAATACTGTGCTATTTTCAGGATTCAATTCTTCGCCCTTTAACAACACATCGGTTTTCACCTGCCTAACGTGAGGTAGGGTAAACTTAATGCATTTGGTTTTTTTTTCATTAAGAAGTAAATTATTAACATTGAACCAGTGAACTACTTTTGAGATCGCGCTATTTACATCGTCAGTAACCAGCTGCTGACGTTTAAGTTTAAACAAAAGTGAAGTATCATCCGCAAACAACACTATATCATGGTTATCCTTTATGAGGTAAGGCAAGTCATTAATATAAATAAGAAACAAGAAAGGACCAAGAATCGAGCCCTGCGAGACTCCCATTGTTACCATAGATCCAGGAGATCTTTTTCCATTAACGTCAACGGTCTGAATCCTATTACTCAAATATGAAGTAAGAATATCCAGAGCGCTGTTCCGGATCCAAATGAAAAATGAAAAACACAAAATTTTGGACAAATCACAAAAGATTCCCAAGGCATCGCACTTATCTTCCCATGCATTATAAATATGTCCTAAAAGCTCAACACCGGCATCAGTAGTTGAACGACCCCTTGTAAAACCGAACTGTTTGCTATGTAATAATTTATGTTTATTAAAAAATCTTTGCAATTGCTCTAAAATTAATTTCTCAAATATTTTGCTAAACGTAGGTAGTACTGAAATAGGTCTATAATTTAGGTAGGTAGTACTGAAATAGGTTTATAATTTCGAGCGAGATCTCGTCATATCGTAATTGTATCGATAGTATGAGATCCCATTCATAGATTGCGGCTAACTGAGACAAGTCCATTACTCCAGCCAGATAATGTCAAAAATCGTCATCTAAGTGCAATAGATAATTAGATATACAATTATTTGATAAAAATTGTTCCGGCTGGATTAACGTTACCTCAGCCAGAACTTTCGTTTTCTAACGGGTATGTTGAAATAAATGTTATCTAAATAATTAGATATCAATTTGAAATAAATGGTACAACTTAATTTGTATTTATATTTGCTATAGTTGTGAAGATATTTAAAATCCTGCTGCGGTAACGTTTGCACGATTGCTCCATCTCGAAATTGACTAAACGAATGATTATAATTTTTGTACGTGTCATCTGGCTAATTAGGTATAATTTGTTACACAATAAAACAATCTACAATAATGCACCTTTTCGAAGTTATTTTAGAAAATAGCAATATGCTTTTATAGGTCCAAGCACTGCCAATAAGCGGTCCAAAGACTAACTTGAAACGTTATTATATAGGTAATTCCTGCATATAAATGGTACTAAAGTTTCATTAGTATCCTATAAGTAATTAAAGAGTTATGATGAAACTTCAATTTGTTCCGGCCACGGCGCGCAGCTGAGTTATTTGAAGGCTGATTCACCGAGTTTCCTGTAGTTGTGGTAACTAAATCTTATATCAATAACCAGATATATAGTTCAATTATATACTTGTGAAATATCAGACTTGTACACTAATTAATTAACGAGATAATCGAAAAACAATACTTATGCGTGGTAACCCGACCAAATCTAGAATGTTATAAAAAAGCGGCCGCGCAATACATTATACCAACTTTCTAAAACTTACAGGATAATACGTGAGAATAATACGTATTTGGTACTGACGGGTAAACAAGTGCTAAAGTAAAACATAGTTATTGTTCGGGGTTGGGGTGAGATAAAGATAAACTAGGATTAAAGATTATAAAGATAGATATATTTCAGTAACTCAAATGGGATAACGATTAAAACTAATGCGGTGAATGAGATGAGATTGAGTCGCGCCCGATGTGCTATCCGAAAGCGTACTGACTATTTTACTTAGGTAATACATAAAATATTCAAGGCATATAGCGCGGTGCCGCAATTACGCTGACATGGTTATTATTGTTCGGTGATTGACCCGAACATGCTCCCGAGGGAGAAAAAGATGAGGTTAGTAAGTAGGTATAGTTAAATGGGTAGTGAAATTAATATTAACAAGGTGAAAACAATGTTCAACTAATACTAAAATAGTTATGTAGGGTTAGATATGTTAAAAGGTGAGATTAAAGTAACATTACGAATTAAACAGAGTCGCTACAGTGTAAATCAGGAAGAGAGAACACGCGAAAGATCGGTGAAGAACCTCTATCTTCCTTTTTTTGTAAGCACTCACTAGATAGCGCTAGTCGCTTAGGATCACTTTTCACTGGTTTACTACTGGATTGCCCATTTTCCCTAATTTCACTACACTCAATCACAACACTATCAGCAACGGTGTGTGGAGATGGCAACGCCGTCACCGCAGATGCTGTAGACCGCTCTGCTGCAGAAGTGGAACGATTTTCTTTACGTTGCCTTTGACGCCAACATTTAAAACAGTAAGCTGCCTCCATTAACAAGATGCCCAATATGATGAGATATATAGCGGTATACTGGTGAACGTCGTGGTAGGAGATATTAGTGCTCAAAGGTTCACTCTGCTTCATGACCTCAAGACTTCTCTTAATGAATTCAAATTGCTGGAGGTTATCTGAGTTATTGGGATTAAGCTCATATGAGATTTCTGGCATAGTTATATTTATGTGATTAATTGGTGATATTTCAGGTGAGATAATCTTTTTCGTTGTACTAATTTTACTAGACAATCTTTTGTTTGAGTACATCATAAAGTTTTCTGTTTTAACAGCCTTCTCCAACACGCAACAGACCAGTAGCTGATAACCTAACTGCCTCGACTTGGTTTTCGCACAGAAGTTTGACGTTGCATTCATTGCAGCATAAATAATAATACTTGTTTTCTGATGTTAACTCTCTCCAGTCATTCTTGCACGAGGTAGTTTTAGTTATACTAGTTCTTGTGCCTGGGATCGTCTCGCAAAGGCTATGATCATATTTCATGTGGTGAATAGGCTTTCTGATATGACACAGTATAGTCACAGGGTTTTGTAATACGCATGACTGCAGATCTGTGTCTGTGATAGTTAAGTACGAATCCTTTCTCATATTGATGGCTACTAATTCAGAGATAGTTTCGACCTTCATCATCCTGTTATCCTTCACAATGCGTGGAACCGGGATAAGACTGAATACCTCGTAAATATCCCTTTCAATCAGAGGTATTTTTATTTCTATTATCAGGTATTTGCCAGAGTATTTGGCTCTTACTTTGAGCAAGCTGTAAAGATCTTT
The DNA here is from genome assembly GCA_964057195.1 of Orthosia cruda. NCBI lineage: Eukaryota > Metazoa > Arthropoda > Insecta > Lepidoptera > Noctuidae > Orthosia > Orthosia cruda. The sequence goes on from OZ059842.1 coordinate 23,215,220, forward strand.
AAGATTGAAGTTGTCGACAGGAACTACCAAGTCGCCAGATATTTGTGCTGATATTATGTTTAGCTCTGATCTGAGTTGTTTCGGAGATATCAAGTGAAAATCTAATTTCCCACTATAGATATCAGTTACTGTATCTAAAATTGAGTCCTGGATTCGTCGTAGGATATACAACAAGTTGTTAGCAGTGAAAGCCGAGGTTATGAAGTCTGTGACGATGGTTATATTTTGCACTTGCTGAGCGAGATTTTTATAGGAATCTTGGAGAGAATAAAGCCTTTGATTTATTATTTTGTGATGTTTGTTTATAGTATTCTCCATCCTTTTCATGACATTAAATTCGGCTTCTACGACTGACGTTTGGTTTTTCCAGAGGTTGTATAAATGGTTTTCATTATGCTCATATTTTTCTGCAAATCGTTGGTCCAACACTCCGAATAAACTGTTTGCAACGTAGCCCACTCCGTCTAGCAAGCCGCGTCGCCGACGTTTCTTATTAGTCATAAACGAGTCATTTATCATGACAATGTTATCATAATGTTAGAGTTCTTCGAACTCGTGCTCGAGTTGTAACATGACGCCGTCGCAAGGTGTTTGTGTTCTAATCGTAGAGCATATTGTTTCGAGATACATGATATACTTTATTAATACCGCCTTTCCATCTTGATTTTCATCTCTAATTAAATGCATATTAGATGTTTTGTCGAAGTAGACACTATTGTTTGTCAGCAGGGTGAAGTTGTAGGATGCTTGAGTGGTGCTTATTAGTGACAGCATAAATAATGTCAAAGATAAAACCATTGCTGTAAATGAGATAGGACGTTTTTTCTTCGCCGCTGGCAGTTTATTAGCAACCTCTGGGGCATTTCGATCTTGATCATTTTTATTTGTTGGCAGTAAGGAGCCCGTTTTTGGTTTTAAGTGTGACGACCCTTATTTGTCCGTCACTACCTGGATGCAGCGCTACTACGCGACCTAGACTCCATTTTCCTGGTGGAAGGTTGTCGTCCTTTATAATAACGATGTCGTTAAGATTGAGATTCTTTTATTGCTGTCGCCATTTGGATCTCGTGGAAAGCTGCGAGATCAGTCAGTCTTCCACTTATCCCATATGTCTTGATAGATTTTTTGCGTCAAGTGCCACCGCGTTCTGAGATCATGCTCTGTTTCGAAAATTGTTAAGTTGGGGCCACTTGCTAAGAAGTGAGCCGGGGTCAAAAAGTCCAAATCCTCAGGGTCTTCTGTCAGAGGGCACAGTGGTCTGGAGTTCAAACAAGCCTCGACTTGGGATAGTAGGGTAATATATTCCTCATAGGTTAATTTTTGCTCGCCCACGACCCGCTTGAGATGATGTTTCAGGCTCTTCACTGCAGCTTCCCAGAGTCCGCCAGCAGATGGCCATGATGGAGCGTTAAAGTGCCATTCAATATTCATTTCAGCGATTTTCGAGGTTATTTCTTGATCCGACAAGATGTAGGAGATTTCGGCAAGCTCTTGTCTTAAAGTTTTGTTGGCTCCTATGAAGTTGGTTCCCTGATCACTATAGATGTGCCCAGGAACTCCTCTTCTAGCTGACATTCGTCGAAGCGCGGCAATTAATGCTGACGCTGTGAGATCTGAGACGATTTCTAAATGTATGGCTTTAGTTACCATACAAACAAAAACTGCGACATATCCTTTACTGGTTTTAATGCCACGACCTTTGTTTGCCTTAATAAAGATGTGTCCGGTATAATCTATTCCTGTGTGGTAAAAAGGTCTGTTAGGATTATTTCTTTTACATTTGACACACATTCTTATTCTTTTCTTTGTGACTCTTTTGCCTCCAAGAATCCAGTATTTGTGTCTTATAAATCCAGTAGGCATTTTTACTCCACCATGAAATACAAGTTCGTGGGATTCATCTATGATTAGATCTGCAAGTATTGATTGATTCGGGATTATGATGGGATGCTTCATATCTGGATCGAGATTCGAATGTTTAAGTCTGTCACCGACACGGAGCATTTGATTATTGTCTAGTATGGGATTGAGATTAAGAATCTGGCTTTTCTTATTTAGTGGTTCATTTTTTTTCAGCCGTGATATTTCTTCGTAGAAATATTCGTTTTGGACGTGTTTAATTAACATTTCTCTTGCTGTCTTTATATATTGCAGAGTAAGAAAACTTGTTCGTTTTTTCTTGTAAACAACAATGTCGATGAACTTGTTGATGTAAGCTAATACTCGAGTAACTTTCCTTAATGTGCTGTAATTTGGTAATAGTTGATTGATTATTGAATTTTCGGGGTTAACAATGACCATATTTACTGCCTCTTTTTTTCTGAGTTCTTCGTTAGTAATACTCGTGTAAATCGGCATCTTGTGAGATTCTTTAGGCTTATATTGTGGTAACCAGTCGGGCCCTTGCCACCACAGTGAATAATAGGCTAGTTGAGCAGCAGGTAAACCGCGGCTTGCGCAATCTGCGGGGTTTTCTTTGGATTTTACATAACTCCAGTTATCTTTAGGGATTATTTCATTAATTAGCCTCACTCGATTCGCAACAAAGGGTTTCCATTTCTCCGGTTCGCCATTTAACCAACCTAGAACAGCCGTTGAATCAATCCAACCATAAACATGCACCTTGTAGCTCGATAGGGATAAGATGATTTTTCGCATAAGTTTTGACAACAAGAGAGCACCACAGAGTTCCAAACGCGGTATCGATTGTGGTTTTTTCAGCGGTATTATTTTTGATTTCCTTGCAATAAGGGTCACGTGGGTTTCATTTTCACTCTGTATTTTGCAATACACGACGCAAGCGTATGCTTTTGTGCTGGCGTCGCAAAAGCCATGGAGTTCGATAATATCCTTTTCCCGGGTTTGAATCCAACGTGGTATTTTAAATTGAGATATATGGGATAGATCGGCCTTAATAGTATTCCACTCTAACGCGATTTCTTGAGGGACAGGGTTGTCCCAAGCCAGGTCTGATTTCCATAATTCTTGGAACAAGATCTTAAGTTTTATTGTGACTGGTGCTAGCCAGCCCAAGGGGTCAAAATTTTTTGATATTTGAGATAGGAATTGTCTTTTTGTGAGGATGTCTCGAGAGATAAATTCCATAGGATAAAAAATGAATTGATATTTTTTTGGTTCCCACCGAAGACCTAATGTTTTGGTTGATTCCGGTTGCTTAAAGTCAAAGTCTTCCTTTTGAGGTGCATCAGAACTATCTATTATTTCCGGCAAGTTTGATCACCATTTTCTGAGATTAAACCCACCAGCTTTGAGGAGGCTGATCATCTCTGCTTTGAGCTGTTTAGCTGCTCTCGCTGAGTGTTCACCATGCATGAGATCGTCCATGTAAAACGAGTGTTCTAGGATGTCAGGAGCGCAACTTTGTGGATAGTTTGGTCTTTCATCGATGGCCAGTTGCTTCATTTTCATCATGGCTAAAAAAGGTGCGGCTTTTGTGCCATATGTAACTGTCGCTAACTGGTATTCTTTTAAGGGTTGAGATTGATGGTTTCGCCAGATAATTATCTGATATTTCTGGTCATCGGGATGTAGCCAGATTTTGCGAAACATTTTTTCTATATCTGCTGTAAAAGCGTATCTAAATTGTCTCCATTTTAAGATAAGACTCTGAAGGTCTGTGGGTCCTCGGCACATAAGATCATTGAGGCTGTATCCACTCGAGGTTTTTGCCGAGGCATTAAAGACAACTCGCAATTTGGTAGTTGATGACTCAGATCGTTGGACGCAATGGTGCGATAAGTAGCAGCCCGGCTGTATGTGTGGCGCAACGGGTGTCATATGTCCGAGGTCTAAGTATTCAGAAATAAACATTTTATAGTCACGTGCCAGTGCTGGTTGCTTACTTAATTTCCGCTCTATTTGGAAAAATTGAGCAATCGATTTTGTTTTCGACTCGCCTACATTGTTCTCAAAATCTTCTTTGAAGGGTATTTTAACGACGTAGCTTTCATCTGCTCGTCTGGAGGTCGAAGATTGGTAAAACTCGATGCAATTTTGATCTTCTTCTGATATCGCTAGAGGTTCATGTACGAGTATGTCTTCTACTTCCCAAAATTGCTGAATCTCTTCGATATTATTTCGATATATTAGGGTCACATTGCAATGGTACGTTTTGTAGTTGCCGCTTAAGATCCATCCCAACTGGGTTTGTTGGGCAATGGGTAACACACCTTCTGATCGACAGATACCGTCCATGAGAATAGTGGAATAGATATCTGCCCCAAATAAGATATCAATAGGCCTACTTTTATAAAATTCGGGATCTGCAGGAGTTATTTGGTTAAGAGTAGGCCAGTCTGGCTTAGGCAAGGTACAGCTGGGTAAGTTATTTATGAGTCTATTCATTATATAAACGTCCGTTTCAAAGGTGAAATCGCTAACCAACGACGAACATTTGATGGTAATCATGCCCTTACAGCTGTTTTCCATATTGCCTATTCCAGAGATATAACCGTTACATTTCCGTCGCGGTAGTCTTAACAACTGAGCTGCGCTTTCCCTAATAATGGATGTCTGTGACCCTTGATCTAAAAGAACTCTCATTTTTTGGTAAGATCCGTCCACTGCTTGTAGGTTAATTATTGCTGTGGCAAGCAATATTTCTGAGGGTTCTCTATGAAGAGATGCAACTGTGTTAGTTTCTGGCTGCTGAGATGGTGATTTCGTAATCGTGGCTGCATTTGACCCTGATCGATGTGACGTAAAAGATTCATGCAAAATGGTATTGTGTTCCTTATTGCATTCTTTGCATCTTATTTCGGACAGGCATTTTTGCCTTCGTGATAATGTAAACAATTAATGCAAATTCGTTCATTAGGTTGCAATTCCAATAACTTTTGACATGCATCAACATCAAAACAAAATCAGCCTTTTAACAATCCCACTGCTGGGACACAGGCCTCTTCTCTGTGAGAGAGGCAATGGGCCGTAGTCCACCACGCGGAGTCAGTGCGGGTTGGTGGATGTCACATGTCTTCGAATTTTTGTTTCTAAGACATGCTATGACATGCCAGACATGTTTCCGCACGATGTTTTCCTTCACCATTTTGAGAGCAGTGGAGAAGTAATAATAATATAGTCTGTGGCTCGACTTGACAGACGGCTGCCAAAATTTTTTCTCTACGATTTTTTTTAACAAAATATACAATTTAAAGTATCTAAATTTTGCAGAACACCATGAAACCAAGAAAAAAAAATAACACAATAATTTTATCATCAATAACCGATTTATAAATGGAACATGAAACGAGAAAAATTATGACGACGTCATGCTAACGAGAGCTGCCGCCGCTAGACAAGCACGCCTACCACCTCCGGCCTCGTCGCCCAGCTCCGCCTCGCCGCCGCCGGAAACCAGCCCCACCGTGAGTGCTGTGACACCGGCCGTGGCAGTTGCGTCGAGCTCGAGCGACGAGTACTTCTCTCCGCCGACGACACCACCACCTGCGCGTCGACGGGGAGGACGCCGGCCGCCGGACCGCTTAGGACCTCGAGGCTTACCGGTCTCTGATAGAGTCCCAGCACCCGGCGGAAGTGTGCAGCGCATGAGATGGACACAATCCATTAACGAAAATGTCATGCGCGCATACTTTGGGGCTACAGAGGGAGGAAACAACCTGACCGCGTACCGTGTCCGGATGCTCTCTTTGTTTCAGGTGCTTGAGCCAGCCGTCAACGTTTCGGCCCAACGACTTTCGGATCAAGTGCGGGTCATCCAGCGTAATCGTATGTTGGATGATACTGTACTTGATCGCCTCCGAACGGAAATGGGTAACTGTGTCACTGCCCCATCGTCGCAGGCTGTGGTGCTACCACAGTCCAACCACGCTGACGAGGAGAGTAGTGACAGGGTTACAAACGTAAGTACCCAGTGCAATGAGGAATTGAGGAGTGCTTTGGAGTGTGCTATTCGGGAGTATCGCAACATGCCACCCGAACTTAGGCCACGATTACCTCGTTTGCCCATGCATAACAAGAATAGGGCGCTGGTGGCTGGTCTGGATTCGCAGTTGTCAAACTATTTTGATGACTGCGAAGACCTCACTGATACACATTCGATCATGTACTGCGCGGCTGTAGCGGCATGTCGTGTAGCTCATGTCAAATTTGCAGATGACAGAGCTACACGACCGAAACCAGCCGTATTGGTGGGGCCAGAGCACTCATCGGCAAACTAATTTGTTTCAGGGAGGGCAATAGTCGCCCAAGAGTGATTCGCTTTGTGAGACGGGCGTTTTCGGGGACTGATGTCAGCCCCCGAGACTATATATCCCATGTCACAGAGCGCATCGACTTCCTGAAACAAAAAGTGTATGCATGGGCAAACCGTATTCGTAGGTACAGGCGGAGAGTGGAGCGATACACCCAGAATCGCACATTCCAAAGAAATGAAAGGTGGGTTTATCGGGCTTGGGAGCGACCCGACCAAGGTGTGACTGATACGCACCTGCCGGATGATGACGCTATGTGTTCATTCTGGCGCAGCATCTGGTCGGTGCCTGTCAGTCACACCGAAGGTGAATGGACTCGAGGGGTCGAACGAGCGTGTGATCCAATACAAGAAATGGGGGCTATCACGATCAGCCCCCAAGATGTAGCCCGTGCAGTCCGTCCGTTGCCGAACTGGAAATCTCCAGGACCGGACGGACTGCACAACTTTTGGATCAAGTGGCTACAAAGGTCGCACGCTCGTTTGGCATCTCAGTACCAGGCAGCCTTAGAGTCTGGTTCGCTACCCAAGTTCCTTACAACAGGAATAACCCACCTGCTCCACAAGTCTGGTAGCACCGCCGAACCCAAAAATTATAGACCAATTACATGTTTACCAACGGTCTATAAGGTTCTTACATCCATTTTGAGAGTTAAAATTAATAAACACGTCGACGATAACTCCATCATGTCGGTCTCTCAAAATGGATGTAGGAACGGGTCCCGCGGTACTAAGTAGCTACTCCTTATTGATATGGCCATTAGCCAACAGGTTCGGCGTTCCCGAAAGGATCTGTCGACATGTTGGATAGATTATAAGAAGGCCTATGACTCGGTGCCTCATACATGGCTCATGAGGGTGCTAGAATTGTATAAAATAGATACAACTCTACGCACCTTCCTGATGTCGTGTATGAGGCAATGGAGCACACTCCTTCGCTATCCAGGATGTCTAAATATCCAGAGGAATAGCGAACCTGTAAGGATCGAGCGAGGTATATTCCAGGGCGACAGTTTGAGTCCACTTTGGTTTTGCCTAGCCTTGAATCCTCTAAGCATGATGCTGGAGAATTCAGGGCTAGGCCATCGGATGAAGAGAGGTGGTCAGGTTATATCTCACCTCCTTTACATGGATGACTTGAAGCTCTTTGCCCCCAGCAGTCTTCAGCTGATGGAGCTACTAAAGGTTACTGAAACTTTTAGTAGCGCCATCAGGATGGAGTTTGGTGTGGACAAATGTGCAGTCATGCATGTAAAGCGAGGGGAGATTGTGGAATCCGTAGGAATTCAACTTGCGGATTCCATAAACCAGAAATCCCTCTCTCCAAACGAAACCTATAAGTATTTGGGTATGTCGGAAGCGTTAGGTATCAGTACTACTGACATGAAGCAATCGTTGAAGGAACGCTTCTTTGGCCGCCTGAAGAAGGTATTCAATAGCCTTCTCTCGGGCGGAAACAAGGTGCGCGCCTTCAACGGTTGGGTCATGCCGGTACTGACGTACTCTTTCGGCATACTCAAATGGACTCAAACGGAACTTGACGCCCTGGATAGGCGGGTCCGTACACTGCTGACTGCATATCGAACGCATCACCCACGATCGTCAGTCATGAGATTGTATATCCCGCGGAAGTGTGGAGGCCGAGGCTTTTTAAATGCCAAAAACCTGCACAACCGCGAGATATGCAGTCTTAGGAAATACTTCCAGGCCGCTGACGTGGGTATGCATCGAGATGTGGTGGCGGTGGACAAGGGCCTTACCCCACTCTCCTTGGCTAACGAGAACTGGTGCATACCCATAGTATTAGATACTAATGACCGCAGGGAAGTATGGCAAAGCAAGGAGCTTCACGGACGCTTCTACCGGGTCTTACATGGACCCGATGTAAATCTTTTAGCGTTCGTGGCCTGGCTGCGATTTGGTGACCTTTTCGGGGAAATCGAAGGTTTTGTCTTTGTTATTATGGACGAAGTTATGATGACGAACAACTACCGGAAATACATTGTGAAAGAGGACACGTTTGACATCTATCGGGTATGTCACCGGCCGGGGGAATCCATCCGCCACATTATCTCTGGTTGTTCTCGTCTAGCTAACGAAGAGTACTTGCTTAGGCACAACCTTGTAGCCAGGATTATCCATCAGCAACTTGCTCTGAAATACACTCTTGTGGCGTCGGAGGTGCCGTACTACAGGTATGTGCCCGACCCAGTTCTCGAGAATGGCAATATCACATTGTACTGGGATCGGTCCATCATCACTGACAGGACTATTGTAGCTAATAAGCCTGATATAGTGGTGGTGGACTGAATCGAGAGGCGTGCAATGATTGTTGACATAACTGTCCCGCATGACGGGAACCTCGTGAAAGCCGAGAAAGATAAGCAAATTGGCTCGCGAGGTTGTCGACATGTAGGATGTGGATACAGCGATCATTGTACCGATAGTCGTGTCAGCCCATGGCTTAATAGCCACGAGCCTCGACCAACACCTTAGGAGGCTCTCGTTACGCGGCTGGGTCAAGGGCCTGATCCAGAAAGCAGTACTGCTGGACAGGGCTCGTATTGTTAGGAGGTTCCTCTCTCTGGAGCCCTGACCGCCGGTAGCTTGGACCCTGTTCCCGATACCGGTGGGCCTCTATTTTTTATATTTTTAAATGTTTTTCTTTTTTGTGTGTATTAAAAATATTTAAAAATGTAAGAAATAAGTTAAATAAAAGACATAATAATAAATTTATTTCTCAAAAAACTTAGTAATATTTTACAGAAAATGGTTTGGCTGAATTTATTTCTAGTAAATGGATGTAGTCACTGCAACCGAACTAGGCAAGGTTTTCAGTGCCTTTTTCCTCGATATTTCATGTAGGTGTATGGGTGTGTGTGTGTGATTGTGAATGCATGGCCATGGTTTTGACTAAGATTATGTTATTTTAATTATTATAGCTAATTAATACCTAAACATACTACTTACTGTACAACATATAGCAATAACTCCGTTTCTTCATAATTTAGTTGCTGCAAATATTCACTTACTATTTGTTTACATTTAAATTTGGTAAGAGGGTAAATATTTAATTTACTATTTATTTTGCTATAAAGAAACGGACCAAGAAATTCAATAAATCTTTCGCTAAATTTAGTTTTTCTACTGGTTCGTTCCATACGTAATCTTTTATTTCGACATTTTTGCGCGAGTGGGTCATAAGGTAGTTTTATATGTTGTTTCAGAATAATGTTGAGGATGAAAAGTTGTCTTACGGTCAGAACTCCACAAATCTGTAATAGAGAAGCAGTAGGAAAGAGGATAGGTTTAAAAATACACACCTTTAGAATTGCGCGCTGAGCGATTTCAATGGGCTTCATAGTGGTTTTACAAGTACCCCCCCAGGAAGAAATGCAATAATTTAATAATGACTGTCCTAGGGCATAATAAATTTGTTTTAGAAGATAAGGCTCAGCAGCGTGCCGCAAATTTTTACAGACATATATGAGTTTGCGCACTCGTGCACCAAGCAGCTTGATATGCTCTTTGAAATTGAGATTTCTGTCTATAGTAACACCCAAGTACGTGAAAGTGTGAACACGTTCCAGAGATGAACACGTGCAGTCGGCTTTCAGGGTACATTCGTGAGAGATAATGTTGTGGCTGTTACTGAGACTCGAATAATTTTTGATGCTGAAGGAGATATATTTTGTTTTTTCCACATTTAAAGTCAAAATGTTCGCCTGAAGCCAGCTTCTAGTGATATTATAGCCCTGCTGAGCAGCATCAAATACCTTATCCCAAGTATTGGCGGCAAAAACTAAAGCAGTGTCGTCTGCGAAGGAGATGATTTCGCCATGGGTGAGCTTAAGACTCGTAAGTTCGTTAATGTATACAAGGAATAATGTGGGTCCCAAGATGCTGCCCTGTGGTACGCCATGTGTAACTTTTGTATTTGCTCACACGGACACACTGCTTTCGCCCAGACAAATAACTTTCAAAGAGTTTTAGCTGAGTACCTCTAATTCCTAATTTCTCGAGTTTTGTCAATAAGAGGGCAACAGAAATCGTGTCAAATGCCTTGGCGAGATCGAGAAATATTGAAAGACATTTTTTACCTTTGTCCAAATTTGTGCTAATAAAGCTGGTGAGTTTGTTCACTGCTTGTTAAGTGGACTTACCATGCCGAAAACCATACTGACTTTTTGATAGTAAATTATTTTTTTCCAGATAATTTACTAAGCGTGTATTTATTATTATTTCCAATATCTTCGATAATACCGATAGAATTGATATTGGCCTATAATTTTTTATTTGATTTCTGACCCCGCTCTTATAGATTGGGCACACTTCAGACCTTTTCAAGGAATCAGGGAAAAAGCCCGACCGTAAGCTGTCATTAAAAATTTTCGTAATAGGTGGAATTAGAATATTTTTATGCAATTTTAGAAATTTACTACTAATCTTATCACAACCCGAAGCACAATCTGTTTTTAGACCATTTATGATTTGTTCAACTTCTTTCTGATCAGTGTCCATCAAAACAAAAGAATTACTCTGCTGGGTATCTTTATAATATTGAGAATGTGCATCGGGTGTGTTTGTTTTTTGATAAATTTTATCGGCCAGTGAGGCGCCAACATTAATGAAATAACTATTTATATTATTTAAAGATTGCTCAGGAGAAGTTGAGAATGTTAGGAGTTCATTGGTGCGTTGTATTTGGTTTTGTTGTGTTTGCGATGTCTCTAATTGCTTTCCATAATTTCGTTTGCATTTTTAATTAGGGTTTTTTCGTACTGTCTCTTTATTTTACGTAAAAGATCGTTACAAAAATTCCTATAACGTCTGTAAATAATTTTAAAATTTTCGTTTGTTGGTGATAATTTAGCTTTTTTGTGTAGCTTATCCCTGTTTCGCATGCACCTAAGCAAACCCGGAGTGATCCAAGGCTTTATTATTTTTGACCGTCTTGGTAATGTTTATATTTGTGTATTTTTTTCAATAATATTTTGAAGAGACTGCATCAAATAATTTAATGTAAAGTTAGGATCTGCCGACTGATGAATAGGATCAAGATCAAGCTTTAACAGGTCTTCCACTATTCCTTCATTGTTAACTTTAGTTATAGTTGTAGCCATATAATGTAATGTTTTTTTCGTCTGTAGGCATAGCAAAACTGGATAATGGTCCGTTAATGCTGAGAATGGCACTATTGCAGTGGCAGTACTTATAGTTTTTATTAAGGCGTGATCCAAGCAAGTTTCACTGTCACCACGAGTTATAAGGCTATGAGCCATGTGAAGCTGCTAAAGTTAAGTATCGTTCCCCGTGTATGTCTATTTTGTTTGGGTTTATTGGTATGTTTAAGTCACCCATTAACACATTGTGTTTATAGTTCGATACTACTTGAAGTATTTTGTCTAGAGAAGAGAGGAAGAAAGAATAATTCACACAAAGTAAAGCGCCTGCCTGGGTTCGAACCCACGACCTACAAATTGTAAATCGTAGCCATTACCACTGGGCCACCACTGCTCTCATTTCTAAACTTCACAGTTAAGTTTTTTCAATTGATTTTCTTTTTCCCTTTTTCAGGAGTCCATCCCGACCTAAACTCTCAGCAGATCACAGACACCCTAAAGCTGGCTCTCATGATAACAGAAGAGAGAGAAGGAGTGGCTGGAGATATATATGTGTTGGACGCAGCTATACTTGGACCTAGCATGCTGGCCAAGCTGTCTGCTGCTACCATCAAGACGTTCATGATTTGTGTTCAGGTTTGTAGACTCGAACTTTTTCACTGTATATTTTGCGATGTGGTCGCTCATAATGGGTCTCATCAGAAGGCTTAAAGTTAAAGTTAGTTAAAGTTACCCAAAGGGCAATTTGATTGGACTATGCTCAGAGTTTCCTTGCGTGATCGAATCAGAAATGAGGACATCCGCAGAAGGACCAAAGAATTGCGAAACATAAAACCAGTGGGCAGGGCACATAGCTCGCAGAACGGACGGTCTATAGAGCCGAAAATTTCTGGAATGTTGAAGGCGAACCGGAACACGCTGCGTTGGATCGCCTCTCGTCAGGTGGACCAATGACCTGGTGAGGGTGGTGGGAGTTTGCTGGCCGCTAAACGCACGGGACCGGTCAATGTGGCGACACTTAAGGGAGGCCTATGTTCATTAGTGGACGTCTTTCAGTTGAAATGATAAGGTGGAACTGTATTTAAGGCATAAATATTCCCCAATGTTAACGCAGTACTGGCCGTGCGCCCGTTTGGAACCAGAATATCTATATTGAACCTCCTTTTGGACAGTTTTGTTAGCAAAATATTCTTATATTTACATATGCTATTTCAGTTATAAAGAAATTCTAGCCATCAAATTTTCTGTGTATACATATTTTTAAACATTTAAGCCGTTTTGGAGGAGTATCCAAAAGTAGCGAAAAATATCGCGTTGTTAATAATTTTTTTAATGCAAAACTATTTGTTACACATAAGAACCATGTTTTACAAATAATGTACATGAAACAATTTAAGATAGTCCGAAGCCAGGGCATCTAACACCAGTCTTGCCAGAAGGATGTCGTATTGCCCAGTTACTGGGTTTTGGAGGTCAGATAGGCAGTCGTTCCATATAAAACACTGGTACGCCAGGTTTATTGAATACATTTAGTCATATAATAATTCCCTTTCCAGGAAGCGTATCCTATAAAGCTGAAGGAAGTCCACATCGTGAACACGTCGCCGCTGGTCGAGCGATTCGTTAACTTCGTCAAACCTTTCCCCAAGGAGAAGATTAGGAAACGGGTAAGATTTTACTTACATAAGCTTTTTTCATATATATAAATTATTTTTAACATTGTACAATTGAAGGTATTAGAAACGACCAATAATCTTCACTCAAAAGACTTCAACGCGTCTGCCCCAAAATCTAAATAAAAAAAATTCTACATTTTATCTTCAAATATCATGCAAGCGTACAATGAATACTCGCCAAATTGAAATATAAACAAATGAATATACAACGGCCAATTTTAATCAATGCACCTACCGTTTAAGTTATCTGTCTCCGATTAAAAGCAATGGAACGAAAATCGATCATTTTCGTAGCTTACAAAATCAAGCACCACATTATGGCGTTGGCATTGGCTTAATAAAAGTAGATACTTAGATTGAAAGCTATTCAAAATTACAAGCTTTTATTTACTTTCAGCTGTCCCGCAGCCTTATTGCGTAAATGAATACGGCAACACAAAGGGCTTGACCGCTATCAATCGACCAATCACACAGACTGAAATCAACGTCGCGTCATTCATCTTGCATGTGATTGGTCGAACTCATATCGTAATTCGGCTGCTGGTGTCTATAATCAAATCTTGCAAGTTAAATTGGACCCACTTCCCAGTGTCCGATTGAGCTGAAATTTTGAACATACGCTTGTTTTAAAAACCCTTTTTTAATATGCTAAACTTGTTAGATACAGGTCTTGTAACTGTGATCCTTTCACTTCAGATCTACATCCACAAGGAGGTGAAGGACCTCTACAAGTACATTCCCCAGGAGATGCTGCCCACAGAGTACGATGGACAGTGCGGCAGTATGGCGACGCTACAAGGTGACTACCTACTTTTTTAATTTTTGTATTGATGTCTGGCTCTTATTTGACCACAATCTCACCTATGGATACATGAGATTGTGGTCAAATACTGGGGGTCTTTAAGTCTCTTGACTTAAAGACCCCCAGGTTGAAGCTTTCAGGAAACGCAGACCGGCAGAGAATGCCACTCCTTAGCTGTACACTTATTAAAAGTATACCAGGGTGACCGAGCTCTGCACGGGTCAAAATGGAGAAAACGACGTTCTCTAAAAATGAAACCTTGCTAGATCGATTTGTCGCCTCCGAAAGGCCCTACATACTAAATTTCATGAAAATCGTTGGAACCGTTTCCAAGATTCAGATTATATATATGTCGCATCAAGACTGGCCGATAGATGTAAACCATCGGGAAGTCAGGATGTATTTATTCCCTTAGGTTAAAACATCGTGTGTGGGCAGGTCGGTAGGAATAATCGTGCAAATGAAATCACACATATTATTTTGATACACTGGGTTTATTAAAATAGTCACAACTCACAGTTCTGCGACGTGTTAGCTCTAAGGCTGTCAATACTCAACTGCTATATTCTACCGTCCCCAGCACGCAAACGGTTAGAAAAAGCGCGCCAATGCGTAGTTGTTCATGCTTTGCCGCCAGATGGCATGTTTGCGATTTGTTTTGACGTCCGTACTATTGACTAAACCCGACATACATATAAATACAAATATACAAGAATTGCTCGTTTAAAGTTATTAGATTTATTATTATTATATATTAGATGCCCAATACATTTTGCGCGTAATAAGTGGGATGTCCACCGTACGTCTTGTAGTCCGATAATAAAACGGGCTAGGCGGAATTAGATCGTCCAATTTCATCGCACACTCCTCGAGATGTAACAAATAAAAAATTGACAAGCTGGAAACTCGACGACGAAGTTCAAGGCTCTGGATCTTTGACTTGACCAGTGCCTCATTGCTGTTGAGCTTCTTGGCCCGCTTTTCTATCGACTCTAGTGCATCAAGCTGGTATTTGGCATATCCGAACCAGAGATGAGAACAATAATTTATGTATAACCTAACTTGCGCTTCATACAACTTAAACAGCTGTTCTAGCCTGAAGTACCTTCTCACCTTTGCAAGGATCCCCAACTTTTTGACAGCCAGTTGAGCCTTTGCCTCAATGTATGTACCAAAATTGAGTGCCAAGAAGCTCAAGATGGTCCGTTATCGGCACGGTTAAATCTCGGAAAGATGGAGTCGGGTGATATTGGCTCTTTTAGCGGCGAAAAGACACTCCTGTGTTTTAGTGTCAGTGAACTTGACCAGATTGGCTTCGCCCCATTCGGATCCTATTCCTATTATCGAATATCATAGAAAACATATACTTATTCCATATAGACTTAACAGCAAGTAAATAATAATACACAAATGTTCTAACTGATGAATTACGTTGATCTAGTGGTCGCCAATCTTGTGTTCGATTTTCTGGTCAGGCCTGGGTTGTCCTTTCAGAAATTTGTAATCTGTAGTCTAATTTTTTGCACGGTTGGTAAACAGTGAAATGAGGGTAAAATACTCCTTGAGCCCTTCGTGCGCAAGTCCGACTCGCACTTGGCCGGTTTTTGTTATATGATCACTGTCCTATATGCTTAAAATATCACGTATTCCGTTTATTAACTCCACTAGGCTCTTATTTTTTTATCTTGCAATGTATGTAATATGTATTTAAGTTTCTTCGGGTTAAATCTTGCAACTGAATTGTAAAGCAGTTATCCTCAACCGAATAAGATGAAATTTAGCATACAGTTTAGTTTGGATGACAATGCACGGTTAGATAAGTGAAGTCATTCTAAAGCCAATATGGCGGACGGCCCAAGATCGCGGTTTATATATTTTTTGTTCACTGCCTTGATTTGGGTATCAAATGAAAGGGTTTGCTGGGTAGAATACGAAAAAAGCTAGTATTAAAAATATATTTTAATGGATAATTTTATTAATTATTATAAATATTTAATAAAATTATCCAGTATTTCTGTAAAAATACATGTAAAAAAGGATCATTAAACATAAAAAACCGGCCAAGTGCGAGTCGGACTCTCGCACGAAGGGTTCCGTACCATTATCTCAAAAAAACTACAAAAAAAACACGCTTGTTTTATGGGAGCCCCACTTAAATATTAATGTTATTCTGTTTTTAGTATATGTATTGTTATAGCGGCAACAGAAATACAACATCTGTGAAAATTTCAACTGTCTAGCTACGCCAGTTCAAGAAATAAAGCCTGCTGACAGACAGACAGACGGACATACCCCTATTTGTCTACTGTGTTTTCCTATAGTGGCCTCCTTCACCAACCTTACGTTATAAAAGGCGGCACACTATACCAGGCAACCCCTTACGAGGTGTCTGGGACCATCTTCGGTAGGTCACGCCTCCGAGAGCACTCGCCCCTGGTACTCAAGAGAAAATGTGAGTCGCATCGTGATTACTCACTACCATTTGTCCAGAATGGTACCGGAGCAATAAAGCCGCTCACCACACGCACCCCAGCACGCCAGCACTAGTGCAAGCACCGGCACCAGCGCAGTTGGTGCTAGCGGATTCAATCCCCGTTAAGGACGCCAGAGAAGCTGGCTCCCATTTCTCCAGAATGGTCCCGGAGCTGTAAGCACGCTCACCTCTCGAATACAAATCATCGCATCTACCCAATGCCTACAGCTGGGTTGCCGGAAAACTAATCCAACGGGTAGTCCTCTTCTTTCTATCCAGGAAAGTGCCGGAGATGCAGACGGACAGTGGAGTCTTAGCAATAGGGTCCCGTTTTTACCCTTTTGGTGCGGAATCTTAAAAACGTGGCCCGGTATCGGGAACAATGTCCAAGCTACCCGCGGTCAGAGCTCAATAAAGAGGAATGTCGTCACGATACGAGTCTGGCTGGCTTGAAGTACCACTTTCTGAATCAATCCCTTGACCCAGCTGTCTAACGAAATTTCAATGTTCGCCAAACCTATATTCCACAACATGTCGACAACCATCGAATTTAATATCGTACACTACGTAATAATCTGAATCGACTCAGTGACCCCTGATAATCAAAAACCTTAATCCTGAATAATTTATTTACTTACACATTTTCTCTCAACAGAACAATGGAAACTCAAACTCCAAGAGTATCGCGAGTGGTTCAAGCGTCAAGACAGTATCATCGCCAACGAGTCTCTTCGGCCGGGCAGACCGACAAACTACGACGAGCTATTCGGCATCGACGGCTCCTTCAGAGAGCTCTCTATCGACTGATGTTATCGATAACCACAGCTCGACAACGTAACGTCACTATTTTTGCTCAACTGTCAAATTGACGTAAGACTGTGACAGTGACGTTAGGTTGTCAAACTGACGTTTTAGTATAGTAATGCTCGATGTCAAGTTGACGTCGTTTTGTAGGATTGAAATAAGTGTCAGATTTTTGTATGGCAAGGATTTGTGTACAGGGTGATAAATTTTTTTGTTTGTTTTGATACGAAAACGAAAAATATTTCGGTCAGCAAAGAACGATAATGTTAATGATCTACTTTGACTCAAAATTATAAGATCAACTACATATACAAAAAGTATTTGTTTGTGTCAGGTTTGAAGCAATGACGCATTGCAAAACAAAGGGAAACCTTAAACACAAATTAGGAAAGCATGCGTCACAACAGCGCAAAACGGCAATCGCTCAGCATAATGCTGGGCCTCACGTGCGAGACAGAGCTACAGCGCTGGTTTTCAGCTACAGCCAGTACCGACTGGATAACGTCAAACCGGAGCAGCATATTACAAAAATTAAAAAAAAAAAAATACAGGTAAGCTGCAATATAGGTAACGAAATCAGCTGACAATGTATCAAAACCTTTGATTATATACTTGTCTAGATGCCACATTGACTCTACCTGAACGGCCCAAATAAAGTCTACTAAAATTGGTAGACTCGCTTCTTATTTATGTCAGTGTCATTTGAAAAACCTAAGGGTATCGTGTTCAGGAAAAATAATTAATTATGCCGGTTTGTGCCGTCAGACTGTATAGCAATTATGTGGGAAAACCGTATAATAATACCAAGAGCACTTTTCACCGGTATGTTTTGTTATTTAACCACTATTATTATAAGTACACACGATTTTTAATTCGTTACTTTGTAGGTTAGTCTCATTTAGCCTGTGTTGTCTGTTTATTACTAGGGAGATTTAACGAAACTATCCAGGGAGACAAAATACAAATAGCATTACATAATCTTTCGATCAGAAGAACATTATTATTTTAAAAATTACATTACATATGTGATCAGTAAATGACAACTTACCTTAACGTAGCACAGGCAATAAAATCAAAGAGAAAAATATTCCGAGAACAAACACAAAGAGATGGGTTTTAATCTATAATTTACTGTATATTTTTTCAATGTATTTTTTGTTGTTACTTTTATAAATGATACACTAATTTACAAAATTATTGTTTAACCTGTTTTGTTTAATTTTCATCATATTAAATAATTCAGAAAAGGTAGGTTAATAGTTTGGAGCAGGCATCCCTAAACACGCATACATTGACAGTTTGACGACAATATGTACACGAGCGGTACTCACACATATCACGCAATTTGAGACAGTTTTAGCGCGTCGTTTGTTTGCATTGTGCTATCTAGACACGTATATAATCAAAGATCAAAACAAAGTGGCCTTGTTTACACAATACTTTGGACCATGTAAATCTGAGGGTAGTATAAGTTTACATTTAGATTTTCTATGTTAGACTCTAAAATAGATTTTATTTAGTCGCAAATGTAATTCTATTCTTAAAGTTTTATATTTTATAAATATTCTTCAGTTTGCTTAGCTAGTTAAATGTATTATTAATTTTATTTTTTCAAAAAAATAAAGCAACCTGTCGATGAATTTAAATGGAATCTATAACCAAGGAGGCAATATGGATTTTTTTATTATATTAAATGCGTGTTTTAAGAATAAAATACATATTGAAAGAAGCTAGCAATGAAATTGCAATTAACTGTGGTATTTTAAATATAATTTCTATTATTTTTTTATTTATTTATTTATGTACACACAAAACACTTTACAGAGAAAATAAAGAATACAGATAGAAGAGCACAAAGGTACTGCTTATTTCAATAGAAATTTCTTCCAGCAGACCTGCGACAGGACAGTTGGATGATAGACGAAGACACAGTGTGTAGAAAGAAATAAGGAAACCTAAAATAGACTATAATAACTTAACTAATTATATACAAATTACACATATTATACCTTAACTAAATATAAGTATAGAAGATAAAAATAAATACATACATATAATATACAAAATTACAATATGGTAGCGAGATAATGTTCTTTGACTCGTTTTTTGAAAAGAGATACATTTTGAGAGTCACGGATTTTAGGTGAAAGTGAGTTCCACAATCGTACTGCATGGACAGAGAAGGAGTGGGAATAGAAATGAGTTTTATGGGATGGGAAATTGAGATGCAGTTTAAGGCGGGATCTACAAAGAGCATCGGCAGTTTGAAGGGTTTTTAATGAGTGAAAGGAAAAATGCACCTTATGACTAACCTCATTGACTTGTGCTCGCCAAGAAAGATTGCTGTCAATTAAGACACCGAGATTCTTAGCCGTTTCGGTGTAAGGAATGGTCGAGCCATTAAGGGATAATGGTGTCAAGATATAAATGTCAAGCTCTGTGCGATAACATCGAGTGCCTATGATCATGGCCTGGGACTTGGAAGGGTTGATCTGTAAGCCATAAGACTTAGCCCATTCACTAATTCTCTCCAGGTCATGATTCATGGCATTAATCGCTAAGTCCACGTCCGCAAGCAGAAAATGTCGATAAAGTTGCAAATCGTCTGCGTAAAGATGGAAGCTGGAGGTGATCACCTTGGTTACAGTGTTTATGAAAATAGAGAAAAGAAGAGGAGAGAGAACGCCACCCTGAGGAACACCAGCAGTGAGATCACACCAATCAGAGAAAATCTCTTCAAGACGAACACACTGAGAGCGACCCCGAAGATAAGAGTCAAACTAGGCTAGTGCAGTGGAAGAGAAGTTAATAGACTGAAGGACCCCAAGGAGAATGACAAAATCCACTGAGTTAAACGCACAACTGAAGTCAAGCAAGACTAACAAGGTGAGAGATTTATTCTCCATAGCCCAGCGGATGTCGTCAGTGACCTTCAAAAGTGCGGTAACGGTACTGTGACCTGCCCGGAATCCAGATTGGAAAGGACAGATAAGAGTATTAGACGAAAGGAATCTGAAAATTTGACCATGCACAATGTGCTCGAGAACTTTAGAGAGAAAAGGAAGTATGGATATGGGTCTGAAGTGGGATAAAGAAGAAGGATCACTTATTTTGGGAAGTGGTATTATGTGCGCCTGTTTCCAGGCTGAAGGAAATATGACAGAGAATAAAGAGTAGTTAACGATATGAGTGAGAATGGGCAGGAGTTCCGGGAGAATAGGAATTATCTTTCGCGAACACAGATTATCATGGCCAACAGCAGAGGAGGAAATAGCGAGCAGAGATTTTTTGACATCGTCATCAGAGACAGCGTTTAAATTAAATAGTGGGCAATTCGGTAACGGCAATTCGGAGAGTACAGACAAAGTTAAAGTTCTGACGCTAGGGTCCAAAGAGACAGGTGGAAGAGAAAAGTGCCTATTAAGAGCCGACAAGTCGACATCTTTACAGATATTAGTGGGAGATTTGCCGATACCGACAGACTTTAGAAATCTCCAGACGTCAGAAGACTTGCGATCGACTAGAGATTCGTGGAAAAAGCGTCTCTTAGCATCCCTACACAGACGATTGCAATGGTTACGTAGAGCTTTAAAATGAGAAAGATTCTGATCCGTGGATCTACGCTTGTATCTGCTCTTTGCCTTGTCCTTACGAGAAATAGCGTCTTTTATTTTAGGAGCAGGTTTATGCTTAACCCTAATTCGCCGACGCGGTGCATGCTTGTCGTATAACCTCAACAGTTTGGCATTGAAGTAATTCACTTTATCATCGACACAGGCGCTCTCGAAGACGAGAGACCAGTCGATATCAACTGCATCACGCTTTAACGCCGCCAGATCAATTCCGTCATAATTACGCAAATAACAGATTTGAGGTTTGCGTTTAGGAGGTCGAATACGATACGAGAGATAATTGAGATCATGGTATGAAAAAGTTGCAGTAAGTTGCCCAAACTCAGCAACATTGTGAGGGGAAGAAACAATCATAAGGTCAAGAAGAGAAGGCGTGCAGTTTGGAAAGTTATGAGTCGCAGAAAGAGGTAGAATTTCAAGATTAAAAGAAGATAAAAGAGAACGGAGTTTTAGTGAACGAGAGTCTTTTTTAATTAGACATGTGTTAAAGTCTCCCATCAAAACAACATGCTCGTACAACGGGCAAAAATTATTTAGTGACGATTCCAAAGAATCATAATAGTTTATATGAAGGTTAGGGGAGTAGAATACTGCAAGTAATACTTTAGCATGGTGTAAGGTGATCTCTAGGAACAAGAATTCAGCCGACCCAGAGTACCCAGATGGAGACGCACTCACAATTTTGTGCGGTATATCAGCACGTACATAAATGGCGACACGAGGATCATCCATAGACGAACACATAAATAAAATAAATATAATACGAAGAAAATAATACAACTAAATTAATATAACAAAATTAAAACTTATTACAACTAAACGTAAGGGCTGATTGCTATAGCAACCACCCTAACTCACTGGTGAGTGACAAGGGTGACAAGTCATTACCAAAAAAAAAAAAATTCTAAATTAATAAAATAGCGTACAACGAATGAATGCACAAAAACCGACAATACAAAACGATGAAAACGGAACGTTGCACATCTCTAGATCGCTGTCATTGTGTTGACATTGACAAATTGGCTAAAAGGTCCTAGCAACCAGGCCATAAAACATACAAAAAAAAAAAAAAAAAACATTGACAATGACAGTTCAGTCTAGCTGGTTGAATCACTGACTTAGAAACCTATGGACTTGCCATACCTACGAAATCAGCGTGCATACCTACAAAAATCGGGCAATTAAGATGGCTGCCTTTCGTAGGGTTGTAACTGGGAGAAATATGCGCAGCTGATATCGATATAAACATCGACCTTCATTGTGGGTCTGTTTTTCCATAGCCTGTTCTTACTTTGGTTGCCTTTCCCTTCAAACCAAAAGAGGACAGTGGATGCACTGCTGCTTTGCGGCAGAAATAGGAAAGACAGACGGGCTTCTAGGCAGAAAAGAAGATTTCGTATGGTATAATCTATCTAAAAAAATAATTACATTTTAAAATAAAGATATAAGAATACATTAAAATATAAATTGTCTGGTACGTTCAATACAAACCTTTAAGTTTCGCTTCGAATTTACACAGCCTTCTGCTACGATACAATGTAATAACAATATAATATGATCAAACCAGGCCCATAGAAACAGAAGTAGCTAAGGGTGTAGAGTATTGTATGATACTTATTAGATGTATGAGGCGACTGGCAATATACAGGTTGGGCAGAAAACTTGGATAAGGGCAAAAAAAAAACCGGGTAATAGTTTGGGTTAAAGGCAGTTATTTATTTTTACTTTTGGCATAATGGAAACAGCACCAAATATCTGTGTGTTTGTTTAAATGTTTTTCATTTCTTCCTTAAAATTTCGTTTCCAGGAAATCTGTGGATGAAAATAGCATTGCAATGTATTTTACACACTTTATCAATATTATCGATATTTATCATATGCGAACTTCGAACATCACTAACCTTACATACCAATTATTATTGTTGGTAAACAATGCAAGGAAATATAGAAAATAATAACATTTCATGCCATACAAACATGACACAGGTTTCAATAATATGCAAAAAGACCATCTTGTAACAATACATAACACAGAATTCTACAAAATTCAACCGGATTAGTGAAAACTAGTTACTAACCTGTGCAGAGTCAAATTAGGCTGATTTATGTTTTTTCTCGCACCACACTGTTTTATACAACACGAAGGCATGATTTTCCTATTAATGTCCAAACTCAGAACACCAAAATATCTAGTTTCTATACGTATTTCTCTATAAAACAACAAAAATATTTTGAGCAAGCAACTGTTTGACAGGACAACTACTACAAAACCGCAGAGTACTTTCTGCAATTAAAATGGCGACCGGTCACGCATAGGCATGATTATGACGTCACACAAAAGTGTTGCCTAGTTTAGTCCTTGACAAACATTTAGATGTCTCTCTTTGCAAATGCAGCTCTAGGTTAGTTAAAAAGAGACAAAATGCTTTTTGACATGCGTGTGTCGATTTGATAGATATTTCTATAACTATTCTTCATATAGTAGAATATGCCGTCTCCATAGTTATCCTACCTCATTGGGTTGAATGACTTGTCATAAACAAAAGATATTATGAAAAATTATTATACCGACATCTTAATCAACACAAACGGAGAATGAAGGTGATGCGGAAAATACCAATTAAATAAAGTACCGACACAGAAAGTAAAAGTATCGTATATATAATCAAGAAGTAGGTAGCTTGGTGAACGAACGAAACATCAACAACATTAATTACGCCGACGCGCCTTCCTTTGGTCTCTTGAGGGTGTAGCAGAAGTCTCAGTGGCGCTCACATTTTTTGAAGAAGAATGTTCCACCGTCTGCGTGGCGTCACGAAGGTCGCTAGATGCCTTAGGAAACCGCGACACCAGAGCTTTAAGTTCACCCGGAGTCTCGATCTTGTGACGTTTGGTATCATGTGTTATGATCACAATCCTGCCCTCCACCGATCAGCAATTCTGCATCCCAAAATGTTTGCGCGCGTCCATGAAAGTTTGGTGTCTGCTGTGCGTCAAGAATTCGGAGATGGTGATACCTTTTCCTTTCAGGGACTTCTTGCTCTCCCAGATTAAGTGACGGTGCTCAGTGGTGTACAGCCTAACCAGTATAGGCCGAGCTTTGCCTCGTGTAGAACCCAGTCTATGGCAGACATGGATCCTATCCTTCCCAATCTCAGGTAAGCTCATTTGGTCGGCTAATACCCTGTGAACCACTTCATGCAGCTTTTCACCAGGATGCTCAGCAATCCCATGAAACAGGAGAACCTTCCTCCGCATCAGGGTTTCATGCCTGTCAAATCCTAGAGACAGCATCTCTATTTGACTTTTAAATTTAGAGAGTGCTTGCCAAACAAATGTTTTAAAATCAGCAAACTCACTTGTAACTGCTGATAGCTCCAGTGTAGGCCCAGTGTAGGCCAAGTTTCAGTAGAAGCATGCTTGAGCTTGTTCTCATACTCTGCCATCCGTGAATGGAACAGTTGCTCCAGGTCTTCCAGACTTGTTGCGAGTTTTGAATCCATGGTGTGGTTGAGAAAAAGTAATTAATTAGGCAGAAGTATAATAGTATATCAGAGAGATTCGAAAATAATATATAGTGAGTGTAGGGTGGTAAATGTCAATAAAATATAATTAAAACATTTAAAAAAAAGTTAAAAATAAATTAAAATTAATTAAAACTGGGAGCTGTCTTTAAGGGGCTGAGGACGAACAGTTGACAATCGACATCTGAGGTTCTAAGCCACGCCCACTGTCATCGATAGTTTTGGGGAAAACTTAAATTGGAGCGAAAAGTATTTGAAAATTAAATACACAAGGCCGACCACAGAGGCCCATATCATAAACGGACTCTTCCGATGGTTTTTTACAAAAATATAACCGCGCAAGTTCTTATTTCAAACTGGCTAGCATCTGACATCAGATCGTTCACTGTTATTTTGCCTATGAATGCAACCTTATTGCAACGAAAATAAAGATCACTAAAATAGGTAATCTGGCTAGTGTCATACGAGTCTTTGCCGTGCAAATTGAATAAATATTATAATTATGTCTGCTTCTATGCGACTGCCAGATATAAGAACACAGTACGTTACATTTTCTTATATTGGTTTAATAGCTAGATAATTTTATTTATATTATTTTAATGAGTTTTACTATACTGAAATGGACTGTGCAATATTAAACTAGAAATTTTAAATTTGAATTGAGATTTGGTGCTTTCAGTAATCAATTTTATCATTATTTACAATAGGAAAGTCACATCAAATTGTAAAGACACCTTAAATTAGCAAATATCCAAAACTTACTAGGTTTGGAATTGTCTTTTTTAGGCATGTTTAAAATATGCAATAGAATGTATGACGCTATTAATATTATTTGTAAAATTCTGCCGTCTTAACGAAAAGTGCAATAACTAGGTTAAACCTGATTTCGAGAAAAACGCGGTAAAAGTTTTTTTTTTTGTTTTGTTTGTATCTCCATCACTATACATGGTATCGAGTTGAAACTTTCACTACATGATATTATGTACCAATGTAGAGAATATTACGTGATACTTAATGTTTGTATCCGCATTTATTCCCGCTTTAAAAAACAATAAATACTATAATGTTAAGTATTATTACTATTTAGAAATAATGTTTACTAGCCATTACCGCAATAAGTAACCTATTTATTGCACTAATGGTTAGGAAACTAACATGATGCATTTTTAAGTAGCAACGAATATTTTTTTTATGAACTGTTTCCTAACCAAAGATGCATTAAGTTTCTTATTTATTGCGGTTTTCATTAGTAAGAGACAAGTTTAAAACGACAAAATTGTAATTTGTTACTATTAGAAAAACAGAGGTGTTAAATTTTATGTCAAATATGAATTAATAGAAACTTGCATAACTTTATTTTTCTCGTCTCACCGATCTACTATGAAACTGTCTTCGGTAAAGCCAAATCTACTTATTTTATCTGTGTTGTGTGTAAATGTGGTTTCAGTTATAATTTCATAAATAAAACAATATAAATATTAAATCGTTTTGATTTCAAACTAAAAAAGTAATATTATAATAGGATGAATCACTTTGCTGTCTTACTAATTAATTCTAGTCTTATTGATTCTGAGTAATACCCATCATATGTAAAATCAACGGTTAACGGTTAAACTTAAAAACACACACATATCAAAAATATATTCATTTGTTAAAATATCTTAATAGTAGTTAAGGTACCTCACAATGTAAATATTAAAAATAAATTTAAAAAAAAGTTATCTACTTTTTATTTTAAGGCACAATTTGAGATCAATATTGTAATCAGTCTGATATAACACTTATAAGTAATTAAATATTTTTTGTCTAGGTTCGATGCTTGGGAGTTTCAGGTAAGTTTAACCAAAATCATCTCCTGGTTTCACGCATCAAAGGTACTAAGTCTGCTATTCTTTAGTTATTTCTCTCGATGAATTCTTGCTTGCAAAATTAGGAAAGCATTTGTTTTTAGTTATTTTTACTTGTAGAAAATCTAGTTCTTTCCAATCAGACACGTGGGAAACTTTGTACTTTATTGTAAATGCCCCTCTTTCGGCTCTAACTGCCATGATGTCTTTTAGATGGACTCTGGGTTCCATGTTTCGAATTCTATGCTGAGACGACATTATCCTCATAACTGTAAAAATCGGATACTGCCATCACTTTTACTGTTTCTTTTTGAATTGGCCTTTTTTACGGCATCTAGGAAGTCAGCTAAATCATAAACTTTCTTTTTTTTTAAATGCCAATTCAACCTGATGATAAAAGTTATCAGTCGAAATGAACGCATGGCCTGGTTCAAAATATTTTACGGTATCTCCCCACGTTCAGTCTCCTCACGTTCAGTTTTTTTAACCGACTTCGCAAAAAGTAGGAGGTTTTCTATTCGGCTGTTTTTTTTTTGTTATTTGTGTGTTACTTCTGAACTTTTTATTGGGTGGACCGATTCTGATGAATCTTTTTTCATTTGTAAGCTCGTGCTTGTCATGTGGTCCCATTTAAATTTCATCAAAATCTGATGAAGAACGTCGGAGATATACATCAGAACTCTTCAATAAATGACGGCAAATCACTCGGGATAACTGCAATCGAATGTCTGTTTATTGTTTACATCATTTCATAACATAACATCACTTTAGCACGCTCTAAAGGGGTACGCAGGTGTGAACAGTTCACCCTGTTATACTCTAATTCCACCGTTTTTATTTGAGTTGCATGTTTCTGGGTTAATCTATTCTGGCTTCACTTTGGAGAAATGGTCCATTATGTACCACAACTAAAAAGTGAAAATATTTTTTTTTAACAAAAAATACAACCAACTTCTAAATAAAAACACAACAAAGTGAAAAATAACTTCAATTTCGGAAGTCGGTGTCAAAAAACGAAGAAACCAAAACAAGAACACCGACTTCTGAAATTGAAGTTATTTTTCGATTTGTAGTGTTTTTATTTTGAAGTCGGTTGTATCTTTTGTTAAAAAGTTTTTTTTACGTCTAGTCTCTATATATTCAAATAAATTTATTTTAATACGAATTGGTGAATTAGAATCTGAAAGTATAAATTCAGGACAGTAGTCTTTATCAATGACACTGTCGTCGGAATCTACAAAATAATTTACAGCTCTGATAATGTTGTCATATTCTTCATCTGTGGATGGTAGGGTTTCAAAGCACTTTAGAGACTGTCTGGTAAAGGTCGTATTAAAAGATTCTTCTGCAGTCGGTTTAACTATCGATAGTCTTGGAATCAGCTGGTGGTTGGTAGGTTCAAATGGTTCAGAAACATGTGGTTTTGGGTTTTGATTTTGCGATAAAGTCAAAAAAAGAATTTTGTCTCTTTTGGACATGATGTTGCCTGAAAAAAGAAATATTTTGCTTAGGGACAAACATCTCGTGGTAGAAGAACTTACTGGTTTTCTCCGGAAATTAATTAGCTGCTTAAGTTCACCGTATATTTAAGAAAACTAAAACGTAAGATGAATAATTATGTAGGGGATTCCTACTAATTTTATACCTTAATAATATTTTTGTTGGTCACTAACTAATTAATTAAAACAATTATGTGTCTTTTAATAACTAAACAAAGCAGCACTGGCTAAATAACATCATAGCGTATTAATGCCCGTGACATGTACACATAATATAAGTAATATTATATACGTTAGGTAGGTACTTACCGCCGAAAATGGCTCGCACGTGCTTGTGATCGTCCGACTCGAATCGATGTCTAGCCGCGACTGGCGGTATATAATAGTAATCTTTGGACTGGCGTTTGAACGAAATATTTTACTCCCCTCGTACCCCGTCACCCCCTGGTGCTAGTTATAAACGCAATAAATGGTGCATTTATTGCAGTTTATTTCGCGTAGGTATACTATATTCGTTTACACTCACAAATAAATGCAATTAATCTACTTACTACATCAATTTTAGTATTCATCTCATAATTAATAATAAGACCCCTTAACATAACAGCAATAATTCAAGCTTATTGTACTTATAACTTGTAAATGAGGATCACAGTAACGAAATTTGGTAATTATAAATGCAATAACTCTACTTATTGCAGAAATAGTTAGTACATTATTTAATAGCGTACATAAGGTTCCGTATCATTTCTGCAATAACTCAAACTTATTTCATTTATAACTAGTAAATAGAATATTACAAATGACGAACTATGATAATTATAAATGTACTAACTATACTTATTGCAGATATGGCTAGGAAAACTACTTAATAACGTAAGTAAGTCATTCCTAACTATAGTTATGTCGGTCTTGATATGTAAATCATAAAGCACCGACTTAGATATTGCAGTTATGCTTAGTATTAAAACCGGCTACGTCATGGATACGTAAAAAGTGTCTAAAAAGAATATATAGATCTCATTCTGCAGATTCCAAATATGTACTTAACTCAATTTGGTGCAAAAATCGAGTTATTGCACTTTTCGTTACGACGGCAGAATTAGTAGGTTCATATTCCTTGTTTAGTATTCTCTTGAAATCTTAATATATCATTTAGTTGCTAATACAAGATGACTTTCCGCTATCCTGGAATATAATAATTACAAAGCACTTACTGGGTTTTGATATACATCAGCCCTCTGTGGTGAGGTCACGTGGTGCCGCTTTTCTGTATAGTAGAGTTAAAAAACAAATAGACAGGGCGCAAAAAACACGGTCATGTAAACTTTATCTATCTATATAAATAAAAAAGACCGGCCAAGTGCAACTCGCACTTGGCCGGTTTGGTTGCACACAAAGGTTCCGTACCATTATCGCAAAAAACGGAAAAGAACACGCATGTTGTATGGGAGCCCCACTTAAATATTGATTTTGTTCTGTTTTTAGTATTTCTTGTTATAGCGGCAACAGAAATACACAATCTGTAAAATTTTAATTGCCTTGCTATCACGGTTTATGAGATACAGCCTCGTGACAGACAGACAGACAGATGGACAGACAGACAGGGAGATAGACGGAACCCTAAAAATGCTGTATGTGATTGTAAGCGTCTCACTAGAGAGCGGCTGAAACTATTTGTTGCTATTGTTTGTTATATATCAATCAATCAATCAATCATTTATTTGCTATAAGTTTTGGTACAGTGTAGGTGTTTAAAGATAATATAGAAAGAAAGAAAATGTTTATATGCGCCAGGCACAACGCATGCCATAAAAAAACCGGCTAAGTGCGAGTCGGACTCGCGCACAAAGGGTTCCGTACTTGTTAAATTGTGGTTAACGATTTATGACGTATTTTAAAAAAACTACTTACTTGATCTCGTTCAAACCAATTTTCGGTGGAAGTTTACATGGTAATGTACATCATATATTTAGTTTTATCATTCTCTTATTTTAGAAGTTTCAGGGGGGGGGGATACATTTTACCACTTAGGAAGTGTCTCTCACGCAAACTATTCAGTTTAGAAAAAAAAAAATAGTAACCTCAATATCATTTTTGAAGAACTATCCATAGATACCCCACACGTACAGGGAGGATCAAAAAGAAAATGAGTTTCATTTTTTTTCTATTTTTGTTTGAAAATCTTAATGCGGTTCACAGAATACACCTACTTACCAAGTTTCAACAGCATAGTTCTTATAGTTTCGGAAAAAAGTGACTGTGACATACGGACGGACAGACAGACAGACATGACGAATCAATAAGGGCTCCGTTTTTTGCCTTTTGGCTAGGGAACCCTAAAAAGGAAAACATAAATACTAAAAACAGTGTATGCCTCACAACCACGTATATGTTACTGTAAAAGCCGAACTGTTGTATCAGTTTCAAAAAAAAAAAATGATTTAACTTATTATTTATCGGTAAAACAGATTTACTGTCTTACCGGTAAAAGTCTGAAATCATCATCATCATCATCTACCTGTCCTTGTCCCATGTTACTTGAGGTCGGCGCAACACTTTTTTATTCTTTCATATCGTTCTGTCCCGCACCACGCTATAATTGACTCCCTTTTCTTTAATATCACTCCTCACACAGTCCATCTATCTTTTCTTTGGCCATCCCCTCCCTCTTCATCCATCCCCAATTAAATTCATAAGAGTACACCTAAGTCATTCCAGACATTCTTTTCCCGCACCGTCTAGAACCAGCCCTCACGGTACGCGTCCAAATCATCTCGGCACCTATTTCTGGGCCGGCCTCAACGGTGTGTTCCATCTTCAAGATTGTGGAGGCTTGCCCAGCGCTCAATTTGCATGCTACTAACGTGAGTCGTAATGGCATTGGCCCATTTGAGCCGATCAGCCTTTTTACCCACGTCTATTATGCCCGTTTGGGAACACAGCGTGTTCCGTATTCGGTCTATTCTTTTTACATCCAGAATGCTGCGTAAATCTCTGGCAATCCCCAAGTGTAAGTCTTTGAGTTTACTCTCCAGGGTGATCGGCGGATTTTTTGTTAATAAATAAGAATTGTCAGTGCCGATTTGGCAAAATGATAAGATCAATTAATAATTAGCTTAACAGTATTAATAGACTAACTAACTATTATTGTAACTCGTTATTGCAATTGGGATAGTTAATTGCGAGAAATACAGGACTGATCAATGTGGTGATTCTTGGTGAGCTTTATGTCCACATGTGGACGATTTTTGGTTGAAACGACGAAAAATGTCAAATTTGTGAGAAATACATTATCATTTCTCACGAATTTGAATTTTTTTGGTCAGTTCTAGGTGCCGTATGTTAGAAAGAAACAAAGATTGAAACAAATGGATACGAAGAATTTTATTAGTTCTGTCATGTCGAGACACTGCCAGCGTGGTTGGTACGACCATTCCATGTTCTGTGTTTTTCGCTTCTATTGTTTTCACATGAACGAAGAAGGTTAAAATAGTATTCGACCTCATCTATATTTTAAATATTGTTTAATTCAAATTGAGATAACATTTTTTGTATTTTCAAAGAGGTTTAAATACTTTTTAGTTATGGACTTAGTAAGTAAACTAAACGACGTGAGTCGTTTATAATACGACAAAAATATAGATGCCAGTGACAGCGGTAGTGCCAAAAAATAAAAATAATACAGACTTTGACAATATTACTTGTGATTTCGTTAGTTCCAATTATAGCCACCAGGCTACATGATCTGGCTGTATTATACCTAATATTTTTTTGACAGATTGAATTGACGAGAAATAAATTGAATATTATTTTTGCTTTTTGCGGAAAAAAGCGACATACGTCCACCTAGCAACGCCGCAAAGCGGTCACTGTCGAATTGCACTGGATGGAAAGAGAAACACGATGGAATTTGTATAAACTTTTTTACAAAACATAATAATATGAATTACTTAAAAATAATGAATGAAACTTCAATATATAAGACAATGAAGTTTTGCGTCCTTTTATGATACGTTATTGTTGTTAATTGTACAAATGTACGCTGGTCAGTATTACCGGAAAAATCTTTTAAAGATCACGGTAAGAGGTTACTTTGCCACTCAATTGTATCGAGGTTTTTGTGCGTAAACGTGTTTCGGCCACAACAAAGTTTTCGGAAATATGATCAAGATTAACATATCTTTTTTCTGCTGCCACATCTTCAATAGATTTGGCTAAAAAATGTTTAAAAGAAAGCCTATTTTGAGTATTCAGCCCCTTAAGGCGTGTTTACTCTGTGTCTACCCACACAAGAAAAAAAGTTTTATTATGTTTTCCATTTATTAATTCCCTGAATTGTATTTAGAGTTGCTACAATTATTTTTATTTCTATTTTAAAAACTATGTGATATTAAAACGACTAGCGAAGGGAGACATGACCTCAATTAAAAAAAAACAATACTTAATATTTATTTCACATTAAATTAAACCACAGATAAAATTCTGCCCTTAAGGCCCGTGTTCACTTACAAGACAGCTAGGTCACCAGCCTAGGTCACCAGCTGTCTGGCGTACTTGAATATTCCACTCTTTAGCTGAAGATGCTTGTATTAGTGTTGTAAATGCTGATGATGACTACCTCCTCTGGTGTGAGGTGGAAGTCAAAAATTTTCGCCTTTATATGTTCCCGGTTCTCCTACTTGAGAAGGGAATAATGTTTTTAATAGTGCATTGCACTGTTAATGTTTTACTTGCATGCAGACCAAGCGGATGCTAGAAGCTAGTTATGTTATAAAAAGTAAATAAATAAAAAATCGTTTCTACTAATTACTTAAACATTTATTTTATATTAAAGTAAAAAACTTTAATTTTTGTTTTTTTTTTTGATTTTTTGAATTGATTAAATTCTACCGTCATGGCCCGTGTCCGTTTATAATATAAGACAGGTAGGTCACCAACCTAGGTCACCAGCTGTCTAAGATTCTTGAATATTCTACTCTTTAACTGAAGACGCTTGTGTTAGTGTTGAAACTGCTTATGATGGCTATCTCCTCCGGAGTCAGATGAAAATCAAAGACATCAATGTACGCCTTCATACGTTCCTGGTTCGTTGCCCTAGGGATCGGGATAAGGTCTCTGTCGAGCTGAAAGACACAAGAAATGCACTTCATTTGATGAGATTTTTATCTTACCTTCTGTTGTAATATTGTGGAGGCCACCCCTAAATTTTTAAACTAGATCGTATCCGCTGGTGGAACTAACAAGTTTTAATATCAATCAATGTCTAGATGAATTTAGTTTCTAAACAAAGGTTTGGGCATCAAAAACTTTCGGTCACCTAATAACTTGCAAACCTCTGCTTTCAAGAAGTTATTCAGATTATTATTTTCTTCATCTGTAAATATCTCTACGTTATTTCTGTATCCCCATAATCTTTTGCACAATCAACACAACGTTGCTTTGTTTTTTTTTATCATCTCAATTCTTACAAACCAGCACTCAAAATTTTCAGATATTGAATAATCATTTAGAACATTAAAATGCACAAAAGGTGAATATCATTTGGAGGTACGTATGTGGTACAAGGTAGACAGCCCCACAAACCTCCATTGAAAAGGAGGATCCTCCGACCAGACGGGTGTTGTGTTTGGTACGGGCAACTGCCCGACGATTGCTGTCGGACTGCTGTAAGTATGTGTACAAATCACACTGAAAACATTGCATGCGCGATGCAGGATTTGTGTGTGACTTCAGGTCATAATTAGTCATTACCTCGTATATAGATGTCGCTACAAACACTTACCAAATACCGCAGCAAGACTTGATTGACGCTCTTATTGTACTTCTTGGCGATATTTGCGATCTTAGGGTCGTCCATGCTGGGCCCCGCGTCTAGTTTGAAGAAGAAACCGAAGGGGCTATACGCCATGACAGCAATGTTGCGGTCGAAGCAGTCCTTGATCATCTGCTCTTGAGTGTTTGATGGGTGGACCTGAAGAATGTATTAATAAGGCTCATCATCAACATAGTTTCAACCAAAAGATAACTACTGGTGGACATAAGCTTCCCCCAAGCGCCGCTACACTTATCGGTTCTGTGCGTTTCGCATCCACCGGTTTTAGGCAGCCTTGATCGCTCCACCTAGTGGGAGGCCTTCCAACGCTACGTCTTCCGGTACGCAGTTGCCCAAAAGAACTTTTGATAAGTTTATTGGCTTGAAATTTTATGCTCTAAGTAACCGAATTTCTGTCTCTACAATACCCAATGAACTTGCTGGTTGATAGGACGGAATAAACAAAAAGCAGGTAGATGACTGAATTAAATATTGCTGCATTGCTGAGGCCTAAATCCCCGTACGAAACTAAAATGGTCCTAAGTGTTTTTGGTCGCGCACGGGGTTTTTTCGTTTTTATTAATGTTAATATATATTTTTTAGGGATCCGTACCCAAAGGGTAAAACTGGGTCCCTATTGCTAAGACTCCACGATCCGTCTGACTGTGTGTCTATCTGTCAGTGTGTCTGTCCGTCTGTCAACAGGCTGTATCTCACGAACGGTAGACAGTTGACATTTTCACAGATGATGTATTTCTATTACAGAAAAAAGTAGGATCTTTTTTATTATTTAAGTGGGCCTCCAATACAACAAACGTGTTATTTTTGTTTTTTTTTGCGATAATGGTTCGGAACCCTTAGTGCGCGATTCCGACTCGCACTTAGCCGGTTTTTTTTTTCTCTCGTGTCGCCTGTTTGGGTCACAAATATAAATAGTTTTGTGTTTACTTTTGTGAGATATTCCTAATGTGCAAAACCAATAATGCATTGTACGTCTTAGAAATCAAATCCAGGACCAAACAATTCAAGTGCTGAATACAAGTTTCCAGGGATCTATCTGTGTACCAAAATTCATCAAAATCTGTTTTATGATATAGTTGTCAAAACGTAGATAACATACAAACAAACAAAGTCAATTCCAAATTTATAAAATAAGGATTATTCCATTGGAAGATTCCAGTCCAAATTTAGAACGGGTGCATGTCCTTCAAGCCATGAGTTCATGACAAAGTACCTTCTAAAGAATACCTACAAAAATACACCAGGAAAAACACAGTCTTTATCATAACCGGTAGAAAAATTAAAAAACTTATGGCTTTTTTTATGCAGAGAAGTTTAATTACCTAGTTAATTAACTTTTTGGACACTCAAACTGGTTTTTCAAACGTCCCCTACAAAATATAGATGACTTATAATAAATGTTATTTAGAAACTATTATAATTTGATAAAAATCTCGTTAAAACTAAACTCAAGTAGTTTTCGGAAAACCCAGACTATTGTAATAATTAATTATTGTTTAATGAAAATCTATACAATTATCTATACAAAATAATGAAATGTTTGTAATGTCAAAATAACAGCTTTTTAGTAAATTCATATATGAAAGTGAAAAACCATTTTGTTTATTTTTGTTTGTCTGTTTGTTCCGACTAATCTCCGAAACGGCTGGACCAATTTTGACGGGATTTGAACTGACATATAGCGCATATAATAAGGAGTAACATAGCAATTAATCTTGGAAAAAGAATCAGGATCCGCAAAAAAGAAATAACCCATGATTTTTTCGGCGGAATCTCGACCTACAGCTAGTTAAAAGATAAAATAAACGTGTCATGTCACGTGGAAACAAGTCCGCTAGACTAAAGTAGGTTTAGGCGGGAGACCGAACGGCCTGAGGGAGAACTCAGAATGCTTCAGAACAGATGCACCAGAGTCGATTCGCAGTGGAAGCCAGAGTTTGGGCGTCGTTCCCGAAGGAGGCCTAGGCAACGCTTACGATGTCTTAAGGACCTACATACGCTTTAGTGCCGTAAAACGGTAACTTTCTAAAGCATACTCCTCAGTAACAGCTAGGTTAAAAGGTTTGAAAAAAATATATATTTATTATTGATTCGTGTACATAATTTTGAACACAAGGATTTTTCGTGTAACTAATAGTTTTGCTTTAAAAAAATAATTAACAACACGATATTTTTTCGCAACTTTTCGAAACTCCTCCAAAACGACTTGGATGTTTAAAAATAATTTTATACAGAAAAATTGATGGCTGGCATTTCTTCATACCTAACATAGCATATGTAAATCAAATAATATTTTGCAAACAAAACTGTTCAAAAGGAGGTACAATATTGATATTTTGGCATCGAGCGGGCGCACGGCCCGTACTGCGTTAACATTGGGGCGTATATAGCGCCTTAATGAGGCGTTTCAGAGGGATTGGTCGGCACTGGGCAGAGTGGAAGGCTATGGGCTAGAAATTTTGCCCAACAGTGGGATATAAATGAAATACATAACATTATCATACCTCAATCTGGTTGACGGCGGGAACTATTTCACTGTTCGCTTTGATCCTATCAATTTGTTCGATATTAAAATTTGACACACCAATGGACTTAGCCAGACCAAGTTTCTTGGCCTCCTCCATGCCTTGCCAAGTCTCTAAGTAGTCGATGTTAGCGAGAGAACCGTTTACCTGAAAAACAAATGTGAGAATTAAAATGAGGTGTTAAAGAAGCAAATACTGGCAAACCATACATAATCATATTATCATCATCATTTCAGCCGAAAGACGTCCACTGCTGGACATAGGCTTCCCCCAAGCGTAGCTCATCCATCGAATACCCGCAACCTTAAGAAGGTCATCGATGCACCTATAGGGAGGTCTTTCAACGCCGCGTCTGCCGGTCCGCGGTCTGCTCCAGCACTTTTCGAATCTGTGTTTTCGAATGTGCCCTGCCCACTGCCACTTAAGTTTGACAATTCTTCGGGTCGGTTCAGCCCCTCATATATCGGCTCAATATTTTGGCAGAATGTGATTTTGCCATGCGATTTTGAAGAACTATTTACCCTTTTCTTTTTTTTTTTGTGTGGGAAATCATCAAATGACTTCTCCCGCTCTGGGTGAAGCGGAAGGGCGTGTCAGACTTTTGCTTGTGCCAGGGCCGCGGTAACTCTCTTTCAAATTTATCCGCGACCCAGACAGGCATCGGCCCTAGCGGGCCCCGTCAGTTTTTGCTGACATCTCTTTGAGCCGCGCGTGGAACACTACGCGCCGTCGACTCGGGCCTGGTCCTTATCAGACGGCGAGCTACCCATTACTCACCGTCCGCAAGCCCGCGCCTACGGTGGCCGGGAATCGGCTTGCGACTCCCGACGCCCAGGGCGTCTTCTGCGGTGGCTAGGGGCGTGAGGGCGTCTCCGATGCGTCTCCCTCACGAGTTCCGCCTCCTCCTTTGCGAGCATTACTGCTTCGCAGAAGGAGGTGACAGCTTCCCATGCCCTCTCGCTCCGTACCATGGCCTGAAGCAGGGCCGGACGCGAGAGGTCGCCACCGCTAATCGCGTCCACGAGGACACGGCGGTGCTCCGCCCAAGCGGGGCAGACCTCCACCGTATGCTCCACCGTGTCCTCCGGGCGATTCATACAATGGTGACACCCGGGCGTTTCCTCCCGCCTTATCCTGAACAGGAACCTCCCGAAACAGCCATGTCGGGTAAGGACCTGCGTCAGGCGGAAGGAGAGGACGCCGTGGCGCCTCTCAAGCCACTCCTCAAAGAGGGGCCTTATCGCCGCAATTGTGGCGTGCCCAGCACTGGGTTGCGACAGTCGCTCTCTCCATGTCGCCATGAGATCCTGCCGGAGCTCTGTCCGCCGAGCCGCGATTTGTCGTGGCAGCGGAGTTTCACCCCGGCGTTTCGCCTCCTCGCGCCACTTCCAAATGTGCGCGAGGACTTTTGCCTCCAGATCCCATGGCGGCAATCCGGCAAGGAGGCTCGCCGCCTCACCGGAGACCGTGCGGTATCCCCGGACCAGCCGGATGGCCATGACCCTTTGGGACGCGTTCAACGAGCGGGCTGGTCGCCGCATAAGGGAACGCGCCCACACCGGTGCGCCGTAAAGAGCCATAGACCGCACGACCCCCGCGTAGAGCCTCCGGCAGGAGGAAGAACTATTTACCTGGCACCGTGACTTGCTCTATATTTAAACAGCTTAGCAAATAATGATCTATGGTTCGAAGTCTGTGTTTTGGAACTCAGATAAGCAGTCGCTCCGTATAAAATACTGGTCGGCTGCAGCTGCGTCCAGTTCGATTGGAAATCGAAACCAACGTAATTGGGGTACAATTTCTATATTCTATGATCTTGAGTTTCCCTGCACTTAAATTGCTCAGCTAATGATTACGGAAGGGAAATCCCTCGTACCCAGTAGAAAATATGACACATCTAGTTTTATTTTGCCAATGATTGACCAAACAGTTTTGTCAAGGTCTGCAAAGAAAGCATGTTCTTGGTAACACTTACTTCCGCTTCTGGGGAGTGTACGAGGTACAGATCGAGGTATTGAAGCCCCAACTTGGCGAGGGACTCCTTGAGAGCCGGCACAACCTGGTCCCGGGCATGCTTGTCGTTCCACAGCTGAAAACAAAGACATATTAATTCATTTTAGGAGCACAGAATTCTTCATGCCAATCAGTCGGAAACGATTATAATTCGAAGGTGTTCATCTTTTTTTTATATGCTTGAATAGATAAAAGCTTATGGGCCATTAAATGCAATTTGTAATTATTTAATATTTTATGTTCTCAGGCGTGCAGGTTTTCTCACGATCTTCTTCTTCACCGTTCCGGGTGGATTGAAAGCAATTGTGAATAATTCAAAAATGCATGGGATTACGGCTCTTTCAACTTAGACGTCAGCTGCGGTGCGTTAGTCGTACTGCGCATAACGGGTTGATTTTTCCATAAAAATTATGCAGAACACGACAGCAGGACGAGTATGTGTTTGCATAAATTGTATGGCAAAAAATCCACCGGTCGTGCACATTACGACAAACGCATCGCAGCCGCGGCGTCGCAGAAGTCCAAATGTCTAAAATGAAAGAACCCATAGCAAGTGTTATAGAGACACGTTTTGGCATTTAGGCAATCACTACCGCTGATATAGTAGATTTGTACGAGTATCTAGATTCTGAGGAAGATGTTTTTCTTACCTTAGTGGTAACAAAGAGATCCTCCCTCCTGATGAGTCCTTTCTGCAGTACATCGCTGATGCCCTTTCCAATCAGGCGGTTGAGGGCCTCATTGCCGTATAGAGCCGATGTGTCAATGAGTCTGTACCCAGTCTCAATCGCCCAGTTGACAGCTGGTCGAATTTTTGGGATATCATTCTGAAAGAACACATACATACAAAAATACAGTTTCCTGTGGCATGCAAATATATATATATCCGTCCGATAACCAATCAGGACGAAAATACACAGCACATGCTTGAGACTTGCATAAAACTGTGCAAGTAGATACTGACACCTGTCACCTCTGACCTAGATAGACTAGAGTCAAGAGCAAAGGAAATTAAAAATGCATCTTTGCGAGTCTTTGTCCTTTACTAACTTCTGATTGGTGGATCTCACAAGCATGCAAGCTACTTGCATACTTTTAATCAAGTTACAGGCATGTGTATTGTCGCCTTTGAAAACTAATCTGCAAAGACTCATGCATGACATTGAGTCCAGTACAATTAGGTTTACACCTCGAAATCCAGCTGAATGGATTTGGATATTGCCGAATTGTATGTACCAAAAAGTAAAAAGTTTACCCTTTAAAACTTGTCGCAATTTATTTTTCATTCCGAGAATAACTCAGTTTCTATACAAAATATATGAAGTCACAGCAAATGTCCTTGAAAAGTAGGAATTGCAGGTATAGAAAAGGGAGTAGGGATTCCGTGGTTTTCATTTATAATGACTAATTGCACTGGACTATTTGTGGTAGATTTTAATACTTACAACACTTAAGGTGCCCAAACCGAGTGTTGGGATATGGTTCCCATCGTTGAGCTGTTTGGTGGGAATATTTACTTTTTTCGCTGCATGTCCCGTTATTACCTGCAGGTAAATATCATATTAATATTTTACAATCCTACTTCCAACTAATCTACTATTACGAGTATCATAATCACGAAAGTGTGTGAGGATCGATAGATGGATGTTTGTTAATTCACGCAAAACTCCCGAACAGATTTTGATGAAACTTTACAGTAATATAGCTTATACATCAGAACAACACATAGGCTACAAACTATAATAAAATTATACTTTGCCTGCAGTACAAATGCCAGGCGGGCAGAGCCGCAGGTGGCAGCTAGTTTTACAAATGCATAAATTTGGAGGAATGGATGGTTGGCGGTTTGTTACTCAATCACGCCAGAACGGCTGAACAGATCTGGATAAAATTTGGCACGGAGTTGGATTATAGTCTGAAATAGCACATAGGCTACTATTTTCATCCCGGTATTATGTTTCCTTGGGATAAGAAAACACTTACCACGCCGGTGAAGCCGCTTGTAGAAGCTATTAAAAACAAACCGCATCAAAATCCGTTGCGTATTTTTAAAGATCTAAGCATACATGGGGACAGACAGCGTGAAGCAACTTTTTTATACTATGCAAGGATTTATTTATTTAGACTTCATGCACAAAAGTACAATGGCGGACTTAATGCCTTAGGCATTCTCTACCAGTCAACCAAGGGTGGTGAAGAGACAACATGGCAGGTGCATTATTTAAACCGTGGTAAGCCAACAAAAAAAACAATAATAAGCCGCTGAAACACATGCATTACATGCATATATTTAACTATCTATATATTTTAAAATTATGTATTCATACAAATAAATACAGTCTGATACCGACGCGAAAAAAAATATGGATTCAGTAGGTACTTGATTCTAGATCCCTTGGTATTGGAACTTGTCGTCGGATATTTCCTAATTTTTTACTGAAATCAGTTCAAAATCGTTATTCCTATCTAGCTCATTCGATTTTTAATTATTCTCATTTGTCGGCTCGCCTCGAGAGAAAGTCCGTGCGGC
This sequence comes from Orthosia cruda, assembly GCA_964057195.1. Classification (NCBI taxonomy): domain Eukaryota; kingdom Metazoa; phylum Arthropoda; class Insecta; order Lepidoptera; family Noctuidae; genus Orthosia; species Orthosia cruda. The sequence continues at coordinate 23,255,733 of OZ059842.1, forward strand.
GCGGCGCGTGTACTTCAGAACCGGTGGCGTTGACCGCGATCGTGAACTTATGGAAATTAGCTGATAGGTAGCGCTTTTGAGTTTTATTTTCAATGCTGTTTTTTTTGTGAAAAAGGGCATTAATGTTTGTTTTTTTTTTAAATAGGAAAAAACGTCGGCAAGATCTAACACTAGGGGGTCCAGAATCATTATGTACCGAATCCATGGTACTTTTTTTTCGTTGGTTGCAGGCTCATCCTGTATATATTCACCTTTTACACTATACACACAGAGCTGTTTACTATACGGACTTTATGGAAACTAGAACAAATTTCCGTGCGTTCAAGCGTTTTTGCCCTACCTATTATTAGAATCAAATATAACAACAGCTCACAATGTTAGGACCCATTTATATGAATGCTAATGTTTATCCGTGGCAACTGGGCTTATCCCAGTTATAAACGACCCTTTGTGCCTATTGGTCTTGTTTGTTCTGTCTCCTGCTTGATATGGAGGGAAGTGGAAATTTGATTTTTTCTTACTCCTCCATTATTCTTTTCTGATTAATTTCGTTGCGGGATCCAAGACAGTTAAATTCATTCTCCGGACTTCGTCGAGCTTCATTGCCTCAGCGCTTTTCTGGTGGTCACCACTGTTGAAAAATTATAGAAAATTCTACCAAAGCTTCGTTATTCACTGAAAGAAAGAAAGAAAAATATATATTTGTGACCCGCACAGTAGACAAGAGAAAGACACGAGATAAGCAAAACCGAAACAATAAAAAAATAAAAACAAATTACCCCGTGCGAGACCAAAAAAGGCTCCTATCTCAGCATGTGCAACGATATTAAAAAGATAATAACGCTGCGCTGATATACCGCTGCAGCACCTTATAATATTTAATATATAGTTTTAATATATTTCATTATTTCCTTGAATAAATATGTCACAAAACAAAATAATTATTTTAGTGCATTCTAGATTATTTCACAGAATTTAATAAATTATACCTAGTAGGCATCTACATGTTTTTCTCTTTTCAGTTAATTATTTTTTAGCAATCGGGTTTTTTGTTTTTTTCATAATTTGTTTTATTTGTTCCAAGTTTGTCAACTAAAAATGAAAACAAGTTTTAAGCATGTACCTACCCTCAAACTTTATAAACAACCCATACAACCTGATACAACCTGATTTTCGTACCACCATTCAAATTTAATTCAAGCTTTAGATATCATTTCAAGACATTACTCGACAAAATGTAGGAAAAAACTCACTTCTTTTACTTTGCCAAATAAATTATTTATCATCAAAAAGCACATATTATATCATCTAGTTCTGGGTGCATCGTTCTCACGTATACGAATTTATTAATGTTTGTACTTATGTAAATATTGTACAAACTTATTTAAAAAAAAAACTTTTTGCAAAAAAATACTACCGACTTCCAAATACAAAACTACAAAGTGAAAACTAACTTAATTTTTAAAAGTCGGTGTCCATAACGCAAAAAAATGGTACATACGAAAGACACATGTACGTACCTAATAGGCAAGTTAGTAAGGGAACTATTTCGCCAGAATAGATTTCATGAAACTTGAACATAACCGGTGAAATGAGAGATCTGCTTACAAGGGGTAAGCAGAATAAAAGAAATTTGAACATAACCGGTCAAATGAGAGATCTGCGTACACCTTAAGAGCGAACTGGCGTGATGTTATGTTATGAAATGTTATAAACAACAAACAGTCATGCGATTGCAGCAATCCCGAGAGATTTGCCGTTATTTATTTATTTATTTAAACTTCATGTACAATGGTGATACATAGGCGGACTTAATGCAGCAAGGCATTCTCTACCAGTCAACCTTTGGGTTAAAAAGGACAACAGGTGGTAGGAGTACAAAATAAAAATGAACAAAAAAAGAATTTAATTTATTGAAGAGTTCTGTTGTATATCTACGAAGTTCTTCATCAGATCTTCACCAAATTAAAATGGGACCAATTTCGGAACATACTTTTTCAAACAAAAAAAGAATTTTCATAATCGGTCCACAATTGACGGAGTAATCGGTGAACATAAAAAAAAAAAAAAAATCTTTAAGTCGAACATAGAACCTCCTCCTTTTTGGGAAGTCGGTTAAAAAAGAGTAAGTATGGAGTTTCTTGTGCGTCCTTCTCCATACCAAGCTACTTTTCCGAATGCACGGTAGAATCAATTGTTATTACTTGTAAATAATTGTTAATGTTCAAAAGTGCCGCTTAATGGCCCAGTTGATATAAATACATTTGACTTTGACTCAATCTACTAAACTAAACTATTTATTTTTAATGTTAGCTCTAAGGCGATTGAAAACACGAAATAATGTCGCACGATCATGCTATCTGAACAGGTACCTATTATCTAGGAATATGAAACTGTTATTGCATAATATTATACAATTCCACAGTTAATATATATCCTATTATAACTCGAAAAGAAAAGTACACGGATTATATAAAAAAAGATAGAATACATTAAAAGTCAACTTACGGTCAATAAAGCGAAGAGCGCAAAAGTTGACAGAAGCAGCTTCATCTTGCAAACGATAGCCACAAACTGGCTGTACACTACAAACGGATGCTTTGAACTTAAAAGGAAAAATAATATACCTACAAGTTTTTATATCACACGACACGATGGCGACACGTTTGTTAACTATCTTCTGCCAGCGGTTTCCCCCGCGTGGAAGTCGAAAATTATCCCGAAGGAACATATTCCCGGGATAAGAAGTATCCTATGTGCTGTTCCTGTATCTATCTCTTTGCCAAATTTCATCCAGATCCGTCCAGCCGTTTGAGCGTGAAGAAGTAACAAACATACAAACACAGTCACAAACTTTCGCCTTTATAAAATTAGTGTGATTATAGTATTATTAGGAACCAAAAGCGAAACACATTATAAAAATAAACAATCTTTTAATCGTTGGAATTACAATTTGCAAAAATAGTAAAAGAAATAATAATAACTAAGAACAATAACGCATAGAAGCCGCGTCTATGAACGTAAGATAAAATTCAATACTCCCATATAATTATTTTACTCTTTGATTCAATACGTCAAGCCACGATAATTGTCAGGTAGCACGTCCCTCTTGGTCAACGTGCCAGCAGCAAAAGAGAGCGAGGACACCATATATAATAGTAGTCTATGGAGGACACGCTTTGCACCTCCTTCCACAAACTTCCACCGTCCGCAACTCGCATAGCATTAGCAATTTATATGACGTCCTCGTCTGTCATCTAATAGTATTATTTTATAGAAGTATAGGACCGGCTAAAGTGCAACATAAAAAGCAAATAAACTATGCATGAAAATTTGTAAAATATGCAACATTAAAGTTTTAAAAAAGAAAGAAAGTGGTTGGTTTTAATTTTTTTGATTTCTAAATCAGCATACAATTAGTGAATTATTCAATCATAAATGATCAATACGAAAATTTAACAACTTTGTAGACGATAATAATGCACTAAAACAAAAAAAAATATTTAACATTTTTGTAAAGTATACAATTAGCTAGGTAGGTGTTCTAAATGTATAGGTCTTCAATCAATCAAAATATTTGTATTTGTGTAAATTGTCTAAATATTGCAAAATTTTGGTCATAGAGTTAATATATTTCTATATTCAATTAATGTACATACCTTTTACATTTTAAATATTAGCTTATAAAACAAATACAAAAAAAAATCGGAATCGGGAACAGGGTCCTAGCTACCGGTGGTTAGGGCTCCTGAGAGAAGAACATCCTAACAATACGCGCCGTGTGCAGGAGGAGTACCGTTTTCTGAAACAAGCCCTTGATCCAGCTGCCCAACGAGAGCCTCCTCAGATATTCGTCGAGGCTTTTGGCTTTTTTGCCATTGGCCGTAACGACTATCGCCACAATGATCGCTGTATTCACATCCCACATGTCGACAACCTCGCGAGCCAGATCAAGATACTTACTTTTCTTATCTCTCTCAGCCTTCACGAGGTTCTCGTCATGGGGGACCGCTATATCAACAATCATTGCGCGACGCTCTAGTCGATCTATCACCACTATGTCAGGCTTATTGGCAACAGTAGTCCTGTCAGTGATGATATACCGATCCCAATACAACGTGACATTGCCATTTTCGAGAACGGGGTCGGGCTCATACTTATAGTAAGACACTTCCGATTCCACAAGATTGTATTTAAGAGCAAGTTGCTGATGGATGGATAATCCTGGCTACAAAGTTGTGTCTATGCAAATAGTCTCCGTTAGCTAGACTCGAACAACCGGAGATAATATGACGGATGGATTCCCCCGGCCGGTGACATGCCCGATAGATGTCAAACGTGTCCTCTTTCACAATGTATTTCCGGTAGTTGTTCGTCATCATAACTTCGTCCATAATAACAAAGACAAAACCTTCGATTTCCCCGAAAAGGTCACCAAATCGCAGCCAGGCCACGGACGCTAAAAGATTTACATCGGGTTTATGTAAGACCCGGTAGAAACGTCCGTGATGCTCCTTGCTTTGCCATACTTCCCTGCGGTCATTAGTATCTAATACTATGGGTATGCACCAGTTCTCGTTAGCCAAGGAGAGTGGGGGTTGTCCACCGCCACCACATCTCGATGCATACCCACGTCAGCGGCCTAGAAGTATTTCCTAAGACTGTATATCTCGCGGTTGTGCAGGGTCTTAGCATTTAAAAAGTCACGAACCCCGCACTTCCGAGGAATATACAGTTTCATAACCGATGACCGTGGGTGATGCATACGATTTGCGATAAGCAATGTGCGTACTCTCCTATCCAGGGCGTCAATACCGGCTTGACCCAGCCGTTGAAGGCGCGCACCTTGTTCCAACCTGATAAAAGACTATTTAGTACTTTTTTCAGGCGGGCAAAGAAGCGTTCCTTCAACTACTGTTTCACCTCAGTAACATTGATGCCTAGTGCTTCCGAGATACCCAAAAACTTCTAAGTTTCGGTTGAGGAAAGGGATCTAAGGTTTATGGAATCCGAGAGTTGTATTTCCACGGATTCTATAATCTCCCCTCGCTTTACATGCATGACTGCACATTTGTCCACACCAAATTCCATCCTGATGGCGTCACTGAAGGTTTCAATTACCTTCAGTAGCTTAATCAGTTGCAAGTTGTTGGGGGCAAAGAGCTTCTGATCATCCATTTATGGTGGAGGTGTGATTTAACCTGACCACCTCTCCTCCACCGATAGCCTAGGCCTGAACCCTCCAGCAGTGTAGGGTTCAGGGCTAAACAAAACCACAAAGGACTCAGACTGTCGCCCTGAAATATTCCGCGCTCGATTCTTATAAGTTCGCTGTTTTCCTGAATCTATCGACATCCTGGATAGTGAAGGACCGTCCTCCACTGCCCCGCATTGCATCAATTTTATACAACTCCAGCATACTCATAAGCCATGTATGTGGCACCGAATCATAGGCCTTATAGAGTTTATTATTACACTTATCAATTGGGTAACCTACCGAAAACATATATTAAATATAGCGAAAATATGCATCATCACTAGATATTAGATATAATAAGCTATTGCCGAAAGAAATGGATAAAATGAGAAAAGGGTAAATTTGCAATTTCATATCCAAATATGCAATTGCATATAATCTGGTCCCTAGTATATTATATAGTACTAGTACATATTAGTATAGATAGATTATTGGTCTCGCTTTGACCACTATCTTTCCTGATGGTAAGCGATTTATGGTCGAAGAAAAGCACGCTTGCCTAGAGGTAATGTAGTATTAAGTAATTGATCATAATTTCTACCTTTAGATGGGCTACAATAATTTAAAAAAGAAAGTGGATTATAGTCTGAACTGTACAGTAACATAAAATTTAATTTATATATTTTTCAAACAAGCCTTTTGCGTATTATTCTCAGCAAACCCTTTCATTTGATACCCATATCATGGCAGTGCACAAAAATAACTAGTCCGCCATCTTGGGCCGTCCGCCATATTGGATTTTGAATGACGTCATTAGCTAACCATGCATTGTCATCCAAACCAAACGTGTATGCAAAATTTAATCTTAATCGGTGGCGAATAACTGCTTTAAAATTTAGTTGTAAGATTTGACCCGAACACACTTACATACATACATTACATAGAAAAATGCATACATACATTGCAAGTTAATTAAAAGCTTGTAAAAATACCATGACAAAGGATTCCAAGCCACATCGCATTCCAGATATTTTATTGATGAAATATTTAGAAAAAAATCTTAGAAGGTAAAACTTCTAGGTCGTGAAACGATGCTCCGATCCAGTACAACCGGTTTACTATTTCCAATCAAGACAATTAGCTAGGATGTGCAGATTATATAACTAGTTTGCTTGATTAATTACTGATACACATAAATATACTACTCTAAAGAATATAAGGACCTCCTGAAATTTATCAATTTATTCAATATTATCCAAATGTTTCTAATGAAACTGACTGAAATTAATTAAAGTAGGTAATCTATACTTCTATACTAATATTATAAAGAGGTAAAGTTTGTGAGTTTGTGAGTTTGTGAGTTTGTGACGTTGTAAGGGGTAATCTCTGGATCTACTGAACCGATTTTGAAAATTCTTGCACCGGTAGAAAGCTACATTATTCCTGAGTGTCATAGGCTATAAAATATTTTCAAAATAAATAGAGATCCTTATGAAAATTGCAATAATGTAACCCAAGGTAGCAAAATGTTGTCTGTAAAATACATTATTTGGCGTGCGCTGAGAAAACTATTGATGATAGATACAAATTAGTAGGTAGGGTAGGTAGGATAGGCAGAGTAGGCAGGGTAGGCAGAGTAGGCAGGGTAGGCAGGGTAAGCAGAGTAGGCAGGGTAAGCAGAGTAGGCAGGGTAGGCAGGGTAGGCAGGGTAGGCAAGATACGCAGGGTAGGCAGGAAAGGCAGGGTAGGCAGGGTAGGCAGGAAAGGCAGGGTAGGCAGGATAGGTAGGGTAGGCAGGGTAGGCTGGTTAGGCAGGGTAGGCAGTGTAGGCATGGTAAGCAGAGTAGGCAGGGTAGGCAGGGTAGGCAGGGTAGGCAGGGTAGGCAGGGTAGGCAGGGTAGGCAGGGTAGGCAGGGTAGGCACTGTAGGCAGGGTAGGCAGGGTAGGCACTGTAGGCAGGGTAGGCAGGGTAGGCAGGGTAGGCAGGGTAGGCATAGTATGCAGGATAGGCAGGGTAGGCAGGAAAGGCAGGGTAGGCAGGGTAGGCAGGGTAGCCAGGGTAGGGGCAGGGTAGGCAGGCTAGGTAGGGTAGGCAGGGTAGGCTGGGTAGGCTGGGTAGGCAGGGTAGGCAGGGTAGCCAGGGGTAGGCAGGATAGACAGGTTAGGAAGGGTAGGCAGGGTAGGTAGGGTAGGCAGGGCAGGCAGGTTAGGCAGGGTAGGCAGGGTAGGCAGGGTAGGCAGGGCAGGCAGGGATGGCAGGGTAGTCAGGGTAGGTAGGCAGTTGACGGGAGCGAAGCCCCGAGGGTCAGCTAGTTTTAGATAAAACTAAAACCAAAATGTGTTTTATATTCAATAATTTTGTTTAGAAAAACAAAAAAGAACTTTTTATAAAAAAATCAAACCGACATCCGAAACAAAACACTTTTAAGCGAAAAATAACTTTCTTTTCAAAGTCGGTGTCTTTTGTACCTATTGTTTTCCGTTATTCTACACCGACTTCGGAAAAGAAAGTTATTTTTCGCTTTGAAGTGTTTTGTTTCGGAAGTCGGTTAGATTTTTTGTTAAAAAGTTTTTATTTTCCTCTTTTTAGTTTTGGTAGGTACCTCCAATTGACATGAAAATCATTTATAGCCAAAGTACATCTTATGACGATTCCAATAAGCCCAAACACGACTAGGATATATTGTTTTATTTCGGATTTCCTGTGGCCGTTGTTGTCTTCTTCATCAGTTCTACTTCACCAATGATACTTTCTGAGTGCAAATGATTGCATTATTGATGGAAATACCAAAATCTTTATATGTATGCCTATAATATTTGAGAAATTCCCTCGATTTCTCTTGGATCCGGAATTGAGAAACCTCCTCCTTTTTGGGAAGTCAGTTAATAAAAAAAAATGCTGGGAATTGTTTGTGTAAAATGTTAAATTTTAAAAAGACAACGTTTTCGAGTTAAAAAGGTTTTCTCTTTTAATTACGCATTCTCATAAACGAGAAAGCAATAAGCTCTCGATTAAACATCGCATACTTTTTTAAGAAATTCTCTCTTAGCATATTTTTAGTGCATCAATGAGGTCCTGTTGCGTGTTAATGAAAATGTCACTATGTTTTATAACTGATCCCACAAATACTCAACGGGATTCAGGCCATAACACCTAGCTGGCCACTGCAACACATTAATTTCAGTTTCAGCTAATGTTTGCGTTGTTAGTTGCGCCGTATGCCATCGAGCATTATCCCACATCAAGATGAACCCTGGACCTGCTTTCTGTGCAAATGTATTAACGTGGAGTTATACGACATTCTCAACGTAATTTTGGGTCAATACCAGTACCCTTGTTAAGAATCACGAGCCCAGTTTGGCGTCGTAAAGTTATACCGCCCCAGATAATAACTTTGAGTCCACCAAAACGATCTGTTTCATGGATCTGATTTCGCCTGAAATTATCCATACTCTAACATGTCAATTGTCATTCGAAAATGTAATCTTGCACTTATCAGTAAAGAGCAATGTAGCCCAATCTTGGATTACAAATAGACGAATCTCACACGACTTGCTCGCACGAGTGCCTGTAACTTGGCGTAATGCAGTTTGTATGGATAGTGCGATGGAAATTCGCTGTTTTCATGCGGTCTTCTTGAGCTATAGTAACCCAAACTCTTCCTGAGCTACGACGTCTGGTGGCATTACCCATGTTCTGGTACTGGTTCCTAAAGCTTTGAACCACTCGCCACGAATGTCTCACCATTAAACTTACCGCGCGTTGACTGTGATCTTCCCAGATCAAGGTGACAGACCTTTTTTAACCGACTTACCAAAAAGGAGGAGTTTCTATGTTCGACTTAACGTATGTTTGTCTTTTATGTATGTTCACCGATATCTCCGTCAATTGTGGACCGATTTTGAACATTCTTTTTTGGATGAAAGAGTATGTTCCAAAATTGTGACCAATTTTAATTTGGTGAAGATCTGATGAAGAACTTCGGCGATATACAACAGAACTCTTCAATAAATAACGGCAAATCGTCCAGGATTGCTACAATCGCATGTCTGTATATTGTTTACACCATTTCATAACATAACATCACGCCAGTACGCTCTAAAGGGGTACGCAGATGCGTACAGATCACCTCGGTATACTCTCATTTCACCGGTTATGTTCAGTTTTATGATATTCGGGTAATCTATACTGGCATTATAGGTACCTTACGTAACTACTTGCCTTTTATGTAGGTACAACTACAAAGTGAAAAATAAAAACTTTTTACTAAAAAATACTACCGACTTCCAAATAACAAAACTGAAAAGTGAAAAAATTTGTTTATTTTTGAAAATCGGTGTCCATAACGCAAAAAAATGGTACCTACCAAATACACCAACTTCCAAAAATAAAGTTATTTTTCACTTTGTAGTTTTTTTATTTGGAAGTCGGTAGTATTTTTTTGTAAAAAAGTTTTTATGTTTTGTTTTTTTTTTTAATGCTCATGCACACTGCGCTCCACTTTGAGATAGCGCAGTTATGTGGGACTCCTATCCTCAGCCGCGATATCATATGGGAGACCCCATACGACATCGAGGCCCGCCACAGTTGTGATAGGGTTCCCTATTTGAAATCGAACAACACTTGTTCGAAAACGTTTACTCGATAGTACTTGAAATCGAAAAATTATGAGCGCGACAGTTCTCTACCCGCATCAAACTCTCGAATAACAAGAAGCTCGAATCATCGGCAGCGTGAAAGCCCATTTTCTCGGCCTAAGGTTTGCGACCCCGCACCGGGCAAAGTCGTACCGCCAAGCGTCCTAACCTTGTTCCGGTACGATGCTCGGTGGATTAGTTGGGTTGAGATTTTTCCTGGTTATGACAAGTTATACTTACTAAACTCTATTTGCGATAACAGTAGTAGTGTATTATTGGGCATTCTAGACCACCTATCGCTTCCTACGGCTCACTTTGTTCGCCTTCGTCGCTTTCGGTGGAATAGACTGCCCAATAATATAAATTTATCTACAAAGTTTGTGGTTTAAGCTCAATTCTACTTTTAAAATCGCGTTTAGTTGCAAATGGAATGGAAAGCGGTTAGAATGTTCAATAACATAAATGTATCTACAAAATTTGTGGTTTGGGCGCTATTCCACATTTTAAATCTCGTTTGGTTTTGATTGGAACGAAATGTTTTATAGAATGCTCAATTACACAAATGGAGCTACAAAGTTTGTGGTTGAAGTCCTATTCTACTTTTATAATCTCGTTTGGTTGCGATTCGGTCTACCACTTAGCATTTACCGTTATGTAACTAAAGGTTAAACCCTTTTACGGTACTGTATTTTCAAAGTACGCTACGGTACGATATTTACGAGGTTTGTGGTTTGAGTCTTATTCCACTTTAAAAATCTCGTTTGGTTGCAAATGGAACGGAAAATGGTTTAGAATGTTCAAAATCATAAACGGATTTATACAGTTAGTTGTTTAAGCTCTATTCTAATTTTAAAATCTCGTTTGGTTGCGATTGAATCGTCTCTGTAAACCTACCGTTTACCGTTTATCGTTATGTAATTAAAGGTTAAACTGTACTGTGTTTTACAAAGAACGGTACAGTAGGATATTTATGAGGTTTGTAGTTTGAATCTCATTTCGCTTTTAAAATCTCGTTCAGTTGAAAATGGAATAGCAAAAGGTTAGAATGTCCAATAATATAAATGGATCTACAAAGTTTATGGTTTGGGCGCTATTCCACATTTTAAATCTCGTTTGGATTTGATTGGAACGATTTTTTTTTCTAGAATGCTCAATTACATAAATGGAGCTACAAAGTTTGTGGTTGAAGTCCTATTCTACTTTTATAATCTCGTTTGGTTGCAATTCGGTCTACCACTTAGCATTTACCGTTATGTACCTAAAGGTTAAACCCTTTTACTGTACTGTATTTTCAAAGTACGGTACGGTACGATATTTACGAGGTTTGTGGTTTGAGTCTTATTCCACTTTAAAAATCTCGTTCGTTTGCAAATGGAACAGCAAACAGTTAGAATGTCAAATTATATAAATGGATCTACAAAGTTTGTGGTTTGGGCGCTATTCCACATTTTAAATCTCGTTTGGATTTGATTGGAACGATTTTTTTTTTCTAGAATGCTCAATTACATAAATGGAGCTACAAAGTTTGTGGTTGAAGTCCTATTCTACTTTTATAATCTCGTTTGGTTGCAATTCGGTCTACCACTTAGCATTTACCGTTATGTACCTAAAGGTTAAACCCTTTTACTGTACTGTATTTTCAAAGTACGGTACGGTACGATATTTACGAGGTTTGTGGTTTGAGTCTTATTCCACTTTAAAAATCTCGTTCGTTTGCAAATGGAACAGCAAACAGTTAGAATGTCAAATTATATAAATGGATCTACAAAGTTTGTGGTTTGGGCGCTACTCCACTTTTTGAAACTCGTTTGGTTGTGCAGTAAAATACTGGTTCGACACCTGTTCAACTATTTTAGTTCTAAGATTCAATATTATCAAGTTGAAGGATTAGTCAGCCTAGATACTGTGATACCGTGTCTAGCTGCTTCCAGGGTGCGCCACGAGGAGGCTCCTTTCATGCACCCCGCTAACCTAAAATTCAGGACAGATTGTCTCATGCATATCCACAAAAGTTAGAGAAAGTGCATTACCACATAGGCTTAACACGAACTCCGTTTTCTGTGACCCTAGATTGGACACCGATTGCATCTGAACGTTAGGATACCATAAATATTAAACTAAAATTTGGGACAGATTGTCTCATAACACTTCACAGAGCAGGAAATAGTATGCACCTAGAGGTACACACATTCAATTTCCATGACCCTAGATTGGGCACCAAGGTTATCCAAATTTTAATTTAATTATTCATAAACTAGCTTCCATGTTAACAAAGAAGACGCTTGCTGTTTGAACCACTCGCCTAATATTCAGGACAGATTGTCTCACGCATATCCACAAAGTTAGAGAAAGTGCATTACCACATAGGCTAAACACGAACTCCGTTTTCTGTGACCCTAGATTGGGCACCGATTGCATCTGAACGTTAGGATAGCGTAAACATTAAACTAAAATTTGGGACAGATTGTCTCATAACACTTCACAGAGCAGGAAATGGCATGCACCTAGAGGCACACACACATTCAATTTCTATGACCCTAGATTGGGCACCAAGGTTATCCAAATTTTAATTTAATTATTCATACAATAGCTTACATGTTAACAAATAAGGCGCTCGCTGTTTGAACCACTCGCCTAAAGTTCAGGACAGATTGTCTCATGCATATCCACAAAAGTTAGAGAAAGTGCATTACCACATAGGCTAAACACGAACTCCGTTTTCTGTGACCCTAGATTGGGCACCGATTGCATCTGAACGTTAGGATAGCGTAAACATTAAACTAAAATTTGGGACAGATTGTCTCATAACACTTCACAGAGCAGGAAATGACATGCACCTAGAGGCACACACACATTCAATTTCTATGACCCTAGATTGGGCACCAAGGTTATCCAAATTTTAATTTAATTATTCATACAATAGCTTACATGTTAACAAATAAGGCGCTCGCTGTTTGAACCACTCGCCTAAAATTCAGGACAGATTGTCTCATGCATATCCACAAAAGTTAGAGAAAGTGCATTACCACATAGGCTAAACACGAACTCCGTTTTCTGTGACCCTAGATTGGGCACCAAGGTTATCCAAATATTAATTTAATTATTCATACAATAGCTTACATGTTAACAAATAAGGCGCTCGCTGTTTGAACCACTCGCCTAAAGTTCAGGACAGATTGTCTCATGCATATCCACAAAAGTTAGAGAAAGTGCATTACCACATAGGCTAAACACGAACTCCGTTTTCTGTGACCCTAGATTGGGCACCGATTGCATCTGAACGTTAGGATAGCGTAAACATTAAACTAAAATTTGGGACAGATTGTCTCATAACACTTCACAGAGCAGGAAATGACATGCACCTAGAGGCACACACACATTCAATTTCTATGACCCTAGATTGGGCACCAAGGTTATCCAAATTTTAATTTAATTATTCATACAATAGCTTACATGTTAACAAATAAGGCGCTCGCTGTTTGAACCACTCGCCTAAAATTCAGGACAGATTGTCTCATGCATATCCACAAAAGTTAGAGAAAGTGCATTACCACATAGGCTAAACACGAACTCCGTTTTCTGTGACCCTAGATTGGGCACCGATTGCATCTGAACGTTAGGATAGCGTAAACATTAAACTAAAATTTGGGACAGATTGTCTCATGTCTCTCCACGAAAGTAAGAAATAGCACACACGCACACATTCCACTTTTAGTGACCAGATTGGCTCGAGGACATCCAAATTTTAATTTAATAAATTCAAACAGACGACACTACTTTACATGTTAACGTACAAGTAATGTGTTGAGTAGTTGTCACTTCTCTCTTTTTATAAGTATTCTATTGGTTTTGCATGCTTATTGCACACTTGCCGTCCTGCCGTCTAGTCCGCCGTATAATCACCGTCAAAACGGAGTATGTGTCGTTCAACGGTTGGACGCGCCGCGCCGTACTCATTCGCGAATCACCTGACGATAAGCGTCTGGAAACGTAACAGGTAGCCGCCTTGTATGTATAAATGCTCCTTTACAATATCAAAGACAGCAAAATTGCATCATGCATTAATTTGCTTATTCGGACTTTATTGTATTGTAAGACGATCGCCATACATGTTGTAGTCCGTAATTAAAATTTGAGTTTGAGGGATCTGTCTATAATCACCTCCATCAAATGGGGAGGGGTGTTCTTTAAATAGGAACTATACCAATTGCTTTAATTTATTATAGATGTGTGATTCTTTCTTGACATAACTTTACATATTTTTTGTAATAATATGATGGTTTTAGTTTAGGAATAAAAAAAAAAATGTGATACCTTACTATCAACCTAGGAATTGTTTGAAAATTAATCTTAATATCACTACCTACTAAATGATTATAAAACGTTCGTTTTAGTTGTTAGATGATATTACTTATACTAATTTAAACTTTTGCTGCAGCATACATCAAAGACAGCAATATTGAAAAATGTATTAATTTGCTTATTTGAACTTTATTGTAAAACGATCGCTGTACATGTTGTAGTCCGTAATTAAAATTTGAGTTTGAGGGATCTGTCTATAATCATCTCCATCAACTGGGGAGGGGTGTTCTTTAAATAAGAACGATACATATTCCTTTAAGTTATTATAAATGAGTGATTCTTTCCTTGACATAACTTTAATATTTTTTTGTAATATGCTGGTTTTAGTTTAGGAATTCAAAAATAAAATGTGATACCTTAATGTCAATCTAGGAATTGTTTGAAATTGAAATCTTAATATCAGTACCTACTGAACCCTTGCATGAAATGATTATAAAAAGTTCGTTTTAGTCGTTAGATGATATTACTTATAATAATTTAAAGTTTTACTGCAGCATACGTCAAAGACAGTAAAATTGCATCATGTATTAATTTGCTTATTCGAACTTTATTGTAAGACGATCGCTCTGCATGTTGTAGTCCATAATTAAAATTTGAGTTTGAGGGATCTGTCTATAATCATCTCTATCAACTGGGGAGGGGTGCTCTTTAAATAAAAACAATACGTATTCCATCTACTGAAAGAAATGAGTGATTCTTGCCTTGACATAACTTCAAGTCTTAGTCTAGGAATTCTTTGAATGTTAATCGCTTAATGTCATTGCTGAATTTAGAAACCGACTTCCTTTACATGAAATGTTTTATAAAAGTTTGTTACTTTTAGTAGTTTGATGATTTTACACCAGCTTTGAGTTTAACTGCCACATAAATTAACTAAGTTTTTAACGTGCATTTGTGCACGTGGTTTTTTGATCACAACAATTCCTTGATTAATAGAACTAAAAATGTATTCTGAACATTATAGAATAATAAGCAAAGTAATCAAAACTTATAGATATATACATATATATAGAGGGTTCTATTTAAATTAATTGCATTGGTTAGGAAATTATATAAAATACCAATTTTAATCAGAGACTGCAACATGCACTGCGATAATTTTACCGTGTGATTGTTAAATACATGGAAATTACTCATACACGTGTAACAAAGTTCAAACGCTGCAAATTTACATTATGCAATGTTGCAATCTTTGAGATTGTAAAGAATTACTTACACCTAAACCGTGAAAGCTTAAAACGATCATTTCCGACACCGGCGTCAGGCGGTTTACAACGAGTATGGCACTCACAATGACCACGGGACGGCGTACGTACCGTTTAGAAGCCGATTGTAAGAGTGTGAAAGCATCTTAATCAAGCGCAACGCAGAGTAAAAGCTGAGTAACTAAGCAACTAGTAGTTGTTTGTTAACGTGTAGGGTAGTGTTATCTGTATGAATTAATTAAATTATCATTCGGATGTCCTTGGTGCTCAATCTGGGGCCATAGAAATAGAATGTGTGTGTGCCTGTAGGTGCATGCTATTTCTTGCTTTATGAAGAGACATGAGACAATCTGTCCTGAATTTTAGTTTAATGGTTACGGGATCCTAAAGT
The DNA here is from genome assembly GCA_964057195.1 of Orthosia cruda. Lineage (NCBI taxonomy): Eukaryota > Metazoa > Arthropoda > Insecta > Lepidoptera > Noctuidae > Orthosia > Orthosia cruda. The sequence goes on from OZ059842.1 coordinate 23,271,526, forward strand.
TCAGATGTCCTTGGTGTCCTAATCTGGGACCATAGAAATAGAATGAGTGTGTGCCTGTAGGTGCATGCTATTTCTTGCTTTGTGAAGAGACATGAGACAATCTGTCCTGAGTTTTAGCTTACTATGTTCGTATAGTTCGATTAGTAAACGAAATATGTGTGAAATTTGTTGTTATAAAAATAGTAAACTAAAGTAGTGGTTTAGTGCTCAATTCGAGAATCTGCGGTAGTTGATCGAGGTAAGCCATCCATAATAATATGCTTAGCCCCTTTAACTTAACTCAATAATTATTGAGGTTGTTTATAGTTACAAAATTAATCTTAGTGTGTTCTAATTCAGATCCAACACGGAATCAAAATACCACAGCTCACAGCTGCAGTGGCCGAGTTGTTGAAAAAGCAGCATAAGAAAAAGGTGGTGAAGCGACAAGCACCTGAAAGCACTGCCCACCCCATCAGACTCTAAGTTAAGGTAATTTATATTACTGTTAGTATGTTTTGTCTCAGATTAGAGAACAGTAAGTTTATTAGTGGTTAGAATATAAGTATACTAGCGACCCGCCCCGGCTGATAGTAGAGCATATTAGGTATGCCTACACGTTTATTTCTTTAAAAAAAATATACATACACAAAATAAAAATGCGACCTTGAAATTTTACTTTCAAATAATTTACTATGTAAATAAAACCTTCTAACAACACCCAAAAAGAAAATAAAATACATATACCTCCAGTCTCTAAATTGCAAAACTGTAAAATGATATGATAAGGATACGCGCGCATTATCGCTATAGCAAGTGGGCGACAGCGGTTTGTTTTCGTGCGCGTTAGCTGTTATTTGCAGTAAATCCTAAGATATTCATTTAAATTGTATGGTGTAAAGAATTATCATAATTTGCATGAAACGTTTAAGGTAACTAACGTATTTAACTTGGTAAGGATTAATACTGTATTCGTCTAAATAGCTTTCCAATTACCGTATTGTACGTGGCAAGTAAGCTATCATTAAAAGATAGACATATGCCATCGCGGACTTTTTTGTACATCTATAGAAGATGGAAAATTCCACCATACATTGTTTTGTTATATCTCAAAGGGATTTGGCAGCGTTTTAATTTTCAACAATTATCGTCATATTTCAACCAGTTTATTCAAGACCTTAACAAATTGTATAGTGCTCGCTAAACTTCTTGACCGCCCTGAAGTTGGTTTTCCGATGCACAAGGCACGAAACGGTACTGTTTTTGTATGAGATTGACTACTGCGCAGTCATTGTAGCCAAGAAGTTAGGCGATAACAATACACCTAAACCTTCCTCATGAATCACTCTGTCTATTAGTGAAAACCGCATGAAAATCAGTTCAGTACTTTTTCTGTTTATCACGAACAGACAGACAGACGTGGCGAGGGACAACACGTAGTGATAGTGATATTGATAGTGATGTGTCTCATTCGCACATAACCACCAACCGATCCCACTGTAACCAGAAATGGTAGGTGTTATATTAATTTTTTATGTTTTCTTTTCAGATACGTGTCTCCCTCGCCGCCAAATTCCCCCGGAGTTCCACGTCGAGACTATTCTTCATTCTCGTTGCTGGTTTCATCGCGTTATTACATAAACTCCATACCATATCACACAAACGTCGAGGTCATCCACTTGTCATCATGAATTGGTGATAAAGCGCCGAACAGTAACATTTTGTATTGCTTTCGTAGGTTCTAACAAATATTTAATAAAATGTGCCTCGCGCATCCAACTCATTATTCAGAACCACATGTTATTTTGCTGCAGCTAATTTAAAGAGATGACCTAAGGGAGACTTCTACATGTAAGTCAGGGTATAAAGATAAAGTTGAAGATAAAAGATGTAGTTGTCTCCACCCCCTAGGCAGAACGGTAGAAGAAAGCCCAGTTCACATTAAAAGTACAACAAGATCGCAATAATCCCAGTGGACGGCTTACAAATGTTTATGAGACGAACTCCCGAATTTTTGGGGACACCAAATTAATTGTTTCGAATATTGCAGAGTCTAATATTATGTAAATCTAAATCTATTTTAGCGTACACCAACGCCACTTACGTATAGTACTAATCATAAAAACAAATATTTTTTGATTTTTTGTGAAGGTGTTGAAATAATACATTCTGCATTTCGTATTCGTATATGTTCCTATAGAATTGTCGATCCTTGTGCATCATTAACATTATTACACAACACATATTTCTGAGAATTCTTCTTTAGAATATTTTTTTAATAATATTGAGAACAAAACTAAAACGTTATTTAACATGTCTCTTAATGATCACCCTTGTCTAAAGTTAACTTCGCTATGTTTTAAATAAATAAGCTGTTGCTATCGTTTGATAAGGTAAAACAACTATATTTAAGTAATGCATTGAGATTATTTTTAAATGTAAGTAATTATAGTAGATACATTTTTCATAATGTATTTTAGATATAGTTCTAAATGTACCTACAGATAGTTAATATTATGTAAAATACCTATTATTGACAATTACCTATAGCAGGATTCAGAAACAAGTAATGTGTAGTGTAATTGTGAAACATTTATTTTCTTGGTACCCCAAATACATATTATTATCTTATTACTTGTAGTAAATAATGTTGGAACTTATTTAGTACTTAATTAGTTTCAACAGCGATTACGGGACACGACACTTCATAAAATTTACTAAAATATTCTCTAATAACTTTTTATATTGTATGCTGCTTAGACGTATCAAGTTTTATTATAGCATATGATTAATTTCCAAAACTTCAGACTTTTAAATTTGTATGAAATGCCATACCGCATAAACGTGATAAGATTTATTTTATTTAAAAAAATAAATAGTATTTTATGACCTTAATTAAATCTGTTTCATTTCCAATCCTAATTGATGACAAAACACACAAGGTTTGCAGCGTGTCGCGCACGTGGATACAGGCTCCAACTTGTTAAAACATGATAGCTCTCCTAACACATGGAACAGCATGCTAATTCTAGTATGAACAGCACATTATGAAGAAACTACAATTAAATGCTACTAGCATTCTAGCCCGAGTAACTTATAAATTCCGTTTATGTTATTGAACATTCTAAACCATTTTCCATTCCATTTGCAACCAAACGAGATTTTAAAAGTAGAATAAGATTCAAACCACAAACCTCGTAAATATCGTACTGTACCGTACTTTGTAAAACAAAGTACAGTAAAAGGGTTTAACCTTTAGTTACATAACGGTAAACGGTAGGTTTGCAAGGACGATCCAATCGCAACCAAACAAGATTTTAAAAGTAGAATAGAGCTTATATCATAAACTGTGTAGATCCGTTTATGTTATTGAACATTTTAAACCATTTTCCGTTCCATTTTCAACCAAACGAGAATTTAAAAGTCGAATAAGACTCAAACCACAAACCTCGTAAATATGGTACCGTACCTGACTTTGTAAAACACAGTACAGTAAAAGGGTTTAACCTTTAGTTACATAACGGTAAATGGTAGGTTTAAAGGGTCGACCGAATCGCAACCAAACGAGATTATAAAAGTAGATTAGGACTTCAATCACAAACTTTGTAGATCCATTTATGTAATTGAGAATTCCAGAAAACATTTCGTTCCAATCAAAACTAGTCTAAATTTAAAAAGTGTAATAGCGCCCAAACCACAAACTTTGTAGATCCATTTATGTTATTGAACATTCTAACCGCTTTCCGTTCCATTCACAACAAAACAAGATTTAAAAAGTAAAGTAGCGCCCAAACCACAAACTTTGTAGATCCATTTATATTAATGGACATTCTAATCTTTTGCTGTTCCATTTGCAACTGAACGAGATTTTAAAAGCGAAATGAGATTCAAACTACAAACCTCATAAATATCCTACTGTACCGTTCTTTGTAAAACACAGTACAGTAAAAGGCTTAACCTTTAGTTACATAACGATAAACGGTAAACGGTAGGTTTTCAGGGACGATTCAATCGCAACCAAACGAGATTTTAAAATTAGAATAGAGCTTAAGCAACTAACTGTGTAAATCCGTTTATGATTTTGAACATTCTAAACCATTTTCCGTTCCATTTGCAACCTAACGAGATTATTTAAGTGGAATAAGACTCAAACCACAAACCTCGTAAATATCGTACCGTACCGTACTTTGAAAATACAGTACAGTAAAAGGGTTTAACCTTTAGTTACATTACGATAAACGGTAGGTTTGCAAGGACGATTCAATCGCAACCAAACGAGATTTTAAAATTAGAATAGAGCTTAAACAACTAACTGTGTAAATCCGTTTATGAGTTTGAATATTCTAAACCATTTTCCGTTCCATTTGCAACCAAACGAGTTTTTAAAAGTGGAATAAGACTCAAACTACAAACTTCGTGAATATGGTACCGTACCGTACTTTGTAAAACACAGTCCAGTAAAAGGGTTTAACCTTTAAACTCCATTTGCGATAACATTATACGTTTAAATTAGTCCATTTTACAGCCCGTTCAACCGATTTTGACTTCTATTGCGTTGATGATACGACAAATGGTAGCTGTAGTAAACAGTTGGTTTTGGTAACAGGTTTATGCTTTTTATGTCATCGTTATGTTTACGGGATAGAACTCAAAATCGGTTGAACGGACGGTAAAAAGATTTGGAATCATGTTTAATGTTATTTCAAATGGAGTATAGTTACATAACGGTAAATGGTAGCTTTGCAGGGCCGACCAAATCGCAACCAAACGAAATTATAAAAGTAGATTAGGACTCAATCACAAGCTTTGTAGATCCATTTATGATTTTTTTTATTTGTGATGAATTTGCTCTTGACTCTAGTCTAAGTCATAGGTGACAGAGACAGAGTCGTCGTAGTCGTCATTGAAAATTCTAGAAAAAATTTCGTTCCAATCAAAACCAAACGTGATTCAAAAAGTGGAATAGCGCCCAAACCACAAACTTTGCTGATCCATTTATGTTATTGAACATTCTAACCGCTTTCCGTTCCATTCGTAACCAAACGAGTTTTAAAAAGTGGAGCAGCGTCCAAACCACAAACTTTGTAGATCCATTTATATTAATGGACATTCTAATCTTTTGCTGTTCCATTTGCAACTGAACGAGATTTTAAAAGCGAAATGAGATTCAAACTACAAACCTCATAAATATCCTACTGTACCGTACTTTGAAAATACATTACAGTAAAAGGGTTTAACCTTTAGTTACATTACGATAAACGGTAGGTTTGCAAGGACGATTCAATCGCAACCAAACGAGATTTTAAAATTAGAATAGAGCTTAAACAACTAACTGTGTAAATCCGTTTATGAGTTTGAATATTCTAAACCATTTTCCGTTCCATTTGCAACCAAACGAGTTTTTAAAAGTGGAATAAGACTCAAACTACAAACTTCGTGAATATGGTACCGTACCGTACTTTGTAAAACACAGTCCAGTAAAAGGGTTTAACCTTTAAACTCCATTTGCGATAACATTATACGTTTAAATTAGTCCATTTTACAGCCCGTTCAACCGATTTTGACTTCTATTGCGTTGATGATACGACAAATGGTAGCTGTAGTAAACAGTTGGTTTTGGTAACAGGTTTATGCTTTTTATGTCATCGTTATGTTTACGGGATAGAACTCAAAATCGGTTGAACGGACGGTAAAAAGATTTGGAATCATGTTTAATGTTATTTCAAATGGAGTATAGTTACATAACGGTAAATGGTAGCTTTGCAGGGCCGACCGAATCGCAACCAAACGAGATTATGAAAGTAGATTAGGACTCAATCACAAGCTTTGTAGATCCATTTATGTATTTTTTTATTTGTGATGAATTTGCTCTTGACTCTAGTCTAAGTCATAGGTGACAGATACAGTCGTCGTAGTCGTCATTGAAAATTCTAGAAAAAAATTCGTTCCAATCAAAACCAAACGTGATTCAAAAAGTGGAATAGCGCCCAAACCACAAACTTTGCTGATCCATTTATGTTATTGGAACATTCTAGAAAACTTTTTGTTTCAATCGTAACCAAACGAGTTTTATAAAGTGGAGCAGCGTCCAAACCACAAACGTTGTGGAATAGGCGTCGAACCAGTATTTTTCTGCATTACTGCCCTATGTAAGATTTCATTTATATTATTGGGCGTTCTATTCCACCGAAAGCGACGAAGGCGAACAAAGTGAGCCGTAGGAAGCGATAGGTGGTCTAGAATGCCCAATAATACACTACTGATAACATTAGACGTTTAAATTAGCCCATTTTACAGTCGGTTCAACCAATTTTGACTTCTATTGCGTTGGTGATACGACAAATGGTAGCTGTAGTAAACAGTTGGTTTTGGTAAAAGGTTTATGCTTTTTATGTCATCCTTATGTTTACGGGATATAACTCAAAATCGGTTGAACGGACTGTAAAAAGATTTGGAAACATGTCTAATGTTATTTCAAATGGAGTATAGTTTCTAAACAACATTTATTATAGGTATATTTTCTGGGGATGTTCGAAAAACCAGTTTGAGTATCCAAAAAGTGATTTATCTACTTAAACTTCTTTAAAGAAAAAGAGCTATACTTTTTTTCAACCGGTTTTGTTATTGACTGTGTTTGTCCTGGTGTATTATTGTAGGTATTCTTTAGAAGGCACTTTGTAGTGAACTCATTATTTGAAGGACATGCACACCTCTTAAATTGGACTGGAATCTTCCGATTAAGCAGGACATAAATACTGTAGATTCGTTAGTAATATCACAGATAATATAGTACTAGCATACAGATGCCTCATCCCATACAAAGAAACCATGCCACGTCACTAGCGTTTTTCATCTGATTATACCGATATTTTTTTTATAAATCGATCGCATTCGGTTCCGTTCCACGGCGATAGACAGATCACCATCTAATAATCAATCGATATCGATAGATAAATCAAATAATCAGTATAATCAGTACAGCATGTCGGGACAGTTTCTTTGTATGGGATGAGACCCCACGGTAATATATGTATAATATTATTAAAATATGTAGATCATGATAAAATAGATATATTAGATCATTAATTTACAAATATGCGATTTACGTTTTTCAATACCCTTTTTTTAATAGTTTTTGTTTCCTCAGATCCTAGGTTCGTTTCCTAAGCCGGGTAATGTGAAATTAGGTTTGCGTGCGCTGCGCGTGCGCTTGTAATATTATACATTAGTACATGGGCGACCGACCTCTGCTCGGGTGAAATAGAGAAAACGGTCCATTATGTACCACAACGAAAAAGTTAAAATAAATCAGAAAAATACAACCGACTTCCAAATAAAAACACTACAAAGTAAAAATATCTTCAATTTCGGTGACAAAAAACGAAAACAGGAACACCGTCATCCAAAACTGAAGTTAATTTTGGAAGTCCGTTGTATTTTTTTGTAAAAACCTTTTTTTTAATTATTATTATTCAACCTCTGAATATTTCGGTAATACAATTTAATATCCGTATCTATCTGCTTATGGTTCAAAGTCAAAGTCAAATTCTTCATTTCAATTAGGCTAGAATGTCAAAATATTAAATAGAAAAAATTTAAAAACCATCCATTCGCAAGATTAGATTGTTATAGAGAAGAACGGACAAGAAACTCCACATTACTATTTAAAAAAAGCGTTTTACAATATTTACATACATAATATACTCAGAGGACGATGCACCCAGAATAACACTACTATACTACGTATAGGTATAAAGTATTACAAGCACTAGCAGGTAAATAACCTAATTCAAAAACAACGAAACAGTGTGTGAGCCAGTTTCTTAAACAAAAAAAGCAATTCAATAATTTTATGAATACTTATATATAAATAAACCAGTTTGATTTTGTTTACACTAAACCCCTATGGAGCAGGACCAGCATGTGTACAAGCATGCTTATCTTGAATATAATCATCTAATTTGTATTATGCTTGTTTACAAAGTGTGTTTTTAAGTAAAATTTTAAATTTTCTTTATTTTTTTATATCACCAGATTTTTTGTTAGAGAATTTAGCAACCCATGTAAGTAAAAGTACCCCATGAAAGATGTGTGTACTTCAGCTAATCTATAATATAGTTTATCTACTTCGGTTTCGTTATATTCGAATTACAAAATTGACAGCGGTTTCATTATGATACCCATAACGACATCGGGTTGCATTATGCGAATCGTCATAAATGCTAAAACACAAGCAAAGACATTCTGTACATACAGCCAGGTACCTATAATATTACTTCGAAATCGAGACAATGTAAATAATATTTTTAAAATTGGAACAAGTTTAGAATAAAAGTATCGTATACTATTTGGCTGTTGCGGCTACAAGATCTTTGCCTTATACCTAATAATGACTAAATAAAAAAATAAAAATAAAGTGGATGCGGGCAATTTTTTCTGAATGAAATTTTATTCCAAATTTTATTAAAAATGTCTTCAACATCAAGTGATATTGAAAATACTCCACCAGATATAACAAATAGAGCAGTTGCGGCTACAAATAATTTACTACCAGAAAAATCAAGACTTCTATATGAGAAATGTTATGAAGTTGTCTATATCTGTGTTTTATTCCTTCCTTCGTAGATAAAATCTTGTATGCAACTGTCCGTTCTTGGTCTTTTAAAAAAGACCGTCCATAACGTAACAGTTGCATAAATAGCTATTAGTGTACAAAATATACAGCTTTTTCTTTATTTTACTGTACAAGTGGGACGAACCTCTGTCATATCGCATGCTACATAATTTGGTTTTTGTTTGTGGAATATCTGCTTGTACAACGTATAACTTTCTTACTGAGCGCAAATTACTTAACTGGTAAATTAGTGTGGTACCTTGTCCTCTAAAAATGCATTTTTTTATGAGAGCTCGTTGAGCACTCTCCGCCACATCTCCACAAAAACGCAGTTTTGGCTGCACCTCCCCAGATAGGTATAAAATATACCAAGACAGACTGCACCAAAGCGATAAAGATTTCCTTTAGCAGGTTTCTAGGAGATCACTATTAGCCCCGGATGGAACAACATGCCTCAGAGACTTGAATATCCAGCTAAATTTTCTGTCTCTACTAACAACCTGCTCAAATTGGAATGCCAGGATAGTCTCTGGTCAAGCACGTCACCTAAGTTCTTGGTCCGTGTGACCTTGTTTATGATAGGGCACATACAATTTTGATTTTGAGGTGTTCAGGGTGAGTAAATAATTGTTAAACCATTCAGCAACCCGAGCCATGCCCTTTGAAGCACCTCGCCTAACACCGTTGCAGGACTTTCCTGGGAACACTATTGCTTTGTCGTCAATTATTTTCATTTTACACAGACTTTTCTGTATATTAGAATGAGGACTGGGACCTGGACTGGGACCCAAAACGTTACCCTAAGGCACGCCGAATGAGACTTCTACGTCGTCGCTGATGCATTACCTCAGTCTAAGTCTCTGTTTCCTATTTGAAAAATAATCTTTCAGAAGATTGAGTGGAAATCCCCTTAATCCAGTTTTTTCGAGCATGTTGACAAGGATTTGGACAGAGACGGTATCGAATGCCTTATTAGGAGGTATGTGGCACAGGATATAAAAATCCACAAACCTCCATTGAAATATCCTCAGACGAGACGGGTGCTGTGTCTGGTCTGGGCAATTGCCCGTCGGTTAATGTCAGACTGTTGTATACGTTCAAATCACGCCGAAAACTTTGCTTGTGCGATGCAGGATTTTTGTGACGTCATGTCATTAATTCGTACGTGGCGGCGTTGATGCCGCTACACCTTTTTAAGGTTTAGAAAGATGGTGAGGCATTTTTCTCCATTATTAAGATGTTTGGTACAAGTGAGCTTTAGGTACTATTCCGTCCATCGCGGCCGATCCTTCCTTATGGACTTTAAAAATCTTGTAGAGATATTATCGCAACCAGCAGCACTATCTGTCTTCAGGCTTATCAATGTGGTCATTGGGGTTATCTTGTGGAGGGGCCGAGAAACAACTCGGACACTTCGACCCATTGGGATCTATTGTGGTCATTGGGGTTAGTGTCTAAAAGTAAAAAGGACTTAACTTGTGTTGTCAGTGAGTGAGATGACTCATTACAATAGTTATTTATAATACTTGGTTGGATTTTTTGAGCCAGTTCTTTAACGATATTTACAAAGTAATTAAATATAAAAAAATAAATAAATTGATTTGATTGATTGAATAACAAAGTTTGCTGATTCTATGGGAGTGTGTTTATTATTTAACAGTTGAGTGTTTTAGATTTGTTGGTGTAGGGTCTTAATATGTTTCCAAAGCAGTTTGCTGTTTGAAATTTAATTCACTAATAAATCCCTTTCATATTTTGGTTTTAGTTTTTTTATGAGGTTGTTACAGTGATTTCTTTACTGACTGTACGTTATTTTAAATATTCCATTGTGCGGGTCAGCCTTTGTGTTTATTTGTAATTTATTTCTGATTTGTATGCAGCGCAATATGCCTGGGGTAATCCAAAGTTCAAATCAAATCAAATCAAATCAATCATTTATTTGTCTGAATATGGTACATTATGGTCTTAAGATTAGTAAATGGTATCATCACATTCTGCCAAGTCTGGCGTACAAATATAGGTACATACATTATAGGACATAGATTATTAGGCTAGTATTAAACATTAATAATTGCATAATTACGAATAAAAAAATACACAATACAATCCAAACAAAACTAGAATTTGAGGTATGTCAATCATAAATAACATCGTAAACACACACAATTTATTTAGGATGTCAAGGTATCATTTAACGCCAGAGTATCAAACTAGAGTAAGATGTCAAAGTATAAGATATAACAAAAATTTGAATGTCAAAGTAGGTATAAAATATTAAAATTCAATAATGATGTCAAAGTATTATTCAAATTGTCACTTATATATTACAATTCAATTCGGATGTCCAAGTATAAAAGATTAAAATTCAATTAATTCAATTAGGATGTCAAAGAATAAAAGATTAAAATTTAATTAGGACGTCAAAGTATACAAGATTAAAATTCCATTAACATGTCAAAGTATAAATGATTAAAATTAAATTAACATGTCAAAGTATCATTCAAATAGTCATTTAAATTATAATAGCATTTATTACATAGCAGGTCGTTTAGTTTCTTTTTAAATCCATTTAAATGTAACTCTTTTATTGATTTTGGAATTTTGTTAAATACTTTCGGGGCTATACAGAATATGCTTTTCCACATTAAGGCTGTCTTGGCTCTTCGTCCGCGTAAAATATCATTCCGCCTGTTACGTTTAACAGTGTCTGATAGATGGGGAAACAAGTGTGAATTCAGCTTAACAAATAAGGCAGTTTCATAATATACAAAGCCGGCAGTGTCAGAATCTTGTATTTTTTGAAATATGGTACACAACTGTCAGTTATTTGCAGTCCAAACATGGCTCTGATGGATCGCTTTTGTGCTTTAAAAGCGGTTTCTCTGTTTGTGGAATTACCCCAGAAAATAATACCATATCTTAATAAAGATGCCACAAGACCATGATATGCTGTGAGTAGTGCATCTGTGTTTACTGTTGGAGCAAGTTTATACAGGGCATAGGATGAACTACTAATTTTATTACAAAGCGCCTCAATGTGATCCTTCCAATTGAGCTGCCTATCAATAATCAAACCTAGAAATTTTGCACTATCTACGTCGTGAATTTTGTTATTTTGGTATAGTACTTCCATTTTCGCGCTGGGTTTTCTATGGCCAAAGTGCATTATTTGGGTTTTTCCAAGATTTATTCTTAAATTATTATTATTAAGCCAAGAGATTATTGAATTGACTGCGTTATTGACGTCAAGTTCATATGATTCAGGTTTATTGCAAGGTATTGTTACCGTACTATCGTCAGCAAAGAGTGTTATAGGGAAGTCTATGGCTTTGGGAAGGTCATTAATATAAATTAAGAACAGTAAGGGACCTAATACACTGCCCTGTGGTACACCAAAATATACTGTGCGTTCTTTGGACAGGTATGTTACTTCTTCTTTAGTCTTTAAATTTAACTCTGATATAGCAGTAAATTGTTTTCTGTTAGAAAGGTAAGTACATAATAAGTCCAAAATGTTACCTCTTATACCATAGGAGTCAAGTTTGTTTCTAAGAATATTGTGGTCAACACAGTCAAAAGCTTGCGTCATGTCACAATACACAGCACAAACAGGTGTTTTATTATCAATATTAGTCATAATTTTATTTAAAAAGTCATAGATAGCCATATTAATTGTCATATTCTTCCGAAAACCTTTTTGCTCGTCACAGAGAATCATATTTTTTTCTAGGTAAGCATACAGCTCATTATAAATATATTTCTCATAAATTTTGGAAAAGATTGGCAAGAGCGCAATAGGTCTATAGTTTTGCATTAGCTGCTTATTACCTTTTTTAAATATAGGTTTAACTATAGAGATCTTAAGACGGTCGGGAAAAACACCCTGGCTGATACACAGGTTAAGAATATGACTCAAGTGTTTAGAAATTAAATCAGCTACATGTTTTATAATCTTAGTTGAAATTTCATCATTGCCTACGCTATTAGTGTTTTTGAGACCTTTTATAATGTTAAATATTTGTATTGGTTCACATGGAGCCATGAACATTGATTTTTGTTTGTTTAATATATAAGCACTCGATCTTTTACCTGATCCTGGTATTGGCATAGTTTTTTCTACGAAATAGTCGTTAAACTTGTCAGCAATTAATTGAGGTTTGTTGACTGTTTCATTGTCAATTTGAATTGTATTTATTGAGTCATTAGGTAGACTTAACTTAGGGTTTTTTATTATATTCCACGTCATTTTGCTTTTATTGTTAGAAGTTTTAATATTATAGTCATTTTGAGATCGTTTAGTCAGTTTAATTATGTTTTTTAATAACTTTGAATAATTTGAATATTTATGATATGATATGATATGATTTGATTGATTGAATAACAAAGTTTGCTGATTCTATGGGAGTGTGTTTATTATTTAACAGTTGAGTGTTTTAGATTTGTTGGTGTAGGGTCTTAATATGTTTCCAAAGCAGTTTGCTGTTTGAAATTTAATTCACTAATAAATCCCTTTCATATTTTGGTTTTAGTTTTTTTATGAGGTTGTTACAGTGATTTCTTTACTGACTGTACGTTATTTTAAATATTCCATTGTGCGGGTCAGCCTTTGTGTTTATTTGTAATTTATTTCTGATTTGTATGCAGCGCAATATGCCTGGGGTAATCCAAAGTTCGATAATATGTTTACCGTTAGAGATTTTAACATGAGTTGTATTTAGGTTAATATATTCAGTCAGCTTACCTATTGATGAGTAGATAGTCAGTAGTTTAGGATCGTTATAAAGTGATAATTCTGTCAAATTTTGTTGCTGTATATGTTTTAGAGCTTCTTCGAAGTGCATGCTTGTTTTATATTTATTTTGAATTTGGTTATAATTTTGTTTACGAAGTAACATGAGTGTAGTAATCAGTGATAGTATTGTATAAGACTGCGATAAAAGTGGAGATCTTTTTCTTATTAATCTTTAGTTAACATGAAGTGGTTCAGGAAGTTTTCTCCATGGTAAGCAATATATTATGTACTGGAAGAACACCATGCAAAGTCAGCATATTTAGATAGTTTATCATGTTAATAGAGTCCTGTAATGCCTCCGTGTCTATTATTTATTCTTTGCTTTTGGCCTAATATTGATATTCATATCTCCCGCTACAACTATGTTTTTTTGTGATGTAGAAGTGTCCAGGTGGGTACTGTAGAAGGCGTAGACAGAGGTTAATAAATTAGTAGATAAATTACTTTTATAGTTCATATATTTTGTAAGAATTTAACAATATGCCTGCCTTCTGGGCGGCTCCCCTAGAATTGACAATCAAAAACATATTCACTTATTTTCTATTCGAAATTCATTTACCTTTCAAGTTGGAGATGTCATTGTCAAGTCAACTTATGGCGGCAAAATTTTTTTAGTCTTATTTTGATTTTAAGAGTTTTTCACTATAGAGTTGATAATTTTAGTCTTTCTTTGGTAGTGTTGTTGGGTTAGCAGTTAGTTTTATTGGTATTACGAGTTTTCTTGAGTTAAGTGATTTTATTAGTGTGAATTTCAAACAAGATTTTTCTTGGTGTTTGTGTTCTAACATCCAGGGTTTGTATGAACCTATTTCTTTAATAGATTTAATTTTTTTAACCGGTATCCGTCATGGATAACAAGAAACCCCCTGACCCTCCCGATCCCTTTGATTACAGTCCGATTCTAACCATTACTCTCCCCGATGACAAAATTGATAACGCTATGGACTCCGAATCTGCGCAAAGAAAAAGACCCGCATGCTCGCCCCCCGCTACTCCCATCAATCCTCCGAAACAATCCAAGCATACGATAGGCAGACACACATACAACTCGAGAGATAACGCACCATATGTAGTTCACGTGTCCCTAAAAGATGGACAGACCTCTGGCACTGTTCTACATCCTGTTAAGTTTGGTATGTTCCTCACACTTAATAACTTTGCTAATGTTATTCTCGGAAGCTTGAAACGTTTGGGGCGAAATAGACTCGCAGTAAGTTTTAAGACTCACCTGGATGCGAACAGTTTTCTAATAAGCCCAATACTGACATCCCATGGATACATTACTTCTATCCCTATATATAACGTTACGCGCATGGGTCTCGTCAGAGACGTACCTATTGAGTGGACAGAGGAAGAGGTCATTGAAAATATCAGGGTTCCCACTGGATGCGGTCCAGTTATTAAGGCCAGGAGAATGAACCGAAAGGTGAGTTCTCCGGGCGTTACTGAGTGGAAGCCCACTCAAACCGTCATTCTTACCTTTGATGGCCAAGTTTTGCCAAATCGTGTTTATTGCTTCTACTCTACTCTCCCAGTTGAAAAGTATATGTACCCAACTATTCAATGTTTCAACTGTTGTCGTTTTGGTCACACACGCACTGTATGTCGCTCACAACCACGCTGTTTTAAATGTGGTGAAGACCACCTAGGTGATGGCTGCCAAGTCCCCACTGAATTTGGCTTTTGTGTTTCCTGCTCTGGAAGTCACTATGCCACCGAAAAGTCTTGCCCGGAGTTGGGTCGGCAAAAAGGAATAAAAGCACTGATGGCTGAGAAATCAATCTCTTATGCAGAAGCAAGTCAGGTATTCCCACAAGTTTCAAGATCGTATGCTGAAGTAATTAGATCATCTCCAAAAACCAAACCTATAGCCAGTCCTCTTCTGTTCCCCAGATCAACTCCCCAATCTCCAAAATCACACCGCAAAACTGTATTAATCAAACCAAAATCCCATGCCCCCCTGTCACCTAGTTATGATAAGCAAGCTCACCAAGCCCTTATTCAAGACTATTCATTCACTCCTGTCCAAAATGGTGGTGCTTACCCACGGGCGAGTACTAACAGTCCTATTTCTTCAGAAAGTATTTTAAATATTATATCCAGTATGCTAATGGCTATATTAGCAAACCCTGCTCATTCACTACCTGACCACGTTGCCAACAAATTGACATCTATAATGAATTATATTCACAATGCTCCCCCTTCACCTTCTTCAGTGGAACGTCAGGAGTATTACTCCCAGGAAACATGATTTACTTTTTCTCATTAATAAATTCAAACCATCAATCTGCAGCATTGCTGAGACATGGCTTCGTTCTGAAAGTAATTTCAGAATCCCATGTTTCAATGGTGTTCGACATGATAGATCAGATGGATATGGGGGATGTGCTTTGTTCATCAATAACAAAGTTTCATTCACCCCAATTCCTCTACCCTTTGTAGGTGACAACATCAATGTTGTTGCTGTTAAGGCTGAGGATATAATTGTTTTTAGTTTTTATATTGCATACCCACAAATTGATGATCTTGATATCATAAAAAGTATGTTAAGTAATGTACAAGGTCCATTACTTGTCATGGGTGATTTTAATGGTCACCACTATAAATGGGGGTCAGAAACCTGTGACAATTTTGGTATAGGCTTAGTGGATATATTAGATGAACTTAATTTATGTGTGATAAATGATGGGTCTGCCACACGTCGGGGTGTGCCTGGGCAAAATAACAGTTGTGTTGATTTGACATTTTGTTCATCTAATATAGCCAGCCTTTTTAATTGGAGTCGCTTGAATATGACCTATGGGAGTGATCACTATCCCATCATGGTGGAAATACCTTCCAAAATTATTCCTGATAGAATCTCTGCTCCTCTTTTAAAATATCAACTGAACTCAGTTGATTGGGACCTTTACTCAAAAATTATAGATTTGCGCGTCTCCTCTCTTCCTTCCATTAATTATGAAAATGCTCAGGAATGCTTTTTGTCATTCTCCAACATAATATCTGCTACAGCGGATGATTCCTTCCCTTCCAAAAAACTGCCAAAGGGCAAAATCCCATCTCCGCCATGGTGGGATAGGGAATGTTCTGCTGTGATCAAAGCTAGGAATGAGGCCGAAATGAATTTTAATTTAAATATGAACCTGGAGAACATCATAGCTTTTCAGCATATATTGGCTAAGTCCAGAAAATTACTTAAGAAAAAAAAAAGAGATAGTTGGCGTAGGTATTGTGATTCACTGAGTCCATCCACTCCAGTTTCAGTAGTATGGCGTAGGTTGAAATCCTTTAGGAATAATTTGAGGCCTCCCTCTGGGAGCATAATGTCTGATGAGCTTAGTCACCAGTTTTTTTCTAAATTAGCCCCAGCTTATGTTCCTGGTAAATATGAATGTGTCTCAATGAACCACCAAACAGCATCAGATGATCCTTTGGACAGACCATTTACATTGGAGGAACTTAAATCTGTCCTTGCCCATGTAAGGGACTCTGCCCCTGGGGTGGATGGATTCCCATATTCCTTCATAACCAAAGCTGGAGATAAAACCCACCAGTATTACCTGGACTTGGCCAATTACTGCTTTTCCTCTGGATATATTCCTCCTGATTGGAAGGTTCAAATTATTATTCCAATATTAAAACCTGGTAAAGATCCTAGTGATCATTGTTCCTACAGACCAATTGCTCTATCGTCCATACTCATTAAACTCTTGGAACACCTTATTAAAAACCGTCTGGAATGGTTTGTGGAGAGCAGGAAATTGCTACCAACATCTCAATTTGGCTTTAGGAAAAGTCTGGGTACAGCTGATAGTGTGGGTACCCTCACATCAGAGATCCGGTTGGCCCTTAGTAGGAATGAGTCTGTGGTAGCCGTTTTCTTAGACATTTCAGCTGCATATGATTCTGTCCTCATCCCTGTTCTTGGGCAGAAAATGAAAGAGCTGGGAATCCCGCCTAAAATTCGTCAGACCATATCAAATATCTTTTTAGACCGTAGTCTTAAATTAAGAATTCCTGGGGAGGAGTCTGCACCAAGATTAGCTTGGCGGGGCCTTCCTCAGGGATCCGTTCTTAGTCCCCCTTTATACAATATTTATACCTGCAATTTACCTTCCTGTTTAAATCTTAATTGTAAAATCCTTCAGTATGCTGATGATATTGCGTTATTGGTCTGTGGCAATTCCATCGTGGATGCTGCTCAATCTATGAATGTTTCTTTGTCCTCATTAAACCAATGGCTGTTAGATCATGGGTTATCTTTAAGTGCTCCAAAAAGTACATCAGTTGTGTTTCTTATCTTATCTTGTGGAGGGGCCGAGAAATAACTCGGACACTTCGACCCATTGGGATCTATTGTGGTCCCCTAGATACCTTACTCCTCCCCAATCTCGCTGAAAACTCTTTTCATGAATTTTACAACGAGACTGGGAGATATGAGCCTATAGTCTTCTGGTCTTGGATATCCAACCCCTAAGAGACTCATTCGCTTACCAGCCAGTGCATCGCATGTGCAAAGAAGGTGCTCCATGCGTTCCGTATGTTCCCCACACAACCTGCACATGGGTGTCGCGGTTAAACCCATCTTCATGAGCATGTCGTTGGTTCCAAAGTGCCCAGTAAAGGCCCCAAGCAGGTAGCGGATTTGCCCCCTGCTCATGTTCCAAATGCATTCCCGGGCTTTGAACGTAGAGCCTAGGAATTTCTTGGAGTGTTGTAGACCGGTGCTAGATTGCCAATGAGTTCGCTGTCTGTGATCTGCAAACTCCCTAAATGCGGCCTTTACGAGGCACGTCGAGATGCCTACACATGGTTCTGGACCCACAAAGTCATTTGCTGAGCCCTCTCTTGCCAGTTCATCTGCCATTTCGTTACCATGGATTCCTTTGTGCCCTGGGACCCACATCAGTCTTACCCTGTTGTGCTTCCCAAGCCTGTTTAGGGTTTGGACAGCATCCAGAATAAGTCCGGAGTCCACTTTGTAGGATGCCATGGCTTTGATTGCAGCCTGACTGTCACTAAGAATATATATGGATTTACCTCTGGTTCCTCTATCTATATTCTCTTGAGCACAGGTTATTATGGCATAAGTTTCCGCTTAGAATACAGTTGCCATTTTCCCTAGGCTTTTGCTACATTTGTAACCTTTTGCGTATATGCCCGCCCCTGTACCTGACTCCATTTTGGATCCATCAGTGTACCACACCAGACTGTCTTGTTCTGGTGGATCGATTCCCTTCGTCCAGTCCTCTATTGTAGGGATTTGGACCTTGAAAGACCTTTCAAACACAAACATAGTTTGCATTTTATCGGATAACATGCTTGTTACCCGATCCAGGCCTTCATTCCCGTCAAACTTTGTATGGTTGGTCCTAGGCTTAGAGGCATCCCATAGTCCAGCCACAGCAAGTCGATGTAATGTCTTCCTTGCCTCGAATTCAACCATCATATGCAGAGGAGGGATATTGAGGTATCTCTCAATCGCTGCCGTAGGTGTTGTCCTGAAAGCACCCGTGATGCCTAGACACACTGTTCTTTGTAATTTGGTGAGTGGCGCTTTGCACGAGGCAAGCTTTGTTCTGGGCCACCACACTATGCTGCCGTATGTGATAATAGGTATTATCATTGTCCGGTACAGCCATCGTATCACTTTGGGCTTTAACCCTCAAGTTTTACCGTAGGTGGAACGACACATGCCGAACACTCGTAGGGCTTTCGTCGTAATATTTTCCACATGAGTTTTCCACCTGAGTTCTCTATCAAGCGTTACACCCAGATATTTTACTTCGGTAGACCAGGGCAGCTTTATTCCATTGAGGGAGAGCTCTCCTAGGTTTCCTAATTGTCTCTTCCTCGTGAATGGAACAATGACTGCTTTGCTTGGGTTGATAGAGAGGTGGTTCTTTGTACACCATTCCTCTGTCATCCTCAATGCCTGTTGTAATAATCCAGAGACTATGTTCGGGAATTTACCATTAACCATTATAGCTATGTCATCTGCATAGCCTACTGTGTAGAATGGTCCAGTATTGAGCTTGGTAAGTAGCGAGTCTACTACCAAGCACCACAATAATGGTGACAGCACTCCGCCCTGCGGACAACCTCTTGTTGTTTTTGCACTAAGTCTGTCTCCCATCAGTTCCGATCTGACTATTCTGCTTCTCAGCATATAGTCAATCCAGTTGCACGTGGTATCATTGATGCCATGTTCCTTTGCAGCGATGCGTATGGACTCAAATGTTGTCTTGTCGAAGGCTCCCTCTATGTCGAGGAAAGCCCCGACACAGATCTCTTGTCCCTCTAGCGCAGCCTCGGCTCGACTCGCAACATAGTGCAATGCCGTTTCTGTAGATTTACCAGGGCTGTAGGCGCACTGTAGTTTATGTAGAGGGAAGTTTTTAAGTGGTCCCTCTCTTAGGTACCTGTCTACCAGTTTCTCCAGAGCTTTTAAGAGAAAGGATGATAGACTAATTGGCCTGTAAGCTTTAGCTTCTTCGTAAGTTGGCCTTCCCACCTTCGGTATAAAGGTGACTTTGACCTCCCTCCATGCCTTGGGTACGTACCCAAAGGCTATGCAGGCTCTGTAGAGCTTACTCAAATGAGGTATCAAAACAGATGCCCCTTCTTGCAATAGTATTGGGTAGATTCCATCCGGACCAGGGGATTTGAGAGGCTGGAAGCCCGCTATGGCAAGCTTCAGTTTATTTTCATTTACCACTTTCTTTGCCGTGAGCCAGTTATTTTTGGACGTGTGCCTTGTGAGCTCGTCCCTTGTGACTGGATCCTCTTCATCGCTGTCGCGCAGTATACATTCCGGGAAGTGAGTTCTAAACATCACGCCCAGAGTGTCCTGTCCAGTTTCCGTTAGATACCCATTCTCATCCTTTACAGATGATAGTGGGTTTGTCTTAGTCATGGACATCGCTTTGCACAACCTCATTCCATTTGGCAGAGCTTCGATGGAGGTGCAATGCTGCCGCCAACTAGTTCTTTTGGCCTTGCGTACCGCCATCTTATACCTCGTCAGCATGCTATGATAGTCAGAGAAATCTTTCCTGACTTTTGCATCATTGAAGGCCTGTCGTGTTTCCTGACGTATTTTAGCTAGTTCAGGAGTCCACCATGGTACCTTTTTGCAAAAGGCCTTTTTCTCTGGGCAGTTATCTACCCATGCACCGATGGTGCCCATCTTGATTCTATCAGCTTCAAATTCTATATCTAGTATGGAATTGAGCTTACCTTTAGGGCTCCCTAGATTTACTTTTAGGTCCCTCCTGTATGAGTCCCAATTTGTATGTCTTGGGTTTCTCCTTCGTCTAGTTTCGGCTTCTGCCGCCGTCCTAAACCTAAAGCATATATAATTATGGTCAGACAGAGAGATTTCGTCCGATACATGCCAATTCTCGATGTAAGCGCTGGCCTTGTTTGAAGCCAGTGTCAGGTCAATAACTTCAGTTCTCGCCGAGGTCCTGAAAGTAGGTTTATTGCCTGCATTAAGGATTTGTAAAGAAGAGCTTACCACAAAGTCCAACAAATCCTCCCCTCGTTTGTTGACATCTGAGCTGCCCCAAACGACATGGTGTGCATTCGCATCGCAGCCAAGTATCAGGTCGAGGTTTTCTTGGTTGCCGTAGTCAACCAGTCTTCTGATTAGTGGTGTTACTGGTTCCTTTTGTTCATATGGGAGGTAGGCAGAGGCAAGGATAATTTTCCTTTTCTCTGTGCCCATCCCCACTTGGATCAGAGTTGTTGTGAGATCCCTGTAACAGAAAGTACGTAAGGGCATTGCCTCTATACCGCCCCTGATATAGATGCAAGTCCTCGCGTCATTAGTTGGACAGTCATAGAGCACCATGCCTCCTGTCCCACCTAAGCCTTTTATATTCCCCTTATACAGATAAGGTTCCTGTATCAAGGCAACGTCAAATGTGTTAAGCTTCAGTTGCCGAGCCAGAAGGGCAGTAGCGGCTCTGCAATGATGCAAATTAATTTGTACACACCTTAGTCCCTCCATCTTGGATGATTTGATGGGCCTGTGTCAATATAGGAGGGCCTTAGTTTTGAGGCTCCTCCTCCATCGCCTGGCTCTCCTCAGGAGCAATCGGCGACTGAATCCCCAGGGTGTCGAAGTCCCCGAGGATGTCATCCTCGTGGTCTGCCTCTGACGCCCTGGTCCCAATCTCTGCCTCCTGCGATGCGCCGTAAGCAGAGATTTCCTCGATGGCCTCCTCACGTCGGTGTAGTCCATCCTCGGAGGGTTCCGCCTCTGCTTCCGCAGTGGGTGCCTCTCGCTTATCTTCTTCCAGGAGCTTGAACGAGTACCGTTCAATTCCTCCTGGAAGAGAGTAGCCCGCGGCCTTGATGACCCCAGCGGACACCCCGTCCATGAGGACGATACAACGGATGCCGGTCTGCTCTGTGAGAGTATTCACGACCTTCCAGTCGCTCGTCCTCAAGGCAGGGTTAAGCCACTGGAGCAGTCGAATGGCCCGGGCAGAGTCCTGCAACGCCAAGTTGCGACTCTTCCATGCCATTTTGACTGGCTTTGGAAGGTCCTTGGCGTCAACAACCTTGAGTTTCAAGGAGCCAAGTTCCACATTGTGGATGGCCCCCCGAAACCAGCTAGCTGCATCAGAGTTGTCGCAGGATACATGAACTGCACCTGCGACAACTCCGGGAGCAACCGTTAAAACAGGCAGAGGATCCGGCGCCACTTCCAGTTTCTCAATTATGAGCTCCTGGATTGGCACCAAGTCCTCCGCCCTCAAGTACTCCTCCGGGTACCTGACTGTGACGACAGCGAGTTTCACAGTCGCCACCGCATCCCTAAAGGATCCGGTTGAGGATGATTGCCCTTGGGTCTTCATCCTCTTGGCCGCCATGTCCCCGCTGTCGCCGCTGAGAGCAGCACGCGGTCTCTTTGATGGGCCCTCCGTAGGAGTCCCCTCTAGAGCCGCCTGCTGTCTCAGCTTTTGGCGCTTCTTTCTGCGCGCCCCATATCGTCCAACCGGAAGCCAGCCTGGTTCATGCCGGCCGCCGGTAGACGACGAGGTGCTGTCTTTGCCGGTCGCGTCCGGGGCCCCAAGGTCCGAGGTCATTCGACCTCCGACACAAGGGTCACGTGTCGCGCCAGTTTTGGCAGCACCTTTGTGCCCGGTGGGCTGGTTTGCAGTTTCGCCCTTAGGCGGTCCCGCAGTAGTGCCGGCCCTCGGCAGTGCCGCAACAGTACCGTCATTTGACAGTCCCACCGCAGCCCCACTTCGAGACGACCCCACTGCAGTCTCGCCTCCGGGCGCTCCTGCTACGGAAAATGCAGTCCCGGCTTGCGCCGGTCCCGCCGTCTGGTGTGCAGTTCCGCCCTTCAACGGTCCCGCAGCAGTGCCGACCCTCGGCAGTGCCGCAGCAGTACCGTCATTTGACAGTCCCGCCGCAGCCCCACCTCGAGACGATCCCACTGCAGTCTCGCCTCTGGACGTTCCTGCTATGGAAAATGCAGTCCCGGCTTGCGCCGGTCCCGCCGTCTGGTGTGCAGTCCCAGCTTTCGCCGGTCCCGCCTTTTGGAGCGCAGTCCCAACTTTCGCCGGTCCTTTCGCCTTGTGGTTTTTTCTTGAAATAAAATCCATTTAAAAATCCCGATATAAATTTCATCTCTCGACTTTCCCCACCCTCCATGGAGTGCCCAAGTGGCGATGCTACGGTAGCACCAGGGATTAGCCGAGAGATATAGCCCTCCCCCATCAGTTGCTCACGAGACTGCACGACACCAACTCACACCACTACCACTAGCGATGCGAGCGAGCGCCGCCGTCTGCAAGCCCCCAATGGGAGTGAACTCGCCTGGGGGCCGTCTGACCGGACCCCGCAGCCGATTGACCATAGCTGGCTAGGCTACGGCCTCCCGTGTCGGAAGAAATCCGGGCCAAAGTGATGTGTTGTGTGCAGCCTGCTCCACTCAATCACCAGGATCCCTTCATCCCTCCATACGGGTCCCCGCGCACGGCACAAACACGCGGGAGGTCATTGCTATCCAACATTTTCTTTGTTCAATGGTGGACACCCAGGGGCATGACCTCGCCACCCCTGTGATACGTCGCCCGGTGATTTCAGTTACGTCTATTTCAGAGGGAATTAGACCAATAACAGGGCGGCAACCACGAGAAGGAAAGTCACCGCACTTGCCTTGAGGATCTACACGACCGTAGCGCTCTCCCTCAAGACCACGCCACCTTGCCGGCTCTGAAGGAGCCAGGCAAGGTAGGACTGCATCGACAAAGCCAAGCCCTACAGGGCTTGTCGCTGACAGCTCAAAGCGTAAGTTTGCTAACACAGACCAGCCCCTCCCAGTTGTGTTTACTCGCAGACGTATTATCCCTCAACTTGACATTAATATAGATGGCCAAGTTATACCAGTCAAAGAACAGGCTAGGTTTCTGGGAGTTATCCTGGATTCTAAATTGTCAGGTGTGGACCACATTAATAATACAGTTAAAAAATGTGAGCGCTCAGTTTCGATTCTTAAGGCTCTGGCAGGTGTCTGGTGGGGGGCTCACCCATACACCTTAAAACTGGTATACAATGCTCTGGTTAGAAGTGTGTTGGATTACTGTAGCTACTTAATTGAGCCATGTAATAAAGAAGCCCTACGTAAATTCGATGCAGTCCAGGCCAAATGCCTTAGAATAGTTATTGGCGCCATGAAATCTTCCCCCATTAACGCTATCCAGGTTGAATGTGCAGATCCTCCCCTTACCCTTCGTAGACAATACTTAGCAGATCGTTTCTTGTCAAAAGTTTTCTCCCTCTCATCCCATCCCTTACTTCCCATTTTGGAGCAAATCAACCTTTCTTTTAATGTCTCTTCTTACTGGAATAATAAATGTATTCCATTGATGAATAGGTACAGGGAGCTTAAACAACTCTCTTCGCCTGTTTGTCAATACCCTTCTCTTCCAGTATTTGCTTCCGCATATGAGGTGGTCCATTTCAAGCCAAAGATCGTCTTGTACCTTGGTATCGCTAAAAACTCCCAGGACGTAAAAGCAGAGTTTGCTCGGGCTATTCAGAGATACTGGAAGGGTTGGAATTTGTTCTATACGGATGCATCTAAATTATCATCAACGGGGTGTACAGGTGTTTCAACATACTTCCAGAACTCTAAAATAGCTCTTTTATTCCAATGTCCGGCAGAATCTTCAGTTTTTACTGGGGAATGCATCGGTATCCTAGAAGCCATCAATTTTATATTATCGCACAATATCCAAAATTCGGTTATTTTTTCAGATTCGCATAGTAGCATCCAGGCTCTAGGACAAAATCAATTAAAATCTAAAATTCACAGCAAGATTATTGTAGATATACGTAATTTACTCTTCTCTTGTCACAACAAAGGTTTAAACATTGAAATAGTTTGGGTTCCCAGCCATTCGGGTATATGTGGCAACGAGTGTGCTGACTCTCTGGCAAAATTTGCTACATCCAAACCTGTGGATAGAAAACACTATCTGCTTCATAGTTACGACTTGCGCTCAGACACCAAACTTAAATTATTCAGCTCGTGGTCAGCGGAGTGGCAAGCAAGCTCGAAACTCAAAGGGGCATATTATGCCAACATTCAACCTGACATCCAGCGGAAACCTTGGTTTTTCAAATGCCCTAAAATGTCTAGAAGAGCTGTTTCATCCTTGTGTAGGCTGAGACTCGGTCACTGCTGTAGTCCAGTATTCCTAAATAAGATCCGTGTTCGTGACTCTTCCTTGTGTGAGTGCGGCCTTGATGATGGTACATTAGACCATATCTTTTTTTCATGTCCTTCGTATTCCCACTCCTTTGACTTGTACCATATGCTTCCCAACATTAAAATCCCCCTCCCTATCAACTTCCATTCCCTTTTAGCAAATTTCTCTCCTAAAGTTATCAAACTCCTTTCAAAATTTATAATTGACAATGGCATCAAAATGTAGTTACTTTTTTTTTTTTTTTTTTTTTTATCAATGTCTATCTTTGTTAACTACCACAAAGTTCGTCGGCTCATCTCACCGCGCTGTCGCCTCTACATGACACTGGAAGAATAAACAAAGTTCGACGGCTCGACTCACCGTGCTGTCGACTCCACATGACACCGAAAGAATAGCTCAATTCGACGGCTCGCGTCATTGTGCTGTCGTCTCTACATGACACTGGCAGAATAGTCGGCATCGGCTCAGTTGCCAAAGAAGAATAAAAAAAAAAAAAAATACCTTTCAAGTAATACCAATTGCCAGTATTTTTATAGGCAAGTAGGTTGCCTTCTTGTTAAGCAGAGTCCTCACATGAGCTACGCCCCTACGAATAGACGCGCAGAATCATATGAAGTGCTTCTATTCTATGTCTTGAAAGGTTACATGAAACCTACCTTACCCTAACCCGAGCATTTACCTAATAGGGAAATCACATTTACAATTGAGGTACGACCCTTAAAAGGGGAAGGCTTAGGCCTCTTGTACACACACGTTTTTTCGCCGTAAAAATCTGCGGTAAATTCACCGTGTGTAGGCACGGCTGTCAGTGTTGTATGGGCCACTGTAGAAGCTTGTTGACATACACGGCGGCTTTACGTTCCGGCGCCGCCGCCGTGTTCGCCGTGCGTCCCGCTCGGCACGCCGCGTCTACACACGGCGCCATTTTGATCAGTGTTGTATTGCAGTCTATGCGAGCGTGTCGACGGTGCCGGACGTTTTAACGTTTTCGTGACGGATTACATACGCTCATTTTGTATTACGAGTAAAATGAACATACATCAAGAATTACTAATTACACTAGTTCATGAAAGACCTGTAATATGGGATAAGACTATTGACGATTATAAAAATAAGCGGCTTAAGTACGATTCTTGGAAATAAATCTTTACAAACTTAAATCCCCTATTTGAAGATTTAAGTGGTGAAGAAAAAAACTTGGCTGCAGAAAAATGTGAACTGAGCGGCACCTGGCCGCTGTCTCGACCGGTAGCTTCGCCGTGCCATGTACAAGCTTGCACGTTTTGTTAACCGTACGGCTAACACGCCGTACGGTTAAGAAAACGTGTCGTGGACAAGAGGCCTTAATCATGACAAACGAGTTATCGGACGCTCCGATATGTGCTTTTAACTTCAGTTGACGTGCACATACGCACTAACAAATCAACGCCGTCATGATTGAACCTCCTTGACCAAAACCCTAAAAAAGGAACAAGGCGTCCTCCCAACACTAACAAGAATGATGCGTCAACTCACATCGACCCGGATGGGGTTTAATCTCAAAAATTCAAATATGATAAAAATTTTCGATCTCGTGCGTTTATCAGGCCAGAGAAGGAAAGGCTGGATCGCATCGAATTTCTAATCCTATTCATAGAGCTTGAACCAGGGTTTATTGTTATAAATGCATTTATTCTTTTAAACATCAGACATAAACTGGACCAATGATGTCAACTCGACATCCTTTGCAAAGGCTATGCCCCGTTAGCAAAGTCGGTTTCAGTTATGACTATTACTTTAAGAAACCCACTGGGTTACACTAATACCCTGGCTTGTGCCTATGCCTTAATCGCATAACCAATAAACATTTCTTCGATGCGTGGCCAACGTTGCCAGCCTCTACTTCCCCCTGCGGCTCACAACTCAACAGCACATCATCAGCACATGCAACGGAAACAACTAATTTAATTATATATATCGATACTATTTGAGAATATCGATAAGAAAACTATCGATACATTTCTTCCTACTTTCCCATACCTATTAACTTCAATATGTCAAATTTGATAGTTGTCATTCATATTTTTTCTCTATTTGACAACAGGCTTCTTCTTATATGGAAACCTTACTAACCTTAACCTATTCTTACCTATTTAAACCTATCTCTTATCCTACTCTAACACTTAAAGGTTTTAATCTATTTACATGTACTATGTCCCTAAATCGCCTAATATTTTTTTTATAATTACATAATTTACATCAGATAATGTTCTGACTATTCTGTATGGGCCTTTATACAACCTACACAGTTTTATACTTCTATTTGTGGTCCGGCCTAACTAATCTGTGGCTAATACGGCGCATAGAGTATAAATAAATTTAATAATGGTGTGAACACTGTGCTTTATTTTGTTGTCTATGGCACTATATGTCAAACCAATTCTTTTAATGAAAACTATGCTTTTCTTTTGACAAGGTTTTGACACTGTCCTTTTTCGTATTATTTGTGGGACTACGTGTCAAACCATTTCTTACCATGACATCTATGCTTTCAAAGCATTTATTCGCTTATAAGACTTTTCTATAAATTTTTGACTGTTTCTGACTTAGTCCTTATGGATTTGTATTTGGACTTCGTCAGTAATTTCAAAAGCTAATCCTATTTAGTAAATAAAGACAAGGCAGAGGAATATTTAATTTCATAAAAACATATACAGATAAATAATTCAAACAATCATTCGCATTTAATTTCATTCGATGCCCAGCGCGCATCGCAAATTCCTTATCGTATTCATTTGCACGACATGAAAAGAAAACATTGGTTAATAAAGCACAAAATATAAGACACAACATTAAATAAATCAGTTTGCATAATACAATATTTACAACATTTTATACCTAATCTTCTTTCTATAAAATTTCCAAAATTTGCATTTTACGAGTTCGAATTGCTTTATGTATTCGCAATGCAAAAATCTTTGTACAAAGTTACATCGAAGGAAAATATGAAGTGAATTTTTCCTTGCAAAAATCATAGTAATTTTTCTTGAACCAAACCTTGCTCCCCAAGAAGTTTTATTAAAAATTCTTTTGAATTTAATTCGAATCATTTTTTTATTGATCGCCTTCTTTAAATGTATGTTGGCGCAATAAGAAATCTTACAAAAGACTCTTTTGAATTTCCTATGGATCTCTTTCGGTTTATTTCGAGCATTTTTTTTCTTAATGGCTGTCAACTTCTTTCTTTTCAAAATGACTTTTATAAAATTTTGTTTTAAGTCAGATTGAGAAATTTCAATATTATTTCATTGAGATAATATGTACTAGAGAAGCTATCTTAAGTAAAGGACGTGCTCCATTTTGACAAGAGTTTAAACTAAACTTCGCTGCAGCGCTGAAACAATAATTAGCCGTCTAACAAAACAGTATAAACACGCAGCGCTAGAACGCTTCTAAGGTATAGTTTTCTCGCGATCATAAGGACGGAAGCGCCGTGATTTTCATGGCGCTTACGCGTTTCGTTCAACATTCTGCAACAACTTGTCACTCATATAGATTAAAATGCTGACTGACTACAGAAGCGGTACCTACATAGCTTTATATCTAATAAGCTTCATTAGAATTCACACTTTTTTTCAAAAAAAATATTTGTTGAAATAACCTTAGTAAAGTAATATTTTATTAATATTATATTAATAAAATAGTACATTAATTTAATATTATATTTATGTACTTCTTTTTTGGGACATTAATGTACTATTTTATTAATATAATATTAATAAAATAGTACATTAATTTAATATTATATTTATGTACTTCTTTTTTGGGACATTCCCACAGCACTATTCCCAAATCACTGCAACTCCTGAAAGCCAAAATCAATAGTGGCGACCACCAGAAAAGCACTGAGGCAATGAAGCTCGACGAAGTCCCTGAGAATGAATTTAACTGTCTTGGGTGCCGCAACGAAATTAATCAGAAAAGAATAGGAGTAGGAAAAAATAAAAATTTCCAGTTCCCTCCATATCAAGTGGGAGACAGAACAAACAAGGTCAATAGGCACAAAGGGTCATTTACAACTGGGATAAGCCCAGTTGCCTAGCACCACGGAAAAAAATAGCATTAATGTTAATGGGTCCTAACATTGTGAGGTGTTATATTTGATTCCAATAATAAATAGGTATGGCAAAAACTCTTGAACGCACGGAAATTTGTTCTAGTTACCACAAGATCCGTATAGTAAACATCTTCTGATGCAGCCTGTATATTATTCAACATAGTATTGCTTTCATTCTGCCAAAGAATACACTCCCATAAGATATGATGGGCAGATTGTACATATTCGCAGTCAGATGTAGAATACTGACATAAAGGCGAGGCAACGAGATTGAAGGAAAATAATTTACTTTTAAAGTTACCTTGCCCTATGAGATATTGGGCAACACAGTGATCCACCTCCAGTCACGTCCTGGCCAGTCGCACGCGAACAGATGGAAAGAATGTGTGGAGGTGCCGGCTCTTGGTGGAATTATTATACCACCTACATTGCAATTCGGATAAAAGTTCCTCCCAGATGTCAATATGTGGTTCAAATAATCTAGAGATTTTCTCACGGTCCCTCCGCGTCCATGGTTTCTAGTGCTTAATAGTACATTGCAGCACATCGTTGCACATCAAGGTTGACCGGAAGTATGCCAGCAAGTACCTGTAAGGTCTCAGTACTAACCGTCCTGTTTGCTTTGCATAAGAATATCAAAGCTAAACGCTGACTTTGAAGTAATTTACGTCGTCCCATTATTTAGGTACTAACTGTCCCCCGTGACTTCGCTCCCGTCAGCTGGATACCTACATACCCTACCCTAGACACCTACCCACCTATCATACCTACCAATTTGTTAAACTATTTATTTGGATAACCACAGTCAGTTCCTTTCTGAATATACTTAAGATTGTTAATTTCCGCTATAAAAACCAAAGTCTAGCTGACTTTGGTTTTTACTATCTACTACGATTACCTACACTTGTTACACAAATTGTCACATCTTAATTTTTAGTCTATATGAGAAATGAGGCATCATGGCGCCCACCAAATATTTCAATTTAAAAATGATTATCTAGTTACTCATTGACGAAAACTTATTCCTTTGCATTTCGCCGTATTAGTTGAATTATAAGTGCAATATCATAAAACACACGCCCGCATATTTAATGCATTTGAACGTTTTTTCGTTTAAAAACAAGCAATGACATAGGCGATCAAGATCTAGCAAGCAACTGAGTGAAGTGCGGCCGGCCGACCCCACATGAACGGAATACAGCAGTGATGTGTGGTGACTTCTCTAGTGCGTAGTACATTATTACCTCAATGTATTATTTTCAATTTTATGGTTAAAATCAATTGGATTAATGTGCATGTTAACATCCGATACATATTGGTGTCCCGATGGAACCACAACTAGTTGTTCCGACAAAATCTCATCATTGTTCTCTGCAAGACAAATGGAATTAGTGGAGACAATTGGACTGGACCGACACATCACAATACCCTCGTCCACGCACTCGCTGTTGGATAGGGAGTCCAACTCCTCATCAGCCGGGCCGTCCGCGCACTCGCCCTGGAACGACGATGAAGACTCCACCTCCAACTGGACATCGTCGGGGCCGTCATCTCCGCTGGTCTGGTCACCTTCGTGCTCCAACATGCAGCTCTCTCCGTTGGTGTCATCGCCATCAATTGCGTCGCCTTCTCCGTCAACGTGGTCAACGCTTTTTTCACTGCACTGTATATTGTTTTGTGTTTGTTCGTCCTTAATCACGATACTAGAAAATAAATGTGCATTAACATCCTCGCACAATACATCAGGTTGTTTTTTATCTGCTTTTATTTCAGCGATTATTATGCGCTGTTCGCAATAACTACATCTGCGGTGAAATATAGAGAATTCACTCCTCAAGCGATCGCATAACACTTTAAAGTCCATATCATATTTAAAAATCATACGATAAAAATAATATGCAGCTCCCTGCAGGAATCCTCCCAAGATGAGGCTGTAGTCGCTCTCTCTCCATTCATTTATTTCGGCCACCGACTTGAATTCGGTTAAAAATTCCTCTAGACAATACCCGTTCGTTCCCGTGTAATAACTATCCATCATGCTTGCTTTATGCACAATTACACTAAATAATACAACCACTTAGCTTTATTCCGACTCTTCCTTATATTTCCATCCGCTTAAGAGAGGGAATAAGAGGTAACAACCCTCTCTGTTAAAACTTATCTCGCTTTATGTACGCCGATAGGGCTTCGTGCACTGTATATCGCCATGCACACGCGAACTTCTGTCTTTTAACACTTTCAACGTTTTTCACTCACTTACTACGTATACTGTACGCCGTATACACGCGTATTTATTTTTTATATTTTCTTATCTTCTGGGATTCTGTACCCGGAGCATCCACCAAATGTAGAAGGCGTAGTCAGAGGTTAATAAATTAAATACTTTAACTTTTATAGTTTATATATTTAGTAAGAATTTTACAATATGCCTGCCTTCTGGGCGGCTACACTAGAATTGACAATCAAAAACATATTCACTTATTTTCTATTCGAAACTCATTTACCTTTCAAGTAATACCAATTGCCAGTATTTTTATAGGCAAGTAGGTTGCCTTCTAGTTAAGCAGAGTCCTCACATTACCAACCGTGCAAAAAATTAGACTACAGATTACAAATTTCTGAAAGGACAACCCAGGCCTATGAGATCCCACTGCAAAAAACTGCAGGAATTTTGTTAACCTGTTTTTTGAATGTTTTTAACAGTCAGCCGCCATTCATAGGTAACCAGATTTAGCAGATAAACTTGCAACCCGCAGATTGCGGCTAACTGAGACGAGTACATTACTCCAGCCAGATAATGTCAAAAATCTTCATCTAAGTGCAATAGATAATTAGATATACAATTATTTGATAAAAACAGTTCCGGCTGGATTAACGTTACCGCAGCCAGAACTTTCGTTTTCAAACGGGTATGATGAAATAAATATTATCTAATTAATTAGATATCAATTTGAAATAAATGGTACAACTTAATTTGTATTTATATTTGCTATGGTTGCGAAGATATTTAAAATCCTGCTGCGGTAACGTTTGCACGATTGCTCCATCTCGAAATTGACTAAACGAATGATTATAATTTTTGTACATGACATCTGGCTAATGAGGTATTATTTGTTACGTAATAAAAAAATCAACAATAATGCACCGTTTTGAAGTTATTTTAGTGAATAGAAATATGCTTTAATAGGTCCTAGCACTGCCAATAAGCGGTCCAAAGACTAACTTGGAACGTTTATAGGTAGGTAATTCCTGCCTATAAATGGTACTAATGTTTCATTAGTATCCTATAAGGAATTAAAAAGTTATGATGAAACTTCAATTTGTTACGGCCACGGCGCGCAGCTGAGTTATTTGAAGACCGATTCACCGAGTTTCCTATATAATAACATTTCAAGTTAGTCTTTGGACCACTTATTGGAAGCGCTAGGACCGATTTTTGTGCATGAGTACAAAAATTATAATCATCCGTTCAGTAAATTTTGAGATGCAGCAATCGTGCAAACGTTACCGCAGCAGGATTTTAAATATCTTCGCAACCACAGCAAATACATATACAAATTAAGTTGTACCATTTATTTCAAATTGATATCTAATTATTTAGATAACATTTATTTTAAAATACCCATTAGAAAACAAAAGATCTGGCTGCGGTAACGTTACTCCAGCCGGAACTGTTTTTATCAAATAATTAAAAAACTATCAGCTTACCAAATTTAAAAATTTGCTTACATTCAATTGAAAAACATGTATATTGGGGCTTAATAGCTATCAAACTTACATTTTGATTGAAATTTTAACTGGGGTTAAATATTTCCAGGCAATCCTACCACTATTATAAATATGAAAGTTTGTGAGGATGGATGGATGTTTGTTACTGTTTTACACAAAAACCACTAAACCGATTCTGAATAAACTTTACAGGAATATAGCTTATACATCGAAAAAAGAAAAAAAAATATTTGTGACCCGCACAGGAGACACGAGAGGTTAGCAAGAATAAAAAAAACACAATATTTTTTTTTAATCCCCTTGCGATGCCAAATACGCTCCTATATCAGCATGTGCAGCGATATCTAAAGGAAAATAACGCTGCGCTCATCAGAATAACACAGGCAATCATTTATAAAGATAATAGTCGAAGTACTAATACCATGCGGGCGGAACCGCGGGCGGTAGCTAGTACTGCATAAATCTATTATCAAGAATGATTAATATTCAATTTATTGTCAAGTATCATTCGTGAAAATTAAGATTAATCAAAAACAAAATTACTTGCTGATTTTCGCAGTGGGATCTTGGGCTATAAGTTTTCTCTCCCTTCCTCGCTGAACAGGTAACTTAGATATGTGCATTATTCCTATCCTCACCAGCGAGTAGCCGCGGCTACTCTTGGCTCTAAACGAGTAGCCACTAGCCAATTCTAGCACAAAGAAAGTTTAACAATAAATTCGTTTAATTAATATTTTAGGTTACATTCATATTAGGGCAATTACTGATAGATATTGTGATCGATTTACCAGGGGCATTTATTTATATATTTGTTTGTTGTACATCTTGATTAATGGACTCGAAAATATATCTATCTCTTAAAATGTCATACCAAAAAGAGAGATAGATATATATTTGGAGCCTGCCTCCTATAAACATGTTATAATAGCTAAACTCTAATCTGTGTCTGGTACTGTTGTGCAAAAACAACAAGTGAGTTAAATAATCGAGTGGAATGACTCAAAAATTTAAAACCGCGCCATCTATTGGCATCAATTTTGAATGATCCGTTCAAATAATCTTTGAAATGTGAATTAAGAGCCCAATATTCCATAAATGTGTGCTTAGGAGAAAAACAAGAACATAAAATTTGTGTGTTCAATTCCAGAAGATCTTAATTTTACACACAATTGAATAACATCTAGTGAGATTTATTTGAACCAAATTTTCTTTATTAGCGCACGGGGTACTTAGCTGTACCACGGGGTCCCACCCCGTGGTACAGCTAAGGAGAGGCATTTCCGTGTTTCTTGATAGCTACCATCTGAAGGTCTTAAGTCAAGAGTGAATAGGTTACTTCTAGAAGCGTGCTTCATCACCAAACACATCGTCGCTTACCGTCAGGGGAGATAATGGTCAAACGCGAGCATAATAATAAAGGTGGAAACGGAAATAAAATTGTTCATGTTTTTTTTAAGTTTTATGTTTATTTACAAAAATAGTCTTAAAATACAAAGTTACTTGCTGCAGCAACGAATTTGAGTTTCTGAGGGCAAGTTAAATACGGTCTAAATAACTGTGCACATCAACTGTCATCCTCGTGCGCCAATAGCGAGAGTAAAACGACCGAGTGACGTCACAGCGCCAATAGGGAATATGCATGTATTTTTTTCACTTGCTAAATGTAATACTTAATAATTATAGTAAACAAATATAAAAGATTTTTTTAAATATCTCGATCAGAGACAAAGTTATAAAGCCTCAAAGTTGAGAATAAGAAAGAGAAGTCCGACATGCCACATGACGTCAGATGGCACGACGCCCATACAGCTGCCATAGAAAACGGCGTTTTCGTAGAGAAGGACTGTATATTACATTCCTTTAAATCGTTATATCTCTTTCGTATTTCGATCAATTTTGATTCTGTTTTCACTATTAGTATTCAATTTTAGTCTTTTTATCGATAAACTTGTCAAAAAACAATTATTTTTTCATCCATATTCCCTTTTACACAATTATTTTGACCGACTATTAATAGTGAACTCAATGTTGCATTAATTATGAGGATAGTAAGGGTGATCCTTCCAGTGGCTTATGTCAATGACTCTGGTGTTCTTGTTGAACCTACTGATAGTGGCAACTTCATCTGCTGTCAGCTGGAAGTCGAATACGTCGATGTTCTCGGCTATACGCTTCTTGTTCGTCGACTTCGGAATAGGAATTAGGCCTCGTTCGAGCTGGGGACAAGAGAAAAAGAGGTAAGCGTGTATAGTTTTTTTTTATTGCAGCTGAGGGTTAAGGCAAGGGCGTTATGAAGTTAAGAGTGCAATGACAAATCCCCAAGTGTATCAATGGACGTTTTTAACACACTTACGAAGAAAAATAAATCAAATTTTATCAATGTAATGTGCAGTATAGAGAGATATTATATATAATTTGTGTTACTAAATAGAGATATAAATATTTATATTTAGTAACACAAATTATGTATTGTGTTTGTGACACGCTGTTTTTTTTTTAAGCCGTTGTTGATTTTTGGTTATGGCTACTTTTCAGCACGAGTGCGGCAAAATGCGGGTAAAAAATACTTGTTACAAAATATTGTGTTAACGAAATTTAGTTTATTGTTTCTTCTTAAAGCGTATATATTCCCCAATGTTAACGAAGTATTAGCGGCACGCCCGACTGAACGGACCGGAGTTTTGTCTGCAAAATATTCTTATATTTACATATGCTATTTCAGTTATGAAGAAATTCTAGCCATCAAATTTTCGGTGTACAAATATTTTTAAAAATCTTAGTCGTTATGGAGTATCCAAAAATAGCGAAAAAATATCGTGTTATATCTTAATATATATAAATCTCGTGTCACAATGTTTGTCCTCAATGGACTCCTAAACCACTTAACCGATTATAATAAAATTCGCACACCATGTGCAGTTCGATCCAACTTGAGAGATAGGATAGGGTAGGGTAGGTAGGGTAGGGTAGGTAGGGTAGGGTAGGTAGGGTAGGGTAGGTAGGGTAGGGTAGGTAGGGTAGGGTAGGTAGGGTAGGGTAGGTAGGGTAGGGTAGGTAGGGTAGGGTAGGTAGGGTAGGGTAGGTAGGGTAGGGTAGGTAGGGTAGGGTAGGTAGGGTAGGGTAGGTAGGGTAGGGTAGGTAGGGTAGGTAGGGTAGGGTAGGTAGGGTAGGGTAGGTAGGGTAGGTAGGGTAGGGTAGGTAGGGTAGGGTAGGTAGGGTAGGGTAGGGTAGGTAGGGTAGGGTAGGTAGGGTAGGGTAGGTAGGGTAGGGTAGGTAGGTTAGGGTAGGTAGGGTAGGGTAGGGTAGGTAGGGTAGGGTAGGGTAGGTAGGGTAGGGTAGGGTAGGTAGGGTAGGGTAGGTAGGGTAGGGTAGGTAGGGTAGGTAGGGTAGGTAGGGTAGGTAGGGTAGGTAGGGTAGGTAGGGTAGGTAGGGTAGGTAGGGTAGGTAGGGTAGGTAGGGTAGGTAGGGTAGGTAGGGTAGGTAGGGTAGGTAGGGTAGGTAGGGTAGGTAGGGTAGGTAGGGTAGGTAGGGTAGGTAGGGTAGGTAGGGTAGGTAGGGTAGGTAGGGTAGGTAGGGTAGGTAGGGTAGGTAGGGTAGGTAGGGTAGGTAGGGTAGGTAGGGTAGGTAGGGTAGGTAGGGTAGGTAGGGTAGGTAGGGTAGGTAGGGTAGGTAGGGTAGGTAGGGTAGGTAGGGTAGGTAGGGTAGGTAGGGTAGGTAGGGTAGGTAGGGTAGGTAGGGTAGGTAGGGTAGGTAGGGTAGGTAGGGTAGGTAGGGTAGGTAGGGTAGGTAGGGTAGGTAGGGTAGGTAGGGTAGGTAGGGTAGGTAGGGTAGGTAGGGTAGGTAGGGTAGGTAGGGTAGGTAGGGTAGGTAGGGTAGGTAGGGTAGGTAGGGTAGGTAGGGTAGGTAGGGTAGGTAGGGTAGGTAGGGTAGGTAGGGTAGGTAGGGTAGGTAGGGTAGGTAGGGTAGGTAGGGTAGGTAGGGTAGGTAGGGTAGGTAGGGTAGGTAGGGTAGGTAGGGTAGGTAGGGTAGGTAGGGTAGGTAGGGTAGGTAGGGTAGGTAGGGTAGGTAGGGTAGGTAGGGTAGGTAGGGTAGGTAGGGTAGGTAGGGTAGGTAGGGTAGGTAGGGTAGGTAGGGTAGGTAGGGTAGGTAGGGTAGGGTAGGTAGGGTAGGTAGGGTAGGGTAGGTAGGGTAGGTAGTATATTTAGTAGATGAATGTTTGGTGTTTTTATGGCAAAACAAAGTTTGCCGGGTCAGCTAGTTTGTTATAAGAAAAAACCATGTTTCACAAATAATGTAGGTACATGAAACAATAATAAATATATATTTTTTTCAAAGCTTTTAACTTAACCGTTACTAAGTTACCGTTTTACGACACTAAAGCAGTTGTAAGCCCTTAAGATACATAGATAGTTTGAAACACGTGAACATGTTTTGTATCAAAACGTAATATTTTAGCTCATTCGTATAAGTATGATTTCTCATAAATACTCACCAGATATCTAAGTACAATCTGTCCAGGAGTCTTCCCGTACTTAGCAGCCATGGCGCCCAGTGTCGGGTCATCATATCTTGGAGGGGGAGCATCAGGGCGGTTGCGGGTCACCAGGAAGCCGAAGGGACTGTACGACATGACTCCAATGCCTAATGAAAGGCAGTGGTAGACTAAAGGCTCTTGAGTTAGCGTAGGGTTTACCTGAGGGAATTAAAACATTGGTTATAAATTTTATTTTCAGACCAGAGTCCATAGTAAAATTACAAATTACGTACACAGAAAAAACAAATAAATTCACACACATACAATTGCGAAAGTACACGAAAGGAGATGTTTGATTTTGGACCATCACTATGTACACTACATAGATAAATAGGGGAATTCCATAAAAATACAAACAAATTAATCTGAAGAGGGGTGTACAAAAATGATCATTTGAAAAGGTTTTTATTAAGATAACCCCATTTTTAGGGCAGCCATGACAGTTGGTGTTTGATATGACGTTCAAAGACTTTGAAAGTTTTAAGAAGTGAACGTCTTCTGAGTCTTTTTTTGCTTTGGCTTTGAATTGACTATGTTTCGGCGTTTTTAGTGTTTATTATAGTTTTGCAACCCAGTTTAATACTACGGACATTGATTGATTGCTTCTCTGTTGCAATTGAATTGTTGATTTTATTTATCGCAGATAGTATGATGACACGTCAATCAAATGTCACTGTCAAAATGACATATTTCGCATACTGCTGATTTGATCCACCATGTTGTGTTGCTCTACTTGACAAAGTTAATTTGAGTTTACATTGAAAAGAAGTGAAATTAAAGAAAATTAGCAATGAAAAACAGTTACTATATTATAGTTTAGCGATTTTTACATGTAGTGTACATAGTGCTGGCTCAGGCTCCATATATTTCTGAAACATCTCATTTAAAAACTTTTTTAACATATTTGAAAGACGGTCCATGAGTCGTCATCCAGTGCCAAATCAATGGGCCGTCTAGAATGTTGGCCACAACAGCTACAAGGCTGTTGGAGCTATCGCGCACTCGCCGCATCATCATGCTTTCAGAGTCCGCATAATGGCATAAAAGTCTAGCGCGGTAGTCCCAACATTACCCTGAAAGCGTTGTTGTATCGGACTCACATAGCATTGTATGAACACAGAACTTTTCAATAAATCTGAAATAATGTAAACCTGAATATTGTTTTTTCAGAATCAACATAAATTCTGAGGTCTTTGCGCGAGTTTTTATACGATCGCGTTAACGTCAACGTTCGCTTAAGTCAATTTGTATACAAAAAAGGGGATTTCTTTTATTGTCACCAGACGGCGCTTATCCTCTTTCAATACAAATT
Source organism: Orthosia cruda (assembly GCA_964057195.1). Taxonomy (NCBI): domain Eukaryota; kingdom Metazoa; phylum Arthropoda; class Insecta; order Lepidoptera; family Noctuidae; genus Orthosia; species Orthosia cruda. The sequence goes on from OZ059842.1 coordinate 23,310,317, forward strand.
TATTGACGCTTATGTTAACGATCGAGTAGCTTTAAAAAGTCGCACTAAGGGCGAGTTTCTGAAGTCGACGTCACATCTCAAATCAGCTGACAATTTGTCACAAATCAACCAGCCGTCAGTTGTCAGTGAGTTTCTCAACTCTGCATCATCGAGAAATTACGTAATCGCTTGTTACAATAAATAATTGCCATTAATTTTTTTCGGTTGGCTACCCTAGCTGGTATTCATTCGCTTCATTCACTACTATAACATAATCAGTAATGATGAAAAGTATTTTATCTTGATCGGCTGGGTTGGTGTAGCCCGCAAGTTAAGCAAACCTAACCAGGGACGATTTTTGGATGGGTCACCACGTTTTTTTTGTTTACTTTTTTTTGGATAGGTGACCCCACACAGGTTAAGCAACACTTACCAAGGTTTTTTTGGATGGGTGACCGCTTTTTTTGGTTCGTTTTTTTTTGGATGGCTGACCCCGCCATGGTCAGTGTTTGGATGGGTGACCACTTTTTTTGGGTTCGCTTGTTTTTGGATGGGTGACCTTGGTAATGTTGTTTAACCTAGCGGGGTGACTTTAGGATGGGTGATCCAAAATGTTTGTGGTGATGGTCACCCATCCAAACACTGACCTTGGTTAGTGTTGCTTACCCTAGCGGAGTCACCTATCCATAAACAAGCGATCCAAAAAAAAAGTGGTCACCCATCCCAAAACTGACCTTGGTAAGTGTTGCTTACCCTGGCACGGTCACCACCCCAGCCGCTTCAAGTTAAACACAAATCTATCCAGAAACTGACCTCGATAAGTACTAAGTACAAGGTACAGTTAACATTAATGCGCGTGAGGTAGTTTCGATTCCCAGGTCAGTAATTTATTTTATTTTATTTACCTAAATACAATATAACTGTTTTTGATAATTGTGTCAAGTTTTTATAATGTAATTAATTTAAAAAGTTTGTAATATTCTATTTTTTTTTAATCTTGCTAATTAATAATTGATCTAAATTAACATATTGTTTTATAACTCAACCCATACCACAGTTTTCGACGACCCCTATTATCTTTTTATCGTAATATAAGCCTTTAAAATCATAATATTAATTTTAATCTGCGAATAATCGACCAATTTCCAAGAATTATAAATTAGGCTCGTTGACAAGAGATTAACATTGAAAATGGTTCTCAGAAACCCAAAACTGCTGTGCCATGTGGTTATTTCGAGATTTTTCTCAAATGTGACAAATTGTTAAACGCTTGTCACATTTGGGTGTTGAGAAACTGAAAGTAGAATTAACAGGCGATTAATCGTCGATTACGTTAACATCCCGATAATTGAGACCTGGGAAACTGGCAGTAAGCCCATTGTATAAGTTTTGTTTGTGTGATGGAAATGTTATCTACATATTTATTTTGTTGTATAAGCTAGCACAGTATTATTATTTCGGATAATGAATTGCCCTTGTAACCGATACCACACCGGAATTAAACACTTAAATAGCAACTTAGGCCGAGTTTCTCACCTCTAAATTATCGAAGAATTAATGTGACAAATTGTCAAGCACGCGTTATCTGCTGTAATTGGTTGAATGAATTTTCAACAGCTAATCATAGCAGATAACGCGAGCTTGACTATTTGTCACATTAATTCTGCGATAATTTAGAAATGAGAAACTTAATCTAAATTTCAGAAAGTGATAATTGTTAAAAATACTTATGATAAACTTTTGCTATGAGACCATAAATAATAAAAATATGTTTCTCACGAAAATATAATAGAATTATTTAGTACTCAATTATTCGGTCCTCTTCTGTGAAAATATTGTTCATATTCAAGACTCTATTATTTACCTAATTCCACCACTTAGATGTTTACAATAAACTCAAATTCAGCCGGTAGATGTCGCTACAAGATTTCCCAAACTTACCTCAAACTCATTTACAGCCGGCATCACATGACTGTTGGCCACGATCCTGTCAATCTGACTGGCGTTAAAGTTGGACACTCCGATAGACCTGGCCAGGCCCAGGTGCCTCGCTTCCTCCATGCCTTTCCAGGTGTCCAAGTAATCGATGGTATCGTATGAGTCATCACTCTGTAATAGGGATAAACAATAATAAGTACACTCTCAAAACGGCGAAGGAAAACATCGTGAGGAAACCGGCATGTCTTAGAACCAAAAATTCGAAGACATGTGACCACCAACATGCACTGGGCACGCATGGTGGATTACGATCCATTCCCTCTCACAGAGACGCACAACGGTCCAAATGCGAGTCTAAGTGCGGAAAAGGGGTCCATCTGTCCTATCCTATCCTAAGTGTGTACATATTTAATAATCATTTTTTTAAACAAGCTTTTAGAACTCGTCAACATCCTCTACCAGTCCACTGCTGGACACAGGCCTCTCTTATTGCACGCCATTTGGTTCGATTTTCGGCAACTGTCATCCAGCAACTACTAGCCACCCTGCGAAGATCGTCGGGCCACCTAGCCTAAGGGCGTTCTACCTTACGTTTACCAGTTTGCGGTCTCCATTCAAGAACATGTTTACCCCGTTTAGCTTTTGGAACTGAAAGGTGCTAAATGTAAATATCACTTGACAATACACAGCCAATGAGCCCGAAGACGAAAATGCTTTCTTGTCTGGTTGAGGAGCTGTTATGGCCAAGGGCGGATTTAAGGTGGGGGGGAGCACGGGGACCCCTCCAGACTGTATTTCGTATACTGTAGAGATTTCATCACAGTACACACTTAGAAGCAAATCAAATTATCAGAGTTGTTAAAATATTTGAATAAAATAACAGAAAGAACATGAGTGAAGCTCTTGTTTTTCATAAACCTTCCTACTCGTATACATACTTGAACTTGTAGAAATAAACTGGAAGCATGATACTTCAACTTTATTTTTAACAGTTATTGTTATTTTTTTGCCCGTACGCCCATTGTGCCAATCCCAAAAAAAAAACCTGGCTTCGCTCTTGGTTATGACCACCTTCCGGCTCTATCATGAGACCAGCTCAATAATACCACCGTTATTTCAATGTTTCTTAAGTTAGATACGTAAGAAGGCCAAGTTTCAGATTAATCGGATGCCTGGAAGTGCTTGAAAAATAGATTTGTAGTTGCCAGACAAATTTACGAAACCAAGGTAATATGGTGGACATCCCACCCATACGCACAAAACGTTTTGGGGTCACTTTCATTATGCGTACATCTAAAGAGTGAAATTCCCTGCCGGAGTCTGTGTTTCCCGATAGCTACAATCTAGGGGTCTTTAAGTCAAGAGTGAATAGGTTTTTTCTAGGCAAGCGTGCTTCACCGTCGACCACATCATCGCTTACCATAAGGTGAGATAGTGGTCAAGCGCAAGCCGATAGAGAATAAAAAATAAATATATATATAAAGCTTGGTAATTAGGACTATAGTGGCGATCTCCAGTTTGGAAAAATATACTCAAATATGAGCAAGATAAAGTATAAATTCCTTTGAAGCCAATATCTAAATTTTATTACAAGAGTTACTCAATAATCAACTTAGACACGATGATCAATGCAAGTTTAGGAACTAATCGGCATTAGAATTATACTATCACTATTAAAGATCCATGTGTTTCACTTTCAAAAAGGAAAAAATAATGCAGAAGCAAACTTGTTCGTACCATAAGGTAAAAAGCTTCGTATGCACGCTTCGTGATTTTACACGATTTTATAGAATATGGTTTGCTACAATTGACACGGTTGGTGCAGTGGTTAACCTATAGGCTGCTGCGCTGCATCACAGTGTAAACATGGACGAACAGTACGGAAACTACCTACAAACGCTCGAAACGGCACATTCACACAAACATGCGCATCGACGAGACCCCTAAGCAGTTGTCTCCATGCTGTCAGTAGTGCGGGCCACTTAGGTGTCTCGTTGTAGTCTCGTAGTCGTGGGTATGTAGGTAGTTTCCGTTCTGTTCGTCCATATTTATACTGTGGCTGCGTGACGCGGGTAAGATTCCCACACGGAGAATAAAATTGTATGGCCTAAATATAGTTGTTCCGGTCTGGTTGTTTGTGTATGGGAGCGTGTATGTTTGTAAATGCACCCACGATACAGGAGGAATACCTTGTGTAAAACAAACAATTAAAATTTGCGACAAAGTTGTAGGAAACTAGTCAAGTAATTTATTCATACGATATGACGCATAATGATATTAATAACACCACAATTTTAATTAAAAAGATATGCCGTATCTGATGTATGCAGTAGCTAATTCCCGATATGATCAAAGAATGTTTATGATTATAATGATATTTAATTAAATTTGTTGTGGCTAGGTAGTTAGATAAATTCCTTGTTTTTTTAACAATGTACGTTTTCTAGTTATAATTTAAGATAAGTTGTTATTGAAAACAACGACGACGCACGGATCTGCCAAATACCAGCTTGATGCACTAGAGTCGATTGAAAAGCGGGCCAAGAGGCTCATCGGCAATGAGGCACTGGTGAAGACAAAGCTCCAGAGCCTTGAACATCGTCGCCGAGTTGCCAGCTTGTCGGTTTTTTATCGGTTACATTTCGGGGAGTGTGCGCCTAGCCCGTTTCATCCTCTGACTACAAGAAGCACGGCGAAGCCATCGGTACATAGTGGAGATCCCACCCATACGCACTAAGCGTTTTGGGAATACTTTTATTATGCGTACAGCTAAGGAGTGGAATTCCCTGCCAGAGTCTGTGTCCCGATAGCTACAATCTAGGGGTCTTTAAGTCAAGAGTGAATAGGTTACTTCTAGGCAAGCGAGCTTCACCGGCGACCACATCATCGCTTACCATCAGGTGAGATAGGTTATGATCAAACGCGAACCTATATAAAAATTAACCGGCCAAGTGCGAGTCGGACTCGCGCACCGAGGGTCCGTACAAGCCTCAGCTTAAAGGAATTATTGACCTGAGTATTTGATATGAATTTCAATTTAATACCTCTACGCGTTAATGAGGAAAGGGGTATAATGTTTAAAATTATTAAAATATTTTTATAATATGTAATTATGTAATTAAAAATTTACGGTTTTCGCAATTTTGCCTTTATCTATGCTATAAGATGTTGCTTCGTACCAAATTTCAAGATCTTTAGGTCACGGGAAGTACCCTGTAGGTTTTGATTCCCTTGCGAGTGTCGAAAATTTGCGGCATGAACGGATGTATCTTTTGATTGCGTTGGCTTAGAAGTTTGCAGCTTTAAGGGACAGTAGACCTGATTATTTGATATAAATTTCAGCTTGATACCTCCACACTTTCCTGAGAAAAAGGGTCTTGACAGACAGACAGACGGACGGACAACAAAGTGATCCTATAAGGATTCCGTTTTTTTACCTTCGAGGTACGGAACCATAAAAAACTGTTTTGCAATTGACGTGCATTCAAATTTAGTCGCTCCGTTTATAGCCTTAGAACATAAAATGATGTAATTAGGTATGTTCTTACCTTGGTAGCAAGAGGGAAGTGTATGAGGAACAGATCGACGTAATCAAGACCCAGCCTTGTCAGCGACTCCCTGAGAGCAGGTACCACTTGGTCTTGTGCGTGCTTGTCGTTCCACAGCTGAAAGCGAGGCAGAAGATTTGTTTTTAGATAAGGTCGAATTCATTTGGTTTATGCGAAACTTCACACACGAAACACATCATCATATGAGTATAAAACAAAAAGTGTTTTAACCGACTGCAAGGAAAGGGTTATGTTTTTCGCGCGTATCTTGTATGTAATATTCTTTACTACTTCATATCTTTAAAACTGACAGACGGATTTTTATAAATAAGACATCGTTAGATACGTCTTGACCGCCCAAGTATTCTTAGATACATGATGTTAAAAAAAAAACAATCATGGCAGATTTTAAGCACCATATTGTGGGAGTCCCAATTTTTTTTTATATCCTTCCAGTGGCGTATCAAAATGAAAGGGTTTTCATAAGTTGTAACAACAATTTACAATACTTATCTATTATGTTCAAAATTAACCCGAAAAAATAAATAACTATAAAATTGTAATTATAAAAATGTTATTTTAAAATCATAAACCCGACTGCTTAGGAAAAGAACTTGAAAGATTTAAAGTATCTCCGACTGCACAGTAGGATTGTCATCTTGTTTACATCTTTTTATTTCGCTTTCTAAGGAGTTGGGTTCTTATTTTAAAATTAACTTTTTAAACTTGTTATTTCAAGTTTATCCTATCATCCGCAAAAGTAACATAAATAAACATCCATACAAACTCTTAACCCCATAATACACTTGTACTATCAAGCTTCTGGATCCAATGGTTTCGCTGTGTGTTGTCGAATGAGTGAATGTAGTAAGGAATGGAGAAAGGAATTTTATTTTAAGTACAAAAAGTACCAACCTTAGTAGTAACAAACACCTGGTCCCTGGTCACTACTCCCTTGGCGATGGCATCAGCTATACCCTGGCCGACTTGCTCTTCGTCCCCGTACACTGCTGCTGTGTCGATATGTCTGTACCCAGCTTCTAAGGCCCAGAGCACAGAGTTGCGGACATCGTCGAGTGAATCTGTCTGGAATTCAAGGTCAATTTTTAAATTCAGCGTCAGCCTTTTTAATGTATCCAATGTATCCATTGCTGAGGACATAGACCTCCTCTCGATGAGAGGGAATGGGCCGTAATCCACCAGGCAGGCCCAGTGCGGGTTGGTGGATGTCACATTTCTTCGAATATTTGGTACTAGGTCATGCCAGTTTCCTCACGATGTTTTCCTTCACCGTTTTGAGAGCAGTGGTGACGAAATAATTTAAACATAGTAAAGCGCCTGCCTAGGTTCGAACTCACGACCTAAAACTTGTGAGTCGCGATCGTTACCACTAGACCGCTACTAATTATAAACAATAAAAAAAATTGTCCTCCACAGCCAGATTCGTTAGATGCGCACAACCGCACAAGTCGTTTTTAGGTCTGTTTGGTTACCAAGAGGGACGCGGGGAACGTTTAGCACCGTTCCGAGCACGCGATTGGTTGGTCAGTTGACACAATGATCGACTGACCAATCGCGTCGCGTCCACGTTCCGTCCGCTCTATATGGTGGTTGGTACCCATACTCCGTCAAAACCTAGCCAAGTTACATGCCGCGGACTATAGACTAGCCATCAATGCGAGCGATATCATAGCGCACAAGTTTGTCCTCAATCACAGGTGTACAGCAGTCACAGCGGATCTTTGTGTCTCTGAAGTGGGCTGCAAGACCCTGCGCAGTTGCTATTTTTGTGTCAATATATGTTGAAAGTGAAGATAACAGTGTATAACTGCCTCTTTCACTTGCTAATGTTTGTCGCATAGTTCTATCTCGCTTACTCCATGCAGTATACTCGATGACAAACTGTTTCTTGCGCAATAGTCCGCAGAGCAGACTTCAGAGACACAAAGATCCGCTGTGACTACTGTACTCTCTGTTCCCTGAATCTCATAGTCCGATGGGAAAGCAATCCGATACGACTGCAGAGAGGTCAGCCTTAGCCGTAGAGCCTCTCGCTCTTCATAGTTGGAATCCTTATCATCACATTTGAGCCAGTCTTGTCCAACAAGATGGACCACAATACGTAATAGTGCCAAACGAATTCAATCTACAGAATTCGTTTGGCACTATATAGTACTTACTATATAATACGTATAGACTATAGAGCATAGCTTCTAAGCATTACTCGGATTCAAAAAGAAAAGGAAATAAAGAAAGCTGTGACAGCGAACAAGGTGCCCGCGAAATAAAACATCACTAAATAACCTAACTAAAAGATTAAAGAGGAAAATTCTACAGTTTGAGGATGAATCTCTGAATACTAACCTTTTGCAGCTAACCAATGACAAATCAACTGATTACTCCCTTTGGAAAGCTACAAGAAATCTAAAAAGGCCAATTAAACAAATACCGCCCATCAGAGATAGCGACGGAAAATGGGCGATAAGCAATGACCAAAAAACATTAAGGTTTGTTCAACACTTAGAAGAAACTTTTCAACCCAATGAAAGCTCGATTGAAATACTTGAGACTGATAGATTGTCACAAAACCAAAGAATTAAGCTTGTGACTCCTAAAGAAGTAATGTGAGAAATTCAAAATAACATTAGCTCGAAAAAGTCTCCGGGTTACGACCTCATTACAGGGGAAATTCTTAAACACCTCCCACGCAAAGCCATAGTAAAGCTGACCAAGCTTATCAATGCTGTATTTATCCAAAAATATGTACCTGAGCCATGGAAGGTCGCTGAAGTCATTATGATTGCGAAGCCTTGGAAACTACCCCATGAAGCATCATCATATAGACCTTTTTCTCTGTTGCCTGTGGTATCAAAGCTATTCGAAAAACTGTTATTGAAACGATTAAAACGAATAATAGAAGATAAAGACCTTATTCCAAATCATCAATTTGGCTTCAGGGAAAAACACTCAACAATAGACCAGGTACATAGAATAGGTGGGCTATTCTATGTACTATTGAAAAAACGCTTGAAAATAAGGAAGTTTGCGCCACCGTGTTTATAGATGTCGCGCAAACTTTGACAAAGTTTGGCATAAGGGTCTGATATTCAAGGTCAGACGCATGCTACCAGAATTTGCAGATTATCTAGAGTCGTATATAACTAATAGAATGTTTAGAATACGGCAGGAACACGCATATTCCAAGCTGAAAGCTATAAAAGCTGGGGTACCTCAAGGAAGTGCGCTAGGCCCAATTTTGTACCTTTTATACACATGTGACATCCCAGAACTGGAAAATAACACCATTGCGACCTTTGCAGATGATACTGCAATTATGGCTACCGGATCAAGCCACAGAGAAGCATTAAAAAAAGTTCAAATAGCTGTGAACAAAGTTTATGACTGGACACAAAAATGGAAGATCAAACTGAATGAGTCAAAATCAATTCATGTTGACTTCACAAACAAAAAATTGGTCTATCTCACAAATCTACATAAATGGCATGCAAGTGCCTTATGCTAATACAGCCAAATACCTTGGCATAACTCTCGACGCCAAGTTGCGTTGGAAAGCTCATGTCAAAAAGAAAAGACAGGAACTCGACATACGTTATAAAAGTATGTATTGTTTACTCGGAAGGAAATCCTGTATATCAATACATAATAAAATAACCATATACAAGCACATACTGATGCCAATTTGGACGTATGGTATCCAACTTAAGGGCTGTACTAAACAAAGCAATATCAAAATAATCCAACAATTCCAAAATAAAGTGCTCAGAGATGCTGTAAATACAACCTGGTACATAAGAAATGACGATCTTCACCGTGACCTTAAAACGGTATTCGTCACCACAATCATCCAAAAATTTGCTGAAGTCCACGAACACAGACTTCATCGACACGTGAATGTTGAGGCTATCCAGCTGCTAGACAATACAGACTTAGTGCGTAGGCTAAAAATAACTAAACCTTTTGAATTAGTGTAGTGTAAATTGAATGAATAATAATGACAACGCTGTGCTGTACATATAACACATGAACATAGTGTTTTTTAAATTATATCAGACTCTAAGAAAGTGCTACGGACTTGTGTAAAAGTGCAAATGGACACTTATCTTATTTTTAACATAATCTATTACGTAACATATTAAGTTAGAGTTAACTTGCTTATTAGTCTTTTAGGCTAGATCATAATTAATTATTAAGAATTTTGTTCTTAATAATAAAGTATTAAAAAAAACCTTAAAATTAATTTAATAGGTACTTAATTCATTTTTATTTGAGACAGGTGACATACTATTAGCGTTAGTGATGGACGAAATGTCAAAATGGATTGGTCACGTAACATTTCTATAGCGCTCGGCATTCCCAAAAACTTGTTTGACGTTACAGAATGTCACTTGTTTAATCTCTGAACAGTAAAAACTGAACAGTGTAGGTACGTTGACACTAATGTAAATAGTGTACCTAAAGAGGCAAAAACAAGACAAACAGCTAGGTAAAAACTCGAGGCTTAACACGACCGTATAGCCTAAGAGACGTGGAAGATTGACCTTCACCCATCAGTTAACTGGATGAGACATATTTTTTATCAAATGTAATTTATTAACAAACATGCTTATGATAACATGCCTATCGAAAAGTTTTCTTAGCTATTTTTAATTGAATTAATTAAAATCAATTTTCTTTCATCACCTTCACTCTTTTGATAACCGAATGAATTTCATCTCAACTGATGGTTTTTTAACACACTGAATATAACTAGGTAGGCTTGCCTACTTATTTCTGTTCATGGCTATCTGGCAAGCCGATGTGAACACGTAAGTCAATATAGGTAACTACACGGATCTGTAAACCAATCAAAATTGATATCATAAGTAAGATATTTTAATTACAAAACTAATCGTATAGGTTTGCCTTCAAAAAATCGAACATGAAATATTTTTGCCAAGCTATAAAGTTTTAGCATTGGAGCTATTTGTTAAGTACCAATTTACAATGCAAGAACGATTTTAATTCCTGCCAGCCATTGTTTACAATTTATTTTTGGCTTTTCGAATAGTGCATAGTATACATGGTAGTTAGATAAATACTCTATGTTGTACACCATAAAAACACAATTAAGATCAGCTATAGATATTTTAATTGAGCAGTGGTGGCCCGGAAAACATCGTGAGGAACAAGACATGTGACCTGAACCTGCACTGGGCCCGCGTGGTGGATTAAGGACCATGTGAGAAATGTCCCAACAATGATGATAGATCGATTCAAATGAATGCCGGCTGTGAAGGCCATTCCCACCGGGGATGAATGTCATTTGAATGTTATACTGTGTAACGACGAAGTGTTCCACCACAAGAATGTGATATTCGTAACACTTCTCAAGACTAGGGTCAAAAGTCGCAAAAGAACTGTTATTATATCTAGACTATGTGCTATGGAAAACCACAAAGTACAGCATAATCGCAACAAGCGTGATTGCAACTCCACATCGTATATAGAACTAAATGGCACAACGAATATAGACACGTTTTGAGGTCACGATTCGATAACTTCATTGACGTGAGCACAAAAGGACCTTTAAGCATCCTTGACTCCTTGCAACGGAGACAAGTCAAGGATTAAAGGACAAAATGTCAAATATCTTCTGGAATTAATCAGAGTATAAGGGCCTGGGATCGGTTCCCGCGATAAGGCCTCTCTTTGAGGAGTGGTTTGAGAGTCACGGTGTCCTTACCTTCCGTCTGACGCAGGTCCTCACCTGACACGGCTGTTTCGGGAGGTGCCTGTCCAGGATAAGGTGAGAAGAAAGGCTCGGGAGTCACTATATTGTGTGGAGCATACGGTGGAGGTCTGCCCCGCTTGGGCGGAGCACTGCGCGATGCGATAGTCACCTCTCGCGTCCGGCCCTGGTCCAGGCATGGGAAGTTGCTACCTCCTTCTGCGAAGCAATAATGCTCGCGAAGAACGAGGTGGAACGCGTGAGGGAGACGCAAAGGAGACGTCCTCACGCCCCTAATCTATCCGATAAGGACCAGGCCGAGTCGACGGCGCCTTGTGGTCCACGCGCGCCTCAAAGAGATGTCAGCAAAAACTGACGGGGTCCGCTAAGGCCGATGCCTGTCTGGGCCGCGGATAAATTTGAAAGAGAGTTACCGCGGCCCTGGCAGAAGCAACTGAAGGAACACGGGTGGTTTGTAGTCAGTAAAAGTCTTACAAGCCCTCCCGCTTCACCCAGAGCAGATAAAAAAAAACTAAAAAAAAAGTGTAGGTCAGTGTGTTATTGGGTGTTTCCATCTGAAATTGCATTAAAACGGGTAACGGCAGAGGCGGGGCAGAAACCGAACAATATATGAAGAAGTAGATTTCTTAACAGTTTGTATGTTTGTAACTTTTTAATAAACTTATGCAACACCTTTCCAGCCCAGCATACACAATCACCTGCTCCTTCCACGACTTGAACTGGGCCAACGAAAGAGCTATCCAGGTGGCGACATTTTGGTCGGACGTACTTAATTTGTGTCGAATCGAAACGTAAACAAGAAGACTTACATCTTTAGCTGTACCCCTGCCGGTTCCCAATGCAAGCATAGGGATCTTGTTGCCATCGTTGAGTTCTATGCAGGGCGCCTGTGCAGCTAACGCTACCTGAAAATTGAAGAAAAATAAAAACTTAAAATAAAATAATCATCAACATTATTTTCATAAATTAAGTTTTAAAACACGAATAAGTATGTAGGGGTTCTTCCATAGGTATTAATCAAGTTAAAACACTTGGACGAAGTCGCGGACGGAAGTTAGTCGGAAATAGGTAGGTAAATCAATTAGGTTTGGACCGAAATATGTGTCACAACCTAATTAAAAATGCGTGTGTTTATCGTAATTATTATCACACGACATAAATCGATTAATTATGAATGTAATGTATTCTCATCAATACCTATTTGCATGTTTGTCTGCAAGAGATAAAAACGGAAATAACACGGTCATCCAGTCCATACGATTCAAGACCACGCCAGTTCTTCTAGAAATATCCTTCAGTTTATCAATTGGTTATAAGTACGAGATCCCACCGCAAAAATCGCCATTTTATTTATTAAACTGCATTTTTATGAAAGATATTTGATAGAAGAATAGTCTGCAGCAGGATTACCTCGGAAAATTTTAGTTTTTAGGGTTCCGTACCCAAAGGGTAAAAACGGGACCCTATTACTAAGACTCCGCGGTCCGTCTGTCTGTCTGTCTGTCACCAGGCTGTATCTCAAGAACCGTGATAGCTAGAGAGTTGAAATTTTCACAGATGATGTATTTCTGTTGCCGCTATAACAACAAATACTAAAAACAGAATAAAATAAATATTTAAGTGGGGCTCCCATACAAAAAACGTGATTTTTATGCCGTTTTTTGCTATAATGGTACGGAACCCTTCGTGCGCGAGTCCGACTCGCACTTGGCCGGTTTTTTTTTTTCGTTGCCGGTGTAAACAGGTAAGTACACTGGCGTATCCATATATTGCGGCTAACTGAGAGCTGGCAACCTTGATTTTTTTCTCTTTTGTACATCACTTTCTTTTAAATGACGTTGGATTCACATGTAAACCTTTAATCTGGGGTTAACATAAATTTAAATAATTAAGGTAATTGCGGCTAGTTATTGCCATGCAAGACAACCCTGAAGCAATATATTTTAACATCAAGAATCTATTTTAATTTCAATCATGAAAATTAAGTTTTATCAAAAACAAAAGTAGTTACCTGCAGATTTTATCAGTGGGATCTTAGGTTATAATAATTCCATCTCACATAAGTCCTTCTATAATTAGTTAGGCATTTGTCAAACGTCACCAGCTGCATTGTTTAACCTTACCATTTGCTAATCTAGTTGAGCAATCACTGACGTCTTTTTTGTCCTACTTTCTATTTCTTTTAGTTTCGTGATAGCTCGGGGGTTAAGGGACCAGCCGGTCTATTATGTAGACATTTCACATGTGAAAACATATGTGGAGTGAGCTTGATGTGAAATATTCATTCTTGATTGAAGATTTACAGTTTACGTCACCTAAGATCTGCGGTGAGATTTTAACAGAATAGTACTACAGCAGTGCGATTCTGTAAACATCTCACCGTGAAAACATAGGTGAAGTCAGTCTGATGAGAACTGTATTCCTGCTTGATGGATGTATTGACTCACTTCATGTTCAGTTCACCTAAGATCTGCGGTGAGATTTTAACAGAATAGTACTACATCAGTGCGATTCTGTAAACATTTCACCGTGAAAACATAGGTGAAGTCAGATTGAAGTGAACTGTCATTCCTCTTTGATGGATGGATTGACTCACTTCATGTTCACTTCACCTAAGATCTGTGGTGAGATTTTATCAGAATAGTACTACAGCAGTGCGATTCTGGAAAACATCTCACCGTGAAAACATAGGTGAAGTCAGCTTGAAGTGAACTGTCATTCCCCTTTGATGGATGGATTGACTCACTTCATGTTCACTTCACCTAAGATCTGCGGTGAGATTTTAACAGAATAGAAATACAGATTCACAAGCATAGAATGAATGATAAATGCGGTTTTTATGTTACATGTGACAGATACAGAACAACGGACAATTGGGCGTGCGAAAAACATAGAACACATAAGTCAATCCAGAATATTTGCCACAAAGGAATAATTACAAACAATTTGATGCAGCTGATATGAGAATACTAAGTGATTTGTGCAGTAATACACGAATTGATATAATTAGAAATGAACTGAAACTGGCACTGGAGACTGGAAAGCTGTGTAGAATATGGATACGTGATACGGAGGAATAAGGAAAATATCGTGAAGAAAGTTTTGAGCACGTATGTGGATGGTAGTAGATGAAGACCAAAGGACTCAAAAAATAGGACTTTATAATCAGAAGACCCTTAGGTAAAAATAGTTAATGTGCCTGTCTTAGTTGATCGTAAAAGACACCATTGACTTTTGGTGCTCGAAAATCTAGCCAACGAGAACCCTGAACGATTTAACTTACAGGCACGAAACCAGTGGTCCACTTTTCAGGACTAAGAGTTTTTATTCAAAGTACTAAATAAAGCATCACGTTATAACAAGAAGATGTAGCAAAAATTGTCCCAGAAATAAACTTCAAATTCATAACTACTAAAAACAAGAAAAAATCAAAATCACAATATCTTGCCCAAATACCCCGTTTCAAACAGTAAAACGTCCATATCTTTAACAGATTTTCATCAAACATAGCTAAGAACACTCGCGATAATAAATAAATCAGTTCATCCGTTTAGGAGATATGATGCTACAGACAGATACACAAACACACAAGTACACACGTCAAACTTATAACACTCTTCTTTTTCCGTCTGGGGTTAACCAATTTAGGAATCGACCGACAAAAATACATATTGAACGTCTTACAACAGATAGACAATGAAAACTACCTGCAGTTATCGCTTCTTCTTATCTGTCTAATAAGTACTATCTAACTGTTTATCTGAGGATTGAAAAACCGGCCCTTAGTCTTTTAAATAATAAATATTTTCTCCTATCGACAATTTTATTTCTTTGACCCCGCACTATGCGTTGGTATTCGTAGGTGTGCTTCGTGGAATAGGAAATTAATTATTTTAAATTTTTATTTGAAGCCCACCTACGGGTGTGCTTAGTGGAATACTTTAGGTGTGCTTCGTCTGGGTGTGCTTCGTTTGGGTGTGCTTCATAGAATACCTCGCTTCTTCGTTATTTGAATGTGAAGCAGCGTAAGAACAACAAACTTGATAATATAGGCATGCGAATGTCTAGCAAAAAACAGGTAGGTAGATTTCACATATTCTCGCCGGAATCTCTATACCAAACCACTGTAACTCCTTAAAGCCAGAAACAACAGTGATGACCACAAGAGAAGCGCCGAGGCAATCACGTTCGACGAGTCTCAGAGAAACGATTTAACCGGATTTGTTCTTCGTTCGGCCCATTGAGTTTCGTTCTACATGATAAAATCCTGGTTCGTCCCAAACAATATGCTCCCTTCGTCCCTAAATATAATTTTAATTATTTTATTCCCGCTTTGTCCTATTTTATATTCCTTCTACGGCCCATATCTTTTTTGTATGTACAAACTTACTTGTTTGTACAATCAGCAAAAAAGTGTTACGTATTTTTTAATATTTGACATCAATCAACTATTTAAAACCACCGCTCCTCTCTGTCTTCTCCGCGAGAGAAAATTTACTCGTATTTTTATAATAACATTCTTTTGCCGCTCTTAGTGAGCAAGTATACAGCTGACATCACTGGAATCTGTTTAGAAGAGCAGGTTAAAAAAAGGTAAACCCATTTTAAATATTGCATCCTTTGTTTGCTTGCTTAAATTGACTCATTTGGCCAGCATTACTTGCGTTATCAGCATAACGGGCTTCAAGCTAGTACCCGTGACGCAAATTGCATTCAATATGAGTACTCATTTGTCACCTGGTTATAGAATGAGTAAAGTGAGATTGAGAATTGATAGTGTTTGTCAGAGGTAAGTTAATATTTTGGTTTGAAGTATCTAGGAAAATCGTAGGGACGGCGAAACAGTACATTTAATATAAAAAAAACTACGGTATATAAGAAAGACACTAAAGCAAGCTTGTCTGTTTGTATCGATGACCATGTACAAAAATTACCAAACTTATATAACGTTAAGGGCAGTCTCTACAGTGCATGTAAAAAATCGCAGCAAATCCAGAACTCTTCATTTCGAAAACCGTCTGATGTTGAAATTCCAGTAAGCTACTAATCTTTTTAATTATTTAATTATTATTTAAAAACACAAGAATAAGAAGAAAGCAGAAGACTTCTACACGACGTCAAACATTATTTAGCGGATGGTACATTTAAATGTGTGGTATAGCAAAAAAACAATAATTGTATATTATTTACGGTGATCTCGGGAATACCAGTGAAAAATATAATGTTGTGCTATTAATATATGTACTATTAATAAATAAAAAGGAATCCACATATGAAACAGTTCTCTCTTATCAAATTGCAAATTTCTGAATCGAATCCCATTTCATTAAGAGCTGAACTACGAGTAGGCGTCCAGGAACGGTATCCGTAAAATATTGCCAAACGTCACATGCAAATGGTGTTACTTACATTTATACTACTCATACTCTTTGGAAAAGAGCAAAAGCATTGTCATTAAATAAAAAAAGAATGTTTAAGAAGCATATTGACCTGTGTTCATCATTAACTTTATTTCCATCAGAACTCAAATGTGATGGCTGGCTCTACATTATGATTGTTTAGGATTGTCCCAGAACAGATAATATCGATAAATTTAATGATTATTTTGTCTCAGTTTGGCTTGATAATGAATATTTTAAAGTAAAGTGGGATTTTTATAGTGACACATACAGAACGAATAACTCCGTAGAAGATTAAATAGAACATTTCCTGGGAAACTGAACATGATTCGTTTTTGAATACAATTAAAAATGACGCTCAAACTCGCATGTTAAGTCAAGGTAGACCACGACATAAAGACGATGTTATGTATGACAAAATCATTAATGCTTCATTAGCAGCAATGTTAAATGGTTCTATTTCCTTAGGACATTGTTTGGAAAGAATATGTCCGTTTGTATTTTAATTGCAGTGAGTCAGACGTTGTTTTTTACCTAGTTATGTGTTTTCTTTTTAAACATATCTCTTAGTTTACTGTTGATCCATTTTTTAGTTTATAAATGTTGATTTAAAATAAATACTTTATTTTTTTGTGTTGCCTGTATCTTTAAAGTATTTGTAATTTGGGACGAAACCGAACTTCAATAGTGATATGGGACAAACTAAGAATTTTTCGGAATGTGGGACAAAACTTCAGGTCGAACGAAGAATAAATCTTTAACCGTCTCGGATCCCATAATGAAATGAATGAGAAAGGACAGATACTGGAATGAGATAGGACAGACTTAGAGTATAAATAACAAGCGGACGATTCCAGAACAAAGTGCTAAGGGCAATTGTAAATGCACCGTGGTACATACGAAATGATGACCTCCATCGGGACCTAAAAGTTGAGTTCATCGAAAAAGTGATCCAAAAATCTGCAGAAGCTCACACAAAAGTTACTTCATCAGCATGTGAACGTCGAGGCAATCCATCTTCTCGACCACACAAACATAGTGAGAATACTAAAAAGAACAAAACCGTTCGAGTTAGTGTTAGTGAATATTAATAGTGTAACGTAAAAAAGTGCTACCAAAGAAACATAAGAACGGAGTATATTCGCCTTAATAGAGACAATCAGAAAAGTGCTATTGGACACATTCTTAGTAAAGACAATGTAATAGTTTAGGTTATAATTAAATTACTTATTAGTCTATTTATAAGGCTAGATTGTAATAAAATTAGGATCCATCCTATTGATAAACCCTAGAAAAGGAAAAAAAAAAAACTAGCAGACGCCACACGGTTTCACCCACGTAGTTCCCGGTCCCGTGGGAATACAGAGATAAAAAGTAGTCAGTATAGTTTTTCGCTTCATATGTAGGTATGTTACGATTGCATCTATCTACGCAAAAAAGGCACAGAAAAAATATGGTTCAATTAAGACCTACATCAATACGGATAAACTTAAACAAACGCGATAGATGCATTAGTAATTGCTCGAACACGAATCTCAGCAAGTATTACAAATTACAATCCTCAAGTCAAAATCTAATTTCAAATCTAAATTCAGGAAGAAACATCATTCAAGAATACAGGTTTTAACTACAGGTAATGAACAGTAAAAATAGCGAGTTAATGACTTCTAATTATACCTATAACACTAACGTACTAACTACTACATCGATGTTTAATCAAAGATTGTCAAGGTTACTTGGCGTGTAAAGATTTAACAACTTCTTTAGACAAGTCAACTATACAAAATTTAAAAAAACCTCCGACATATATATATTTCATGCTACATAATTTATCTAGTAGTTGACACGCTTCCATCAAAAATCTATTGAACACGTAATTTTGATACGACTTTTGCAAACAGCCCGATTCAAACAGTAAAACGCCCATAACTTTTCAATGTGAAAACCGATCCAACCTTTCATCAATCATATCTAAGAACACTCTCAATAAAGTCACCTTTCAAACAAAATTAAATCAAAATCGGTTCATCCGTTTAGGAGCTATGATGCCACAGACAGATACCCAAATACACAAACACACGTCAAACTTATAACACAACACCCCACTTTTTCCGTCGGGGATTTAAAAAGACGGAGATTCTAAATAAAAGACCACAGGTAAGACAAGTGACATTCTATCAACCAAACGTCGCGACAGTGATTGGAAAAAAAGTAAGAATTACTTTTGGCATTTCGACTATCGTCATAGAAGAATAATTTGTCCAGAGCTTCTGGTCTTGAGCATGATTAAAAGTCTTAACTCAGCCCTTGCCCAAAACTTACAAGAAACTCAAAAAAATATACCAAAAATAAAACTCTGCTAATTTTTATACATTTCTTGTTATACAATCCTACTATACTATTATAAACGCGAAATTTTG